>VXBX01002725.1:828322-849193 GCA_013400415.1 Scytalopus superciliaris
CTAATAAATGCGTTATCAGAGATACTACTAGAGGATAATCTTTGGGGATACAAATGGGGAGGGGGATATAGTGGTGCCTGGGATAACGGCAAGAAAACAATGAAGAAATTCTGAGATCCGTAATTTTGTTCCATCTTTGACCGGCGTGTGCGGGCCCAGCCCTGTGTGCTGGGGTTTGCAAGGGGAAGAGAACTGGGAACCCCAGGGAGGGGAGTCGAGTGCGTCCCCAGAGCGGGTCTGCAGCGGCATCGCTAGGACCGGCTCCCCCCGTCACACCCCGCTTGCAGGTGGGGAAGCTGAGGCATGGGCACACATCCCTCCGGGCTGCACCTCCCCGAACCCTCTGCATCAGCCCCGGAGTCACCCAGCAATCGCACATGGAGGACTAATTAATTAACACAATTAAGCTTTCGGAACCCGGGGCTGAAACCCGGGGAATTGCAGAGAAAACTCTGGGGGACACGACACCGAGTGTGGAAATGTGTGTTGAGTCCGACCCACGCGTGTGCCCGGGGAAGGGGGGGCAAAAACACCTTCCCACAGGCTTAACCCTTCCCTCGCCGGCGGTCTCGGGGTCCTGGGTTTCAGCACTAAGATCTCAGCCTCATCCATCACCGAGTTTAAAAAAAAAAAAAAAATCAAGAGGGAAACCAATACAGACAAACACATCAAGACTCAGGAGTGGCGACCCTTGGAAAAGGCAGGGTCCAACCAGATATGAATCATTTTTCTTTGCATAGTTTAAAGGAATTACTAGTGATATGCACGGCTGTCACTGCAAACTACATTTATGGATTTGCAAGTCATTTCCATAAATCAGCTGCATTGGATCCATCAGAAGAGCAGAGCCCGGCGTCGGTGCGAAGATGATGGAGCTCTCTTTGAACGTATAATGAAGTGTTCCAAGGGCTGCAGTTATTTTTCTGCTTGTTAAGGATTTTTTTTAAAGGGGGAGGGGGCCCTTTTCGAATTTGATTTTAAATTAAAACGTCGCCAAGAGATGTTTTATTGGTGATCACCCTTATGATAAATTTATGCTTCAATAATTACTTTTCATAGGATATCGATTTCCTCTGGCAAAAGCTTTTCTCCCTCCTTCTCAACCCCTGTCTCCCATTTCCCGAACAAGACAGTGCTCCCCACAGATCCCCCCCCGGGGACGGCTCCACAGGCAGAAGCACGGATGGGGCAGGGGAGAAAGAATGGCTATGTCAAGGAAGGGGACGACCAGCTGACCAGAGTCCACACATGAACAGCCCATCTGCCGGGGGAGCCCCTGAACCCCTCCAGCCCTCCCCAGGTTCAGCAGCCTGTAAGTGGTGGGGGGGCTTCCCCGACTTGATGGGGTTCCCTCAGAGGGATGCAGGCAATCTCCGAGGCTGCAGCAAAGCCCACCCCCCACTCCAAGTTGTCCTGAATACTGGGGAGATTGGCTGCTGCTCCACAGCACCCTCCATCTTCACCTCCCCCTACATCCAGAGCAAACCTCCTGGTGAGAGAGTGCGCTCAGACACAGTAGACTGCAAAACAGGGGAGTCCCTGTGCTCCCTTCCTTTGGCACAGGAGAGTGTGACTGCCCTGTCCTGCCATAGTCCCAAGGTCTCACATTTGCCTTGGCTGTCTGGGAGCTCCCACGTACCATTCTGAGGAAGGTCTCACTTCACTGGAACCATAAAGCCCGGGATTAGAAGCACTCTGAATGGTTTCCCAATCTGCAAATACATCCCCCTGCCACAGACTCAGCTGCCCCCTCCACACCATCTATGGTAAGCCCACCGTCAACAACACCAGTCCCACTTCTCTTTTCTTGCAGACCCACTAACCTGCTGTTAGAAACATGTTCAGGGTGTTTCAAGATGGGCATTCAAGGCATTCAGGGTCTTCAGTGCAGAGGGTCCATGATGTGTCATAGCCCAAAGTAGTACTAAGGCCACACCGAACCATGACAAGCTTATTGCACAAATGGTCCTTACCTTCAAAATCATTAATATTTCAAACTAAACTGTACTTTTCCAAGATGTAGATGTTATCACGATATATCGCTTCTGATCTGTCCTTTTCTGACAAAGCCAATATTCCTCTCAGCTCCCCCCACTCTATTTCACTCTATTTATTATGGAAATAACTTTCCCCTTGGAAGGGACTCACACCTTGCTCAGACAACAGAATAACAAGAACAGGAGAGCACAGGGCAAGTCATCACAGAAAATTTGAGCCTGTGCTGACTCCCTCAGAGGACCCAGTCACAGGGTTTTTTCTTTTCCTCCCTTTACACTGTTAACTGGCTGCTATTCTTCTTTCCATTAAAAAAAACAAAACAAACAAACCAACAAACAAACAAACATACCCCCCCACACCAAACACCAAAACAAAACAAAAAACCCCTAGGTCCTTTCCTTGGAAGCAGTAACATGATATTTGATGGAAAAGTGATGTGACTGTGAGCATGAGGTTTCCTGGCTTTGGGGAGGTGGTTTGTCCCTAAAAGCTGGCCTGCACCCAGAAGTTTATGCTTGTTGGCAGCTCACATCCTAGCCCCCACAGTAAAAATTGCAGGTACTGGCATGTGGGTGCATGGGTCATCTTGTTCCCTATTTTTTGGTGTTTTTTATTGTAAAGCAGAACGGTGTGCAGCACTGCCCCCATCCCCAAACTCCAAACATCAAGCCAAAGCACTTTAGCAACTGGTCAGGGAGGGGTTATCATCACCCATGCCCCGAGAGCAAGGGGAGGCCTCTGAGCATGACCAGAAAACCTGTGGTGGGGAACCAGGGCACCCTGCACACTCCTGCCTTGCCTGGACTGGCTCTGCAGTGAGGCCAGAGGCAGCAACAAGCACCCTGCAGGGGTACAGCCTTGGCCAGGCATGGAGGTCCCTTCCAGCTCTTTGCAGTACTACCACTGCTTTTAGCTGCCACTGAGGAAAGGAATGCTTTGTTTCCTCTGGTGTGCCTCCAGTACTACTACCTTTTCATGCAGCTGGGGCCACTCATTGCTCCCTAAAACCCCCTACACTACCATAGTACTGCCATAGGCACAAACTGGAGAGCTCAAAATCCACCACAGAGCGAAAACTGCATCCATTTGGAACTAGGGAGGAGGGATGGAATACCCCGTTCCACTGCCTGCCTCTCTTTTGAGTTCTGTCGAGGACTGACCTCTGCTCTCGGCAAGATCCTAAGTGCCACTGTACTGCTCCAGGGGTCCCCTCGGCAGGGCAGGCCGAGCTGCAGAACCCCCAGTGCCCTCTGTCCGCAATTCCCGTGTATTAGCCCAGGCTGCTAATTGTCCTGCCTTCCCGGGATTCTACTTCGAGGCCGCCGCTTCTCCGAGGTCACCTCACCCACACACCCGTGGGCATCCCAACCCAGGACGGCGGATGAGGGAGTCAGGACGAGGTGTGCGAGGAGGGGGTCGCTGTCCCACTGGAACGGTCGGAGCCTCCTCCCCTCCCAGCGCTGCCGCCCGGCGCTCAAAGCTTAGGCTAGGGGGACCTCTGCAGGCGGCACCGCCGCCCGGCCCCGCAAACACGGCTCGCATCCACTGAGCAGGGCGTGCTGCCTTCTGCCCAGCGTTTTTAGTAAGAGGGAAACTCCTTCTAAAGGTTAACAGCTGAAAAGAGGAAGCGTTTCGTGAGGAAAACGCCCCGTGGCGTTTCTTCTCCTGTAATATGAGCAGATTCTTCTCATCCCATAGAGAAATCAAGTCACATTTTCCCAGTGACACTACTAATGTCAGACACCCTGTAAAGAAGCATATTGTCCTTCATGACCTGTACCAGGACTTGAGGAAGCAGGATGCTGCCACAGTAGCGCAGTCTGAAAGGTGAAACCCATCCCGTGCTTTACAGTGATTTTGGAGAGGATTGCCACTAAACACAAAGTGACGCCAGTGCCACAGATCTCAGAGAGAAGAGGGGAAGGTCAAAACCAGGCACAGAGTTAGACATGACCTGACCTGTCTCAGAAACTGGGGTGGCAGGGAAGCAAGTTGATCCTGAGAGCATGCCCCTCACTTCCTGTCCTCACCAGTTTAAATGTCTTTTTGCATTTCAGCCATTGTGAGACAAGAGACACAGCAGGTAAATTCACTCCTTGGACATTTCAAATCCTGCTGGTCTCAGGAACTGATCTTTGGAGCATTCTCTGCTATGTGCATACAGCTTCTTTGCAGCCAGGATCACCTCTATCAGAAACTCTCCTGCCTTGTCCTTCATCCCCAGAACCAACCAAGAGGGTTACAGAGTCCCTGTCAACTGACAGGACTTCACACCTGGAATGATCCACCCCTTGTGTACCCCTGTCACTTGTCATGGGATCCTCTGTGTTCTGCTCTGAGGGCAGTAGAGCTGCCAGCATGAAGTGCAACATTTGTGCTGATGGACAGTCCCAGGTTATTTTCTGCTCTCACTTTCATGGGCAACAATCACTCCCCAAGTATTAGCCCTGTCTCTGGATCACACAAATGAGTATTAAAGTCACATTATTTCCCATGAGGAGATTCAGAAAAATAGTAATTTGAAGGAAAGTATTATGATTCACAGCAGAGTTGATTTTGGTTTTTTTGGTTTTTTGTTGGTGGTTTTTTTGTTTGTTTGTTTTGTTTTGTTTTCCCCCTGTGGAAGTATTTAAGCCCTGAGAGTAGGGAGCATCACAAGTCACGTTCCTTTATGCTCGTGCTGACAGCTCCCCCCGCTGTCCTGTGCCTGCACATCGTTTTCACAAACACCCTCACCCGTGCCAGGGATGGTTGGTGGGGTTTTAGAGAAGGTGGAGCCAGGGAATACAGGAAAAGACTAAGGGGCAACAGACACAAGGAGTGATGGACACAAGTTGCATTAAGGAAAACTGCAATTAGTTACAAGAAAAAGAAGCTTTCCACATGAAGGGTAGTCAAATACTGGACCAAAGGTCTGCCTTCAGGGTCACCAACCATGGAGACATTAAAAGGTTTACTGAACTGAGCAACCTGACCGAGCAGCAGTGAGCCCTGCTCAGAGAGAGGACTCGATCAGAGACTTCCTGAGGTCACTGCCAACCTGAATTATGCTATGATTCAATGATGAAGCAAAAAAATCCCCAGCTGCTGCTCCTGCATCCCCCTCATCCATCAGTGCTTTCCAGCACAGCAAAATGAACTGGAGCAGCCAGGCAACTTCCAAGTCCATCAGCACAAGCACCAATGAAAAGCTGCTGTCACACAGCCTATAATCAGCTGCTATTTCTCATTCCTTAAAAAGATATTATTTTATGATCCACTAATGTTTTTTCCAAATAGTCCCATTTGTTTTTCACCTAATTCAACCATAGCTCTTAATTGTTTGATACTAATAGCTTTCATTTCTCTCACTTTCTTCTCTCTTTTTTTTTGCCCTGCAGAGGGAATCAGCTGCAACGCCCATGAGCAAGGTTACAAAACAACTTCTGCCCTCATTCCTTGTGTTCTGTCCAGTCCAGGCTACAAATATCATGGCCAAGGGTTGAGGGAATACATGAACATTTCAAGGGAAAGTAAAAGGATAATTAGCACTGCCAGATGTAAAGACACAGACAAGAATACCCCAAAGTGAGAAGAAATAATAATCAACTGATAACTCGGGGCTGCCACCAGGACCACCTATTTCATGTAACTGATGTCTGGAGTGAGACAGTCAGGGCTTGGCTCTGAAGCACCTCATTTTAGAGTGGTGACAAGTCTGCTCCTCAAAACCCTTTTGCAATGGGTTTGATGGTTAGAAAGTTGAAGAAGCAGTGAAGGACTCCCTGGAGAAAGCTTCCCAGCCCTCCTTCCCTCTTTCTGCTGTGTTGCAGCCCTTAATTTTGGTACCTTCTCTAGGCTCCCCATTATGGCAGGGAGGATGAGAATTATGTTCAAGAGACATGGCTGGAAAGAAAGAGGTTGGACAGAAAAACTTTGGAAGGAAAAAGGGAGCTAGTGTTCCACTACCTGCAAACATGAGTAGAGTCTGCATGCATAGCATGGGCTAAGTCTTGTTCTTTTCTTAGTTGTCATCCCCAAAGCAAGGCAACGCTCAGCAATGTTTCCCAAAAGGTGTCTGATATCTTCGCAGAGGCTACTCTGTTAGGTGTCCTTAGCTGGTCTTGAGGGCCCCCAGCACTCATCAGAGGGAGCCCCGCTGAGGCACAACACACAGGGTAGTCTCAGCGCCACCTCGCAGCACGTCCTATGCTCATCTCATCAGGACAGGACAAGGGCTCTTCATTACTAGGTGTGCATTTCTGGCATGCACTGGGCACAGGAGTCCATTCACAAGCTCTGGCAAATGATGACCTAGATAGTTGGTTTTTTTCCAAGCCTTGACTCTTATCCAAGGCAGGAATCTCCCTTCAAAGGAACAATGACCTGCAAAAAAATAATTTCTAAGCCTGTGATGCAGAAGGTAAATAGCTCTTGGCAGCCCCAGAGCTCATGGAGTTCACTCCCTACATCTCATACTCTTCTTCATTGGCAATGCTTTAAAAAAAGCAAAACTGTGATGATCTGATTTTGATGGAGTACTCCCCACGGCTGCTAATTTTTTCCCCACTAATCTTTGTTTTTGAAAGCAGAGCTGCATTTTAGCTGGAATAGCTCTGAACGTCTATCAGGGTCAAGAGGTGTGGCTCCCTAGCAGCAGGAAGGTGCAGAGGAGTAGTTGACAGGTAGGCACTAACTTTTCAGGTGAAGTTAGTTTTCACCTGCCTCTTGTCTCTGCTGCAGACACAGGCTCTGAATATTGCTTGTCTGTGCCTGGCACCAAGAGAGAGCAGCAGCAGCATCTGTTGGCAGTAGAGGGGATCTAACTGGGAGATATGGGTGCTTGCTGTCCCAGGGATCTCATTCAGTTTTGTTAGTATAAGCCTAAAATGATAAAGAGCAGAGAGTTTTGAAAACCTGTGTCTTAATGAGAAAGTTTTTCTCATTTTTCTTAAAGTTAAGAAGCTTCCTGTCTTAACCAGGGCAGGTGAAGAAAGGTTTCTATGAGCAAGAGAGACAAAGAGGTCTGTCAGAAGAGGATTAAGCAGAGCAGAGCCTGCCTCCAAGCAAGACAGAGGGCGAGGCGACCTTGCAAAGCCTGTCTGGGCTATTTTCTAGGGCTCTGGGAAGAAGACTGTAAAGCCAGAAGTGACAGAGGAGAGCTGCATTCAGAGAGGAAATTAATTTTGTTGTAATGCCTGCTGTTGCTGCTGCTCACACAGTGATGAACAACGGCTGCCTCAAGCTCTGAAATCCTAAAATCCCCTAGCTGTTCCTATCCCCATGGAGCACGGGCAAGTCAAACAGAGGCTTTTCCATACCAGAAGAGCCCTTTCCATTGCTCTGTGGCCTACTGGGAAGTGTAGTTCAGTGCCTGCATGACCATTTTGGAGCAGTCTTTCCTCCCACTGGTTTGCAGAGCCTGAGGTTTGACAGCAAGAAATTTTGTGGGGCAAGGTTGGGATGGCTCCTTGGATCAATTTGTTCCTTGTATTGGTTGACCAATCCTCTCTGGATTGTGGGACCATGAGATATTCCCTCTTTGCTGGGGCATCTGAGGGGAAGAGCTGCAGGATGGCCTTTCTGGGAGGCTGTTCTGTAGCCCCATCAGAGAAAGATAGTCTTGGTGCGGGGCTTGCCAAATCCCACCTCCCAAGAAAACAAGGGACATGGCTGGAAATTAGGCATGTGGACAAAGGTTGTCCTGAACAAGGCTAAGTGTCCAGGGCTACCATGGTGCAGGGCCATTGTGTGCTTGTCCCACTGAGTCAGGGCGAGCATCAGTGGGTCAACTCAGCCTTCCTCAGGTAAGGGCTCATACCAACATGTCATCCATGGAAAAAGAAATGAGCACAGTGCTTCAAATCCTGCACACTGGGCTGGTGAGGGACAGAGCAAGCAGGGGGCATTTGGGGTTCAAATGTCACAGAGAAGCTCAAAAAGCTGCAAGAGAAGAAAAGGGAAGGAAGAGCTTGGCCAGCCATCCCCAGATGTTGGATGTGACCAGGTATGTAACCCTGGCAAACCCAGGAAACCTACCCGACCAGAAAAAAGAGGTCATCCAGCACACTCTGGAGTCTGGGGCACATCTTAAAGAATGTGACACTGGTTGGGTTTTGGGGTGTTTCATCCAAAATGGAAACTCTGAACTGTCTGCATTTCTTTCCTTGGCTTTTTTTATTTCCACTGAAGTTTTCTTTCTTTCTTTCAGTAAGTAGATCTGAGTTGCATCCAGACTGCACCTCCCTATTTTCCTCCCCAAAATAATAACAGCCTCATTTGCTAAAGGCACTATAAGGGTATTAAGTGAAAATGAATTAAGTTTAATTCAATTGTTATTTTAGGAGCTTTGCCTCGTCAGGGTTTTGCAAAGCTTCATTCTTCCACTCGCTGGAGACCGGCTTTAACACGCCCCTGCTGAGATGTTGCTGCAAGCCACAAAACCATCACACTGCGAGTTTTACTTAATGATAAGGGTTGGATTTTATTTTGCTTAAATGTCAGAGTCTGTCTGCCATGCTGCTGGGGAAAGGGGAGAACCAGAAACTGGTTAGATCAAGTTCATCATATTTGGTTTAGAAATTAAGGTGACTGTCTGACTGGTGATTTCTCAGGCAAACCCCCAGTGCTTATTTGTCTAGAAAACACCACATCACTGCTCTCCTACTTCAAAGAAGCTTCATCTGCTCATTGCATCAAGTCTCATCTGGATCTTCTCCATCTGTTGTGGTACACTTTGGACCACCAGCATATGTGGGTGGACACTGTCAGTGGTGGGAAGAGCTGGGAAGGGGCTAGTCTTGGTCTGCAGAGTCCTCATCTTACCTTTGTTCTCTGGTTTGACTTCAAATGCAATGGAATACCCCCAGAGAACATCAGGGCCTGCCCTGATCAGGAACTGTTCCCCATCCCTAGGGAGGCATCAGCTCCACTCAAGCCATGCAGAAAGTGGAAGGAAAAAGCAGAGAAAAAGGAGAGAAGGAGAGAAAGCAGTAACTGAGGGACCTGGACTATCCTGGGACTGATGCCCATGCCTTTGCTATGTGGGCAGGCAGGCTACTGAGTGCCTTTAACCACATGGACATTTGGAGAAAATTCATGTCCCTGCACAGGGCAGGGGGAGGAGGGAGAATGTGACCCAGAGGGGTGAGAAGAGGGGCTCAGGCTCCCTTAAAGCCCAGCAAAAGGACATTTCAGAGGCACTGTCAGCTCCTGTACCTTGTACAGTGTAGCTGTAAGATCCAGCACTCTCCTCCTCCCTTCCCCCTCTGGTTCCTATAGCAGAGGGGGAGAAGAGAAGACAAGACCCCGAAGATAAATGCCCACACACGGTGCTGGGACAGCTCAGTGTCACCGACAGCAAGCAGGAGGAAGGAGCACTCGGAGCAGGGCTCTCCCAGCCCCTAACCTTGCTGAGAGCCAGCATCCAGGATTTATGGAAGAAAAGCTTGGCAGTGACCTCTGATCCACTCCAGCACCAAGCATGGACTCGGATGGCGTTACAGCGTGATGTATGGCCAGCGGGTCTGCCGGGCAGTCTCTTGTGAGCGATGGCTTGCGATATTTCTGGAGTTTATACCTAGCTCTCCAGCTCGACGGGCTTTCTGGGTATGATTTGTGCCCTGTGTAGCTCTATAAATATTGAGCTCAGAGAATTATATATGGCGACAGCCCTACAGCACTCCCGGTGATATATCCCTGCGTTTGTGGTTGTAGGCAAATAATTTTAGTTTGAGTGGTGTGGCAATGAGAACAAGGAGGAAGTAAAATAAAAGGGTAATTCAAGCCCAAGTGAACAGCAGGGAGCATGCGTGAGGCTTGGCTGATCGTTCAAAGCCTCTCCCACCATTCACTCAGGGAATTGATGGTCGGGATAATTTCCCAAATTAGTTACCTTATCCCTGAGTGCTGCTGTCTGCAAAACAATAAGTCACCATTTTGCTGAGATAATGTGTTATAGCAGGGCAAGGAAGGAGCTGGGAACAAGGCTGGCACTCCAAGAATGGGGTCAGACCCTCCCTGCCAGAGCAATCCTCGTGTTGGAGCATGGGGAGAATGTAGGCTATTACCACCAGATGCTCACCACCCAATTCCCTGGAAAGCTGCAGCAGAACTGTCCTGGGAAATCCTCATGACAAGCAGCTTGCAGGCCACCATGTAGGTTTGAGGGCAAGGGCTTTTCCTGGATGTAAACCTGGATATTGCTTAACTGATTAGGAATTGTTGCAGTCCGGGTGTTGCATCCCCACCTTATAGTCCTCAGTCTCTGTCTAGTCAGGAGACAGGCAAAGAGGGCTCAGATCTGTGCAGCCCCTTATCCCATTTAGGCAGACAACATCAGGGCCTCAGGACAAACTCTTCAGTGGGTTGCAGAAATTACCAAATGCACAGTTTCAGGATGAAATAGAGGCGAGGTTTCATGCTGTATCCCATTCACTGCAATGTGCTTCATATGTTCAGGTTCTTGTGTCCATGCCAGGCTGGTCACACAGGTGGGTTCTCTGATCAGACTGACAAGTTCAGAGAACCTGCCTTAGCCCCTAATGTCAGAGCTCATACTTTCATAGGAAGGGCCCCTCCTTCAGCCCTGCATTCCCCCACTGCAGGTGACAGGGGGGGATGGCTGGGTGAATTAACTGTGAAATAGGTGAGTGAACAACCACTTGAGGAATGGGATTATAAGGGAGGGAAAAGGACTGGATGGACCCAGGCCACTAACACTTTCCAACAGCAACCAGTCTTCAGTGATGTGTTTCAGGGCTGCCATACCAGTAAAAATGCCTTAATGGGCCCCTTTATATTTGCATTTCCTTCAGTGTACTGTTGCAGACCTGAACCCATGATTCCCAAAAATTCAGTTTGTCCAGTGTCAATGAATAAACCCAGCAACAGACTAATGCAATGGAGGTAAGTCTCATTCCCCCTGGAAACCCACAGGGAAATTCCAGCTCCCTCATAACCTCCTAAGGGCAAAGACACGGTGAGCAGGCAACAGGCCAAGACCAGGAGACACCATTTACAAGGAGCTGGAGTATTTTGTTCTGATTTTGTAAAGAGATGAAAGGTCAACAGAAAGCAATAGCAATAGCCCTTCTTGGTGACTTTATGTCAGGAGAGGAACTGCAGATGTTTGCTATCACAGCTACTGCAGACACAAAGGATGTGAGAATTGATCTGATTTCTTTCTCCAGAAAAGATTTAAGCTACATGGTAACCAGACCTACTTCCACTGCTGCTGTAACCTTGAAAAGACACAAAAGGCTCAGTGAGTTCAGGATTTAACACAAAGCAATTTGACATTAAAGTTACAAATTTTAACATGCTAGAAGCCTTGTAGGGCTGGGATAGATGGGTGGGTTGCCCATGACAGGGCCCCTTTAGCCAAATACTGACGTCCTCCCAGGGAATTTGCTGCAAGTCAAGAGGAAGGAGGAGTCTGAAGCACAAACAAAGGACCAAACGTGTTGTGCCTGGAAGATCCACTAGGTCAGATAAATTGTTAGAAGGATCTGTTCTGGTCACAAAACACATTAATCTCTCACACAGATGAGTCACTGGAACATTTCATATTCCTTCCTCAATTTCTGGATTAAATTTACTTCGCCACTTTGTAAAGACCTAGTAATATCCACCTCCAAGCCATGTGGTTCTGGAGGAGCTGCTAACCAAAGCCAGTGCCCTAGCATACATAAAAAGCCCAGGCTTTCTTGTTTGCAGACCTGAATACTTCTTGGCAATGCTGGTGCCTGCCCTGATGGAGTAACTTGAGCCTGCAAGAATAGTGTTCCCTGGGCTCCTTTTACAGGCATATGAGAAGTCTCCCATGAACTCCAACAGCCAGCAGAGCACCACAGAGCCAGTGGCCTTTACATGAGCATTCTATGGAGGACGTTGTCCTACTGCTGCTGTTGGAGCCAGCTCAGCTCCATGATCCCATGGGTGATGAGAGACAAAGGCACTCTGTAGCACCATCTCACTCATGCTTCTGGTTCCCCACTTGTAAGTACCCATCTCTTCCCTTGTATCAGCAGCAAGGGTTGGAGATGTCCTGCTGAGACCATCTCTTTAGCCTGTTAACACAAGTTTTATGCCATGAATAACCCGATGATTTAACTGGTGAACCCTCTCTCTTACACTTCTGTGCTGATATTTCTCTCCAAGAAATACATACTAGTTGCTGCTGAGCTACCACTCTCCCCCTTAGTCCTCAGACCACTCTGATAATTTGCATGTGAGACTTCATTTTACTCTTACCTGAAGCAGCCAAATACACCCATGATGAGAAATTAGCTGCTTCAGTGACAGAGCTCAGTTGCTTAGGAGATTCCCAGTGCCTCCAGCACAACAGGTAAATGAAGCAGCTCACTCAGTAAGTGTCTTCCCAGAGGAGCACGGCTCAGTGCTCTGCCTCCCCAGCCATCCTACCAGAACTGAGGACTGTGCCAAGCGGAGCTCACCGGGGCTTTATCCCACGGTGTTAATGCTTTCCCCTCACTGCAGGAAACGACGCACTACAGCAGGTTTGCTGTGCATTCCCTTTCCCTCCTACCTACCAAACTCAAATTGTTTATCTTCCCAGCTTTTCTTTTCCATTTTGTACATTAGTGAGCAGTCTCAGCATTACCCCAGCATCTGGGGAGACCACTCCTTGTCTGTCCCAGCTATGGCTAGGATGGGAGGTGGAAATGGAGCCTGGCTCCTGCTGTGCCCCTGTATGCTCACCAAGCTCCCAAAAGAGTCCTTTTCTCTCCAACACTGATAGGTCTTTGTGGGATTAGGAGACTAGGGTTACCTGTGAGGACCCACCCAGGGCAACTGTCACTCAGGTAGTGGCAGATGTGACACCCACCCTCAGATCCCCACCCCAGTCTGGCACACACTGCTGTCAGCTCTGCTCTGCCCCAGGAAAATCCCATTTGGGACAGGGCCATGAGGAGAACACAGGCAGGGAGAAGAGAGCTCAGTTTGACCTTGTGGAGGGTCAAGAGAGTGGCCAAGACGGGATCAGAGAAGACAGAATTTATTAGGCAAAGAAGAGAAAGCTCACAGCTGGTAGACCATCCAAAAGTTTTTTTATCCCAAATTCCAAAATATCACTTTAGATCACATTTTGGCCTCTGCCCTCTGGGTACCATTTCACTACTAAATACTCCGTGGAATAAATGCCAAGTGATGGTAGAACACGAATAATCCCTTTTTGGAGAGAATTACTTTTCTGATGAATGCTGGGGAATAAATGCAGCTCTAAAAGCAGCAACTTGTTAAACCAACACACAGAGACACACAGAAGCAGACCCCATTAAAGTCATTTGATGTGAGCCAGGGAGAAGTGCCTCTAAATCACATAATTATTTTAAGAGACAAAGACACATTTGCTTAAACTGGTTCAAATCACCTTTGGGGAGGGAGGAGAGAGGGTTTGTGTCTGCACCATTAAGTGCTTTGATTTCCTGCAGCTCACCCCAGACTCTTGTTTTAATAGCATTAAGCATATGAATATGTGATAATAAAATACAGGTGGTTTCCTTGAGCTTTATTGACTTTTTATGCCACAAAGAGAAAAAACATTGCTTCCTTATTTATCTGCTTTAGCATTTCATGGGTTTATATTTTTTCTCTTTTGATTAATGCAAGCAGCCTCTTGGCTGTCCTAGAGAGCTGCTCTCAGTGCTTAAAAATCCCAGCTGCTTGTCCTCAGTACTTACTGCACCCCATGAGCCAAGAGGTAGGAGCGCATAGCCAGGAGAGAGACAGAGCCAGACCCCTTTCTCTGTGTCTTGTTGGAGCTCAGGGAGTCAGGGGCCTCACCTTTGTGTTCTCAGTGTGGCTGCAACCCCCAAGCAGTGGCCTGGCACGATTCACACACACCATCCTGACACTGTCCAGCACACCCAAACATTGTGCAACTTGCCCATCACATGAACCATCAGCAGGTAGGATACCCCATGGAGAGTCTCACTTCCTAATCCCATTGGGGAATACTGAATTGAGGGGAATCCATTCCTTGAATTTCTCAGGGCTGGTTTTATCCAAGAAAAAAACACGTAGATGTGGTTCTTATGGACATGTTTTAGTGGTGGAGCTGGCAGTGTTAGGTTAATAGTTTACATTACCTTTGAGGTATTTTCTAACCTTAATTATTCTATGATTCCTTCATGAACTGGCTGTGTCCCCAAGGACACACTCGGGGCTCGGCTTCGCTGCCTTTCATCCTGAGCACGCAGTGCTCCCCGTCTGAGTAACTCTGGTTAGCCTGGGGCTCGGCTGCCCGTGGGCATCCCCACCCGTGCCGGTGGGCGGGGGGCGCGGAGCGTGGCCGGTGCCGGCGCTCCCTGGCCCCTAGATGGAGCTCGGTGCCCACCGATCGCTCCCGGCCGGCCCAGGGGCGGTGGGCGGGGATGCTCCCCGCAGCTTCCCCCCAGCACAGCACGCGGGCGGGCAGAAGCGCAGGGTGTCCATCCCAGTCCTGCATCTCGCGCATGGGTGCTGACCTCTGGCCAGCTCTGTGGGTCATGGTGCACCAAGGTCTCCCATGAAGGGGCACTGACACACATTTTGAGGGGAACACCCATAGCTTTGACTCCTGTTTGCCTCAAGGCACTTGTAGTAGGAGTTATCTTGCCCTAGACCCCATCCTTTGGGGGAAACCAGACAGCCAAACGTCCCTCTCCATCTGCTAAATAGAGGCCTGAGGCTCCCTACCTCCCTTCCAGAAAACACCCATAGGCCCTTACAATAATGGCAAATTAGGGGAGGTTGCTGAAGCTGAAAGGGGTGGTGGAGCACAAGGAGGGAAAGAGTGACCATGGGGCCAGTGCCACAAAAGGCAGCATCAGTAGCAGTGCCGGACAATACTCACCCAGTTCCCCCCATTCCATCTCTTGTGTGAGGGGGTCTCCACTCCCCTTATCCCAGCCAAGGCAATTCGGGCTGAGCCATCAGCCACAATTGTGGTTTCATCCAGGTAGGGGAGTGAGACTGGAGTTAGGACTTAACTCATGGAATCCCACTTGTTGGCAGGGAAGGAAGAGAAACTGCCTCCTGAGACACAGGAGATGTTCAGCAACAGGACACCATTCCTCACTCCTGACTCTTTTGGCAGCGTCTGTGGCCACAAGGTCCCTCAGGAAATCCTTTCCACTGTATAACATTACAGGTGTGTCTCTGCCTGTCTCCTTGCTTTCTCTGCAATGGCTGTGGTGTGTTTCCCCAGGGGCTGGCACAAACATGGGATCCCAGTATGGGATCTGCATTCCCTCACTTGATGGCTACAAGTCTGGCTTGTGATGTGTGAGACAGCTCTGACCAGATCCCCAGATTCTCAAAGACCGTCAGATCCTCAAAGGACCAGGTCTAGAGGGAGACTGCATGGGAACAGTGGTGGGTTCACCAACAGATGTCTGATGCCTTGGTCCATGGAGAGCACTCTCTGCTCTATGTTCCACCTCCTGCCACTGGATGCGGTGGTATGAGCCATAGACAAGGCTGCTTTCAGACCTGTCATAACAACTGATAAAGTTTCAACGTTTGTTTTCACTCCATTCCACAATGAAAGCCAGATTTTTTCAAGTATTTCTGTGTGAATGGAGGGCAGCGTAGAATGTCCCCGCCACAGCTCCCTCACTTGCCTCTGTGTGTGTCTCTGTCAGTGGGCAGGGTGCCTGGGGCACATCCCTCTGCAGTTGCATGTGTCCCTCCAGTGGCAGAGGAGCACAGCCTGGCAGTGGCAGAAACCCAACTGTGCTGTAAAATGCATATAAAACTTCCCGGAGCTTAATCCTGGAAAGAGGGAAGTGCCTTGGATATAGCCCAGCAACTACTGCCATTCTCCATGACTGTCACCATGGGGTGCCATAGATAGGACCTGCATTTCAGCAGCAGTCCCATGATGTGACATCTACAGACCCTGCAAGACCCTCCAGTGCATGCCACTGGCACAGGGTCAGGAGGGCTGGGTATAGTCCCTGCTGGGGAAGAACCTTCCTCTGCCCAAGCCATGTTCCCACTGGACCAGGACTCCAAGTCCCAGGTACTCCTCAGTGCTTCATGTCAAACCCCACTGGCCTGCAGAGACTTGGTGCCTTTTTTTCATACAGTTCTCCAAAGAGCATCTTTCTGGTACTTCTTGGCTCCCCAGGACCTGCTGGCCTTCATACTCTCCCCCAGCCTGACTATGGAGGACACTCCCTTCTATCCCAGGCTCTCAGGGCTCCCCTGTGAACACAGCTGGGAAGGCTCTTATCCCTGACAGAGGGAGAGCTGTTCAGAGGCCTGGCCACAACTCAGTGTGCTTGTGATCACTTCCTCATCACAACCCCGAGCAAACCCCAACCCCACCTATACCTCTTTTTTCCCCTTTGCCACCTTACATGGGGAAACCTGGGGCCAGGCCCTGCCTTTCAACACATTTACAACCAACATGACTGATATCCCAGACTCAGCCTAATTCCTGCTGGGCACTGGCATTGCAAACTAGATGCATTCTAGATGAAAACCCATGGAGAAAGAGCCTGGTAAGCCCTGGCACGTGCCTAAAAGCTGAGCATTGACAACAGCAGGTACCAATCACTAAACATACTAACTTCCTAAAAATTTCCTGTTGCTGAGACAGGAAAGACCCTGGGAAACAAAGCTTTTCTCCATGTTTTCATCTATCCCCATCTTTGTACTGCTTCCAAACTGTAGTTAAAAAAAGTATATATTGATTGATATTTTTTAATCACTGCTTTGTTATTTTTAGGTGATTGCAGTCTAGGAAAGACAGACAGTTAACCGCAGCTCTCAGACCAGCGGGTTCACATTCTTTTCAGGCAATGAGAAAACGAGTTTTCTCAAGCTTTGCTTGCTCCTACTCAAAAATCGGAGCAGGGACTCCCTATTTCTGCTCATTCTATTTTTGCCTCAGAAGCAGAAAGGCAAAGAGTGGCTGAGCTGAGGGTAAGTACTGAACTCCCAGCCCCAAGGAAGCACAGGGCAGGGGTTTGCAGCTCTCTGCAACATGGGATCACACACCTTCAGCATGCAGGGTTTTGGCTGGAGGTTGGTGTGTGACCTGGAGTTTGAGAACTGCTGGAGGCAGCCCCATGCTTACCACAACTAGCTAAAAAGAAAGCCAGAAGGAAGCCTAATTCTAGACTTCAAAAAAATCAAGATTTTTCTAGTGCCTTCAGGAAACAAAAACTCACACAACTATTTGAAAACAGTTTTAGGTTTGATTTTTATAAATATATAGAATCAATTTAAAACTACCAATAATAAAGAGTTTCTGATTAATGGAAAGGAACAGGGGCAAAAACCCTCTGTCCCAATCTTGGTCAAGCACTGACACATCAAATAAATTTTGTACTGTAATGGAGACAACGATAATAACAATAACTAAAAAAACCCAATACATTAAAGTCCTGGCTAGCTGCACAAGCAAAAGATCTGAAAAAAACAGAGACTATGTGGTTTGACTCCAGCAGAAGTTTGTTGTGATAATCTGTAACTTGGTGTGCTTTTTTTCTTCCCTTTATATCTGGTTGTTTTTTTTTTTAAATCTAACTTTTTTTCACCAATTAATACCTTTTCATTTAGAAAATTTCCACCCAGGTTAATTTGACAATTCCAAACGTTATTTCACAAATGTTTTTCAAACAAGTGGCCGTCAAGGCTGACTGCTGCACAAAGAAATCAGTGTCACTCAGTCAGCCTGCTTCTGGCAGGGGAGAAAAAAAAAGATTAATTCAAGAAGTTCCAGCTGTCCCAGAACCCCAGAGAGGGATGGCTTTTTACTGTAACCCAAACAGTTTTCAGCAAAGCCATTTTCAGTTTTGTCAGGAAGTCAGCTTGGGTTTTCTATCCCCTTTAGCCCCGAGTGTGTGTGAGCTGGCCTCGGCAGCGAGGAGGGGGCTGCCTCCCGCAGGGATGGGCTTCTGCTGACGTCGTGCTGAGGCAGCAGCCCCAGTTTTAAGCTTTTTTTTGGACTGTTTTTTAATCAGGAGCACATTCAAAACTAATGATCCACAGTCCCAGTGAGATAATTAAAATGATCCTACATATGGGTGTTTGTGGGGTCACAGCCTCCTTTTGTTTTCACTTACAAAAACCATATTAGAGGACACATACGTTCACCTGGGTCTTCCTCCAGCAAATGCCACATACAGGTGACTATCACTGATGCTGCTGCAGGAAAAATAAACATATAACAAACACCCTATAGATGGAATACTGCAGCCCAGGAAAATCGCATGTGGTCTTTACAAGTATTCATGTAGAAACTGGGGCAGGGACCAAATGTGCTGGCCCACACCCAGGAAAAAGCACAACTGCAGGCTCTGCTCAAGGCAGAAGACTCCAGCAAAGACCCTTCAGCCTCTCCCTGGGCCATCCCTCAGCAGAGGTAAACCAACTGATGCTGGATGACTCATGTGCTCAGCTAATTGACTAAATGGGGGCCATACCTCTGGTTCCCTCCTGCCCACATAGTTTGCTGAGCTGGGACCAAACCCAGACAACCGCAGCCCTTACAGCTGGGCTTTGTCTCTTCCAGCTCCACACAGATGTTTAATACTCTGCTTGCTCTTGCAAAGGCTGCTTTTTCTCCCCCCAGATTTCACCTTTAAAAAGCTCAGCACATCTATTGCCAACCCAACACGAATGATAGCCCTTGATCCCTGGCAGTCTTGAGGGTGACAGAGGTGTGCACAACCGCGGTGAGCTTCCCTGCGATGCCTACATGCTCTCAGCTGCAGGCATCACACGGGCTTTTGCCTCCAGACCAAGGTCACTCTATCTTGGTCCATATTTCCCAGATACAGTAGAAAAACATTTCTCCCTGACTCCCATTTCACGTTTGGGATTTGCTTTATTTTGAGAGCAAGAGAAGGGGGAAATTACTTCCAAGGCATTTAAATGCAATTTTATTCTGTTTCCCAAATAAGTATAATACAAAAAATTAAATCAGCCTTCAGTGTGGTATGGATGGCCCCAGGATATGGCTGAGGTGATGTCAGTCTACAAAACATAACATTACGTGTCATTGTTTCATGTCATTACTTATTGATTTAATTCCATCATATTTCAGACAACTTTTATTGTCTAGGTACAGATCACCATATTAATAACTGGAAGCACATATGCAGATATCAAAAACACCTCCTGCCACTAAGCCAATTTTTAAAATGAATCCAAGAGAAATATTTTAAGAGAAACCTCCTCCAAAAACAATTGTTCAAGAGACCAAAAAGACCTGGCAACTTTTTTTCTGGTTTCAGTGTTACATATATTGTCATTTCGTATCAAGATTTCTTTTTCTTTCTTTTGGTCTTCTTTTTTCTTTTTTTTTTTTTTTTTTAACAGAAAAGATTGATAAGAAAAGGAGGAAGCCAACAGTTTTAAGACCAAGGTGTAGCTAAATATTCTCTCTAAACACATGCCCTCGAATGTGCATTATCATACATTCAACTTTGCTGGGAAACATTTTGGATTATGAACTGAATAATGTGGATATTATAAAATGGCTGTCTTGGAATTAAATTTTATGATATTGATGTGTCATGATAATAAAATAGAAAACAATTTTAATATCAACAGTGAGTTTTATCATCCTTTTTTATTATTATTTTGTGGTTACTGTTTTCTCCTCTGCAGAATGCTTGAAAACAGAAGTGTACACTGCAACGAACTGTAAACCATTAAAGACTTGTACAGAGCAATGCCTCCTGAAGGAGTAAGCCCTAATCCCAGCATTATCTCTGTAGACTACGTTGGGCACATGTTAAATAATTAGCTTAATCAGCATCTAAAAATGTATCCATAGTATAAAACAGAATTCAGACAAAAGACTTCTCTGAAATTCATGTTGGGAAAAAATACAAGTTATTTCATGTTAGTAGTTTTCTGGGGGCAATCAATAACTTTTAAAGATACCTCAAAAATGTTTTTTTCTCTGTAGTTACTTATTTTTGTGTTTCATCTTTCTTTATGGTTTGGGGCTTTTTTTAAATTTTAGTTTTGTTTTTTGTTTTCTTGTCTCTCCATTGCTCCAGATTTTCTCTTTGCTTACACATAGGACTACAGAAAGGGAAAATCCTGCAGCACCGTAAATTCTCAGTCCAATACTGCAATAGTAGATTTTGGATAAAGCAGGTTATTCATATTCTACCTTAACAAACTCCCCAGCAATGCTGCACCCAGAGGATCCAGCTTCCAGGAGCACCATCAGCCACCAGGTAGCAAAGGCTCGGGGTATTTTGCCTCAGATGTCCCACAGGCAGACTGGACCCCAGAGCCGTGTCAGGGGGTTCCTGCCAGCACTCGTGGCTGACCACCTTTTCAATCCTATTCTACAACATACTTTGCTCAGTAATTCCCAGTGCTGGAGAGAAACACCAGGCTGAAGTCCAGCCGGCTTCCCTGGCCATAGGGCTTGGAGTCTCCCCCAGGGAAGCTGATGACAGTTTTCCCACTGGTTTGATCTTCCTCTTAGAAAGGCTTGCCAAGCTGGGGACGATGTCCTGCAGCAAGGCTGAGCACGAATGGAAAGCAGCATCCCTTGCAAGATTGTCTCTAAAATGTCCTCTTGCACATTTCTTCAAATTTCCCTTTCCATATACAGTTTCAGACGTGCATGTCTCTAGACCCCCCTTAGCCCAGGTGAGACCACCCTCCAAGGTCTTATTCAAGAAACTATTCCACGAGTTTAAGGCTGAAACTCTGCACCGTTCCTGTCACCCCCAGCAAGCCTCCTAGAAGGGCTTCGATTAAAGCAGGTGTTAAATGTGCTGCTGGGTTGAAGCCTGAAAACATTTAGGATTGGGGATTAAAACAAGCATATTACATGTGGAGCCTCCAAAGCCAAGCGGACCTGAGCAAAGTCAAATGGAAATGCTAACTCTATTTTAATTTAAAAAA
>VXBX01002725.1:862171-880353 GCA_013400415.1 Scytalopus superciliaris
AAAAAAAGTAAATGCCTTATACAAAAGGAAAATAAAAGCCGCTATCGCAATATGCTGGAAAACTTGTGGCCCTGGCCCGTCGGGGCCCGCTCCGTGCAGCCGGTCAGGGGGCAGAGCCGCCGGTGGGGCAGGGCCACGGCCGTGTCCTTCCCCCCGTCCCCTCGCTGCTGCCCATCCGCACTGCCCAGCGCGACCCCGCGCTCCCGGCCGCTGCGCCGAGGTTTGGTTCGCTAGTTTGTGCTCTGCACTCCCTGTTCTCACGGCTCCTGCCTGGGACCCTCTTCCTCAGCTGGGGTAAAGGCCTTTATGTCTTCAATGTGCCCGTGGTTTAATGTCCGCGGGGGACCGTGGGGATCCCACAAGACAGCCAGCTGTGAGGTATCCCCCATGAAAAACCAATATACTGGCATAGGAAGTCATGCCTGTGCCCTCAGATACACCTCCTCACCCACCACCAGATGTATTATCACATCGACATCCTCACACACACACACCCCCTCGCTCAGCCTCATACTCGCAAAGAAGCACAGAAGCTCACGAACATCCTCAGGAGCCTACAGGCACCCGTGCTCACAGTTCCACACATTTGCTCTCACACATACATATATTTGTGCACATTTATTCAAACGTCCCTCCCATACTCAGACCGTTACGACCCTCCCTGCACCCACATAAATTCAGATGTGTTGCCTCTCACACCTTCAGAACTGTGTGTATTCACACACATTCACTCCCACAACACACAATAACACACCCTGGTACCTGTGCATTCAGACACACACACATTGACACACCAGTGCTTGTGGGTTCCTGCTATCCTCACCCCAGACACAGTCCCGGTGTGACACCCCGAGCCCCATGAGTATCACAGCACCCATCACCACAGCCCCACACCAGGAATGCTCGTGACAGTGGGCAGCAGCAGCAACTCAAAGATGCTCCTCGGCTTCATGCCTGGCCGGTGCCCAGCCATCCTGCCCCCCCACCCCTGCACTGCCCGGCCCTGCCTGCCCACTGGGGTCGGGTTTCCCCCCCTCCCCATACCTGCCTCAGCTCTTGACTTCTGAACTCTTCAGGGAACTCGCTGGCGCCAGCTCCATCAACCAAAGTCCTTGTGGTTAGGAGGAGCTGGGAGAGGAGGGAGGGAGCAAGGGCTGGGGCCAGCCAGGGCCGGGAGGCTGCCCTCGGGCAGAAGGCCTTCTTATCCCCCAGGGCTGCAGCTGCTTTTGCCCTTCTCCAGGACCTACCTAGTCTTCTCGTCCAACCCTTCCCACATGGGAGATGTGGGGCAGAGCCTGCTCACCAGCCCTGAGCATGTCAGGTTGTTTCCACAGGGAAGGAATAAAGCATGCCATGCCAGTCCTGCACAGTGCCAAAGTGTCCCCTGACAGTGAGCTCTAACATGCAAGAGATACCCAGATCTGCTGCCAAGACCAAAGATCCAAGAGTTTCCCTCTCTCTAGTAAATAACGCAGCTATCCAACATTACTTGCACATCCCAAAGGCCCCACTCAATGCTGAACAAATCCTGCAGCCTCCCCTGCACTTGAGATCCCCCAGGCTGAGCAGATGTAGAGGGCCCCACAGGGACTGGCCCCAAGAAATTACAGGGTCACCACCAGTGAGACAGGTTGGATAGTGAGGGTCACAGCTTCAAGCTGCTGAGCCCAAGGTCGGGGCTTTTGGGCAATAAAACCTGCCAGGAAACAGACTACAGGTAAATCAGAACTTCCTCTGCCCAGCACCCAGTGAGAACAAAAGAGAAGGGTAGGCAGGGCTAGGTTTAGGATAATGCACAGTCCCAGGATTTAATCCCCACACAAGCCACAGTCCTCACCTGCATCCTTGGGGAAGCCACACAGCTCCTGATGTGGGAAGCTTGGGCACTGTATGCACCCGGTTCAGATGTTCCAGTTCAAATGGCTCCTGGCCTCAGGCCCCCTTGGGGTCTCTGGGGTTGTGGCTTGAGCAGTACTATAGAGTACAAGGCTCTGAAGATGTCCTGTTTCATTATGGCTGGCAATTAATATAACATTTTTCATAGAGTTCACACAATATTCTGAGTTGGAGGCTATCAAGTCCAACTTTTAAGTGAGTGGGATAGAGCCCACAACCTTGGCATTAGCAACATGCTTTAGCCAACTGAGCTAATCTCAGGGCTAACTCCCTCATTCTGGGGCTAAAGAGGCAGTACTGCAAGCTCATGCACTAAGACATGTCAGTGTCAGTCTTAGTGCTTTCAGGTTCACATCTCAACAGGACAGTTTACAAGGGTCAGCACCCACTCTGTGGTGCATTCAATGATCCTACACATGGAATTCTAGGGTAGGGGGCAAAGGCATCCTAGCCCAGCTGACTGGATCCCCAGCCAGTATGCTCCCACCTCCTGGGGGTTGGGTTTGTCTGTCTTTGGTAGGGCTTTGAATGTCAGGCCCTGAGAAAAATAATTCAGATATTTCTGAATAGAGCAGAGCTTGGAGAGACAGACATTCACAGGTGTCTTCCCAAAATGCTGTTTGGGGCAGTAGGGTTTCTTCTCTGGGTAGATAAGCCCTTTATAACAGGAAACACCAACAAGCTGGATCAGATCTGTTTCAACTTGGATAAAAGCCTCCAATGCAGGAGCTGACACGAGCACTAAGTTGCTGCAAAATCAGTACATTGAGGAAGCCCAGTGCTGTTCACCTCTACTTCTCCAGAGCATCTCACCTCCTTCAAGTATCTATGACCATTTACATATTCCTGCCAGCCTTGAAACTTTTGTCCCCCTTCACCTGTCCCAAGCAGCTGCTGGGACAAGCTCATTTCCAAAACAGTGGTTCAATCCTGCCCCAGTGGAGTGTTGGAAGCCCAGTATATCCATGCTACAAAATGGTAATTGAGACAAGGGCATAATGCTCCCCTCTCTCCCCACGAAGACCCAGGGATCCTTTCTCAGGTTCTCTCATTGATCGGGTGCATCTGCCTCCTGCTAGCAGAGAGGAGCAGCCCAGCCAGGGCCTGACCTCCACCCTTCACTCCCCTTTTCTTCCGCCTTGCTGGTTTGCCACAGTTCCCCTTGGCCCCCGAGCTCCTTTACAGCTCGGGGCTCCCAAGAGCTCGGCATCGCAAGCTGCCTCCCTGCCTCGCAGCTGCTGGCCGGGACACTGCTGCGAAATACAAGCCCTCCTGAGGGGACCGGGGACAAAAGTGGTGTGCCTGGGACCTTGGCAAGATCCCAGCAAAGCACATCGGGTTCACTCCGAAAACTGCACTTCGAGCAGTGCTTTCCGGAACGTGTGAAGTCCTCCTACACTGGAGAAAGGAGAGTGAGCGACTCTGCCGCGGGCAGGTGCGCGGTGAAAAATACCCCCTCAGCAGAAAAGTGCACCCCGACTCCTTCGGTCCCTGGCTTCTTTGTTCGTTGGGCCGGGGGCTCCCGCAGTCCGGGTGTTATCCACCCTTCCTCAAGTCCATCGCCTCCCGCAGCTCTTTCTCTCCCATCCCGGCTCGGCCCCTGTGAAATCAATTACGGCGAAGGCGCTGGTGCCCACGCGTGGCCGTGCGGGCCTGGGCTGTTCACGGGGGCTGGTCGGAGAGCTCCGGGGCCAAGACGGCCCTGTCGGGCGTCGCCCGCCTCTCCCTGGACCGGGGGTCGTGGTCTGCTCTGCCGTCGGGGCTCTGCCTCGCAGCGCTGCCGCCCCCACTAAGTTATGCCGCAAGTGTCGCGACAGCCACGGATAGCGAAGCAGGGCGTCCCCGGCACCAACCAGCCCGGCTCCCGCGGGTGTGCAGGCTTCCCAGGGGGAAATCTCGTTTTCCGCAGTTCCCACCGAGACGGATCCCGCACGGACGGCGGCGGCTTTTCCCCGGCTCGGGGTCCGCGGGAAGGGCGGCCCGCGCTTCCTGCGCGTTAAGAGCAATTAACACAATTCGGGGGATTTGTAATTGCTCTATAAAGCACGCTGTAAATAATTACTCCCAGCTCTGTTGATCCCTCGAATACGCACTGACAGTTGTAATTTATGGCTTTGGAAACGTGGCTCCGTGCATTCAGCATAACTCCTTATTACAGTAATGACTTAGCGCCGCTGCACTTAATGAGTATAAAGTGCCCGGCGCAGCGGGAGCCGCAGCATCGCGCGAACTTCGCCCGCAACAATATTTCTCCCCTTTATGGTTACAAACGACCGACGGTCTACAAGTTAATACGGCGGGGAAGGAGCGGCGGGGCCGGGGAGCGGATCCCGGCTCCGCGCTCTGTCAACGACATCTCCCGGGTCAGTAGTTATCTACCAAAAATAAGTATTTAGAGTAGACGGCAAACTGCCCCCTCGCCTCCCTGTAGCCGCTGGCTTCCTGGAGAAAAAAGGTTCAGGAGAGGGAAGAGCACGGTCACAACTCATCGCACCTGCGGGCGCTCGCAATGCGGCTTCCGTGGAGTCCCGAAGGGATCTTGCACGCCCCGAGTGCCTCCCACCTCCCGTTGCCCCGGGACTGACCATCTCCATGCAACAGGCCGGGGGTCTCTTGTCCTTACCGGGCCTCTCCAGCCGGAGGTACCCGCGGGAGGGGAGGGAACGGGGTGGTGGTCGATGGGGCCTGCGGTGCCCGGCGGCGCCCCATGAATATTCAATATCGCCGGTTGCCGGAGGAGCATCTGCCAATAAATTATTGGTCCTGCGGCACCAGCCCCTCTCTCCACCGTGTAGAAATGCGTGTAATCCCATTAGCCCCGTCCCCTTGGCCACCCGCCCCGCACCAGCGCCGCTAATGAACGGCGTCTGGCCGCCACCCTCGGGGGCATCGGCGACTGTGGGGGGACACCGGGGGCTCTGCCCCGTTATTAACTCACAGTTTAATTACACTCTCCGTGACAGCAAGGGAACAGACGTGGACGGGTCACCCGCGTCCCTTCACCGCCTCCCCCTGGGTGTCCCCCGCTCTACGAAATGCTGACACCTGGGACAGTCAGGCCTGTCGCGACACAGAGAGTGGCAGTCGTGACATGGCCCAGATCCTGCAACTCCTCCGTGTCCACGGGGGCTGCTCACCGCCCTCGGCCGCGGCTGCCGGCAGCTGCCTTGTTTGTTCGCTCGCCGGGGGAGCGGCTGCCGCTTTGTCTCCCGCCCGCCCCAAGCCCTAGGCCTTTTCCCCACCAGACAAAGTCCTGTTTTGCCAACAGATTTCTGCCTCTCCCTTCTCCGACCCCCCCCATCCTAAAAGCCGCCCTCGGGGGCAGAGGCACAGGCTGCTCCCAACGCCGGGCAGGCGGGGAGAGGCCCACCCTGCCGGCTCCGCTAACTGAGCAGCTTTCACTTATGAACGAGACGACCCAGTAATAATGGTCTTAATTATTGCAAACATTGTTACGGGCTTAGCTATAAAAACCTCAAAACCTTCCTCTGTAAATACTCCCGTTTGTTTGTTTATTCCCCCTCCCCGCCCCTCCTTCCTCCCTTCCCAAAGGTCAATTAGCACGCAAAAAGCAAATACAGATTATGGCAGAACCGATGGGTAAACTTAAATCTAATTTGCTGCTGTTTGCATTAGCCTTTGGAGAGGAGGGGCAGCTCCCTCCCACCCCCAGGCAGCTGCGGTACAGGTGGGAGGCTGCGGGGATGAGTCTTGGTCGTGCCCGCGGGTCCCTTCGGTCCCCGAAGTCAAGGAACTCCGGGTGGGTTCTGACCCTTTTCGTTGTTTACACCTGTGTTTCTACGAGTGATTCATATATGGGCTGAAACATCCGATGTGTAAATAAACACAAAAGAAAATATTTTTGTACCTACAAAAAGTACTGAAAAGTTTCAGCGCTGTGATTATAGTCATTATTGACCTAAGGATTTTTTTCCCCCCTGACATGTACATACTGTATATAACCGAAATAAGTGGTTAGGAAATTTTGTACCGTTTATGACATTTTGAAACCTAACTTTTGGAACTAACGGTAGGAGAAGATTTCCTAGCAAACGACTACCCTGCCCATCATTGAACTATTTTTTCGCCTCAGCTCATGGCTAACGTTTAAGAATACATCTCAATTCTGTCAGGGCACCTAGAAAACTCGCTACATGTCGTTTGCAGCACAGGAGATGCGGAGGAACACAATGTATTTGGGATTAACCGTGACATAAAACCGAAAAAGGGATCTAGAAATAGGAAATCATCAGGATTTCCAAACCCTAATCCTCCCCTCGTTGGCACAACCGGCTCCCCGCGGGGTAAAACACCAAGGACCTCCGCCCGGGGACGGGCAGCTCAAGGGATTATCTGGGTTTAAACACGATTGGCCATTGATGCAAAGAGCAATCTACACACTTGTAAATTTAGTCAATTTATTGCATGTTCCAGGATCGTATTAGTTGTATTTTCCACCCGTAATTCGTTGTAATAGCCAGTGCTACAGCCTTCCGATTCACCAAGCGAGCACGGGGAGAAGGCAGAGCGGGCTCCATCCCAAAGGTTTTGCGGATGATGTTTCTAACCACCCAGGTGGAATCCCGAAAACAGTTTAGAGAAAGCACGCCAGAAAACAAACAGATTAAACAGGGTGTGTAAACATAATTCAGGCAGAAGAGTAGGTGACACCAGTTTTCCAGTTCCGGGCACATCACCAGCGGCTTTGAATTGCCAGTGCCGACAGGGTTGGGGTTTGGGAAGAGTCACTATTTCATGTCACTGCTCCCCCCGCGACTTTCCGGAGCGGGAGCTTCTGGGACCCCAGCAGAGGCCACAGTGCCTCGGTGGACGGTCAGGGTCACCCACAGACACTGGGGGTTCGAAGGGACGTGAATTGTTGATGGGGAAATGAGCTTTGATTTCTGGGGACAAATATTTCAACGCTCTGAGAGAATGGATCTAGCCAAGGCATTACATAATCTTTCAAGACAGCTCCCTCCTTTCACTACAGCATGCCCCAGGAAACAGGGATATCTTCCAGCAGCAATTTTTTGTGCCGCAAATTTCCCCCAAAACTGAAAGTGACAGGAGCTGAGGCTTCAGAGGTGGAGGGAAAGGTGCGCACACAGACCTGAGCTCCCAGGGTCGGGATGGTGTACCCAGCGCAAAACTCTGCTCCTCGGCTCCTGTTGTGAGCAGGCTGTAAGCTGTGAGCTCCGACACAGCACTGCCGGGGGGATTTCAGTCTTAAGAGAAATCCTGATCAGTTTTCGTGTTTAGCGGGCAGCATCCTCGGAGCCGAGCCCCGAGTACAGCCTCACTGGAGAGCCTCGCAGGTGCAGCCAAGAGTAAGGGCTAACGCAAGGCAGCGAGCGAGCAGCAGGATTTGCAGAGAGATGCCGGGAGAGCGCTGGGGTCCCACACAGCCTAGTGCAATTCGTTGCCCAGCCTCTCTCAGTTCCAGGAGCAGCTCGGTGGCAAAGCTGAAGTTTAGACAGAGCACTGAACCCACTGGAAAGGAAACAGCAGTTCTGATATCCCCTTCTTCCCCCCGCCCCCCAGGGTATTTCCCCCACTTTTTCCCAGGACTTTTACTGCTCACAGGAGATGAGTCAAGACATTTCCTTCTCCCCTTTCAGAAATATTGCATCTCCCAAATGCAATTATCAAGGGCGAAGCGACACAAGTGTTTGCTAAATAAGATTATGTGATAATGTATTTTATGCCTGTGCTGTGACACGAGACAAACCCCCTATTAATAACAGCTCAATGAGATGTGGAAGTTCTTAACAGGGTGGTTTGGGGGATTAGAGGTGCTTTGGTTTTTTTTACCAAGGGAAAAGCAAGCACAGCACCATGGCATCCGTTGCCAGAGAGGAAGAACAATTTCAAGAATCAACTGAACTAGCAAGTGAAGCCCAGAAGGTCTGGTTGTGCTGTAGGTAACACACAGACTAGTTAGCTGCTAACACGGTGTAAATCACTCACAGCCCTTCATAATGCAACAGGCCTAGAGAGGTTTGTGCACATTATTATGATCCTATGAATGATTTAGTGTCTGTATTTGGTGACCTGTGGGTTCATCAGAAGTGCTCTGTGCCAGCCTACTCCTCTCAAGATGTTAATAACAGGCATACCCTCACCCCTCTCCTTGGCCATCACAAGATCAAGAAAAGCAATAACAAAACCCATCCTTTCAGCTTCCCTCAGTTAGAATACTTCAGTCAAAATATTCCTATCAAAGCTCTCCTCTGCTGCTCTCCAGGTCTCACCTTTATCTGCTTGTCTTTTCCTACCTCCAGTGGCTGTGTCCATCTGCCAGCTCCTATCGACCCACCCATCCGTTGTGGTCTTCCACCTCTATCATATGACTCTCAGTCGTGTGCCCATTTGCATGCAGTCAAAAGTAATCGGGGATGTTGGCTGCCCAGCTGCAGACACTTAGATGTGACCCCTTTTTAGGAAGTCCTTTGAAAATTCCGTACTGAACAACCCAAGCTCCTCCAGCAGTCCCCACTCCCAACACCCATAGGTTAACATAAAAGCACCAGTTCCAAGTCCATCCACGTGCAGGGCACACAGCAGTCCTACAATATCTTTGCAGGATATTGGGATACACAGCAAATTGCCTGAGCTAAGCTGCCCACAGGGCATCACGCTGAAAGTGGGAGCAGCCCCAGGCATCCAAGTCAGGGATTTCCCTGTAGCCCTTTTCTGCTTCAGCCCTTGAACTGACACAGCATCCCTCCCAGAGTGGCTGGAGAGAGCTTGGTACTCTGGGTGGCAGGGCCATCATCCCCATGTTGATGCAGACAGGCTGATACAAGAGTCCTTTGCCTTCTTTGATGCTTCCAGGGCAAATTCCTCCAGAGTCTGCAAAGTTTGGTTCTCTATTTCACATTAGCACTAGTTTGTAGCTGTCCTCTGGCCCCTGGGGTTGAAGGTCAATCCTTTATTTACTTAGTCCCTCACTTAGTTCATCTGCAGCCCTTTCAGTGCTTTGCATAACAGACACAAAGCAGGCTGCTAACCTGCTCCCCTGCTAGGAGCATGCACTCCCCATCTCCTGTGCCTTGGAGAAGTGTGTTGCCTTCCCTGGGCAATACCAGCACCACACAGCAAAGCAGGCTGGGCAGGCAGCAGCTCTTTCCTACACAGGGGCAAGATCTGATTCAGCATGGGATGAAGTGAGGGACACACATGCTTCCAAGCACTGACATGCCCAGGTTAAAAATCATGAATGGCATGGGAAAATCCCTGACATTGCTGGGGCCTCTAGAGCTGGTCATACCAAGTCCTTTGCTGCCCTGTAGAACAGCATTGTCCCTGGACATTGCAGTATCCTGGTGCCAGGATATCCTTGCCCTCTCAGAGCCCACCAGATGCTGCTGCACCTGCGAGAGCTTCAGCAGTCAAAGCTAGAGCCCTGCACTAGGCTGGGGAATGTGCCAGCTTCAGGCTCCATGCCCAGCACAAACAGCTGCCTTTCCTGTGCCAATGCCCTCTCTGCTGCTAGAGCATGCCCCGGGTAAGAGAGCCTGGTGGATCCCAGCCAAGGCCTGGACACCCCAGGATGGCTGATGGGTGGACTCAGAGACAGAGAATTTCCCAAAAGCAGAGGTACAACTCTGTAGGACAGCCACAGCTCCCCAGCTGCAGCTGGCCACAAAACCAACAGGTTTCAAGCTTTGTTAATTTGTGTGAGCCCAGAAAGTGGCATTTTCCCTGTCCTGTCCCACCTGGGGTCAGCCATCACTGAGCATCTCTCTTCTGGATTCTACAGTTTACTGTGGGGCTCAGCTGCCCTCAGCTCTCTGTTGTCTGCAAGTAACATCAAACCAAAACAGTCAATAGTAGCAAACAAGCTGTATGAATAACTAAACAGTTACCAAATCACTGCTATTGAATATTTCTCATATTAAAAGGGTAAATTAAAGTACTTCTCAAGCACACCCACACGTGATGCTGGCTTTAGGCTCTGAAGAAGCAGATGAGGGACCTTGACTCTCTCAGAGGAGGCCATTCACCAGATGTTTGAACAGGAGCTGCAGCACAGTCCTGTCCCACACTCTCCAAGAGCAAGGGACTCATGATGCTGCTGCAGGCATCACTGGATGCAAGGAGTGGAGGTGGTTTCCAAGGGTCATCCAAAAGCAGGCACAAAAGGGGTTTCCTTGAAGGCTCCAGGCACTGGGAGGGAAATGTGCCCTTTGCCTGGGTGCCCCGGGCTGGGTGTTTATTCAGGTTCTGCAGAACAATGCTGCGGCCGGAAAAACAAGCCTCCTCTCCGCCCCAGGCCTGGCTGGAGGGGCTGTGTGTGTGTCCCCAAGCTTGTCCCCAGGGTAGGTGAGCAGTGCCTTGGCTCACAGCCATGCTGCTCTTGTTTGTCACCACAGGGGCTTTTTTCTTTTTTTAAATCTTTCTGTTTCCGTGTGCTCTCCCAGTCCTTTGGAGGACAGGAAGTAGCAGCTTCTTGGAGAGGAGGCTGGGGATTTGGGGAGTTTCAGGCTGGGAGGGAGCACTAGCTCATCCATCCTGACCTCCCACTGCAGCCCTGTCCGACAGCATCCTCTGGCTGCAGCCGTGCTGGCTGTAACCCATTCTGCACTCCTGGGACCCTGGCTACACCCAGTGTACCTCTGGACCAGGGAGACTGCCCCTGCAGAATAACCAAGCCCCTGCTCCAGGCACCCCAGCACAAGCCCCGAAGTTTGCTGCAGCGAGATGAGGGGAAGGAAGGAGAATGACTGCAGCTTGTGCTGTGGTCTGTGGTTCAGCCCATCCGGACTTCCAGAAGACAGAGGCTTCCCAGGACACCTGCAGCCTAGGGATGGTGGGATTTCAAGGCAGTGCTAAGCTAAGCTTCAGCATGCCCTGCACAGCAACCTTTTGCTGGGCAGCCAGGAGAAATCAGTTAAATGAGAGCGGTGCCCCTGCTGAGGGTTATAGAGCCAAGGCTGAGCCATGCCCAGGATTTAGCAGGACTAAACCCTCACATTTTTTATCAGCTGGAGGATGTTGAAGGAAGTGCTCTGCCTCCTGACTGTGTGCTCCTTGTATTCCCTGAGTGAGATGTGTACCCACTTCTATTGCATTACAGGATGTGACAAGCTGTTCCCTGCCAGGAAATTAATGAGCCCCAAACACCTTGCCCATCCATCACCACCCCAATCAGCTACTTAACACACTACCCACTCTGGCCACACACCCTGCACTGCCGGTCACTGAGATCCTGGAAACTTCACTTTCCGAGGACCTAATGCTGCTGCCAGGCTGGCAAGGAGCCCACACCACCGTTGGGCCAGAACATCCCAGCCTTGCTCACACTGCAGCAATGGCTGTGTGCTGATGTCTCCCTCCAGGCTGCTGTGTCTGACCAGTGCCAGTTTTCCCTACCTGTAAGAATCCCTGAGGCCATCATGGTCCTGAGTACTGGGGCTGTGGAGCAATACCCTGACTACCAGCAAACCCAGACCTCATGTTCAGTGGTGATTGGGGCAGGTTAACATGGAGCTGAAAACGAGTGCTGAGAACCTGGGAGGCTAGAGAAGTGTTTCCTCACTGAACCAGACCAGAGATTTGGTGATAAATTTGAAGGAAAAGGAATGGAAGTGGTTCATCATATATCAGTGGGAAGAGCTGACAATGGTCCCAGGGCTGCATTTGGCAGACCAAAAGCACAAAAGGGCACTTGCAAAATGCGAGTGTTAAGTTTTCAAATTCCATGATAAGAGGAGCTGGAAAGTCAAATGGACGAAGGCACTTCCAGCTCCTGAGGGCTGGCTGTGTTCCCTGGGGTCTGGTCCCAGCGTGCTGCTGTACCAAAACTGGTATTTAACATGCTTACAGCCTTGCAGAAGATTTATGAGACCATAGTGCACCACAGCACATTTGTTCACACTTGCAGCTTGCAAGGTGGATCCTCTGAAGCTGCCGATGGGTTTTGGGGCAGTGATGCTGAATGCCTGATGCTTAGCAGCACAGCAGTGGCGAGAAGACAGCTCCCTGGGCTTGTGCCAGGTGTGCAGCCATCCTGCCTGGCACTGCAGAATCCCACTCATGTACCCTGCTACCTGCACATCTGGTGCTGGAGAGGGGCAGAGGGGTGCTGGAAGGTAGAGGAGATGAGGATATCCACCTCCCAGGGAGGAAGTGCTCTGGAGGAGAGGTCTCTGCTGAGAGCTCTGGTGCCTGGATGAGCCCCTGGGCAAGAGGATCAGACTGGTAGCTACTTCACCCCTGCAGCAATAGAACTGGAGGAGCAGGGCAGCTCTGAGACACCAAAACCTGCCCAGCAAACAGGTTGGCTGGTGACAGCCAACATAGGGAATGAAGCAGTTTGCATGACAGGCAAGGCTGAGCAAAGCCCCTGCAGGTCTTCAAAGGGTAAGGGCATCCACAATGTCCTTTTGTGCCTCCCCAGCATGTGCAGAGTCAGAACAGGAGGCAGTAGGTTCGGTCATGAGGATGGGGATGTCTGCAAATGCCTTCTGATGAGCTGTTTCTGTCCCTGAAAAATGGAATTTTATTAAATTAGTTTTCAAGTAGCAGGCAAAATTCCCACATTGCGCTTGTGCTTCACTTTGTCTCCATTGGATAATTATGAAAAATACAGCTTTCCAGGAGTGTCACTTGCTCTTTTTCAGCTTAAAAATTTCTTTTCCGCCTTGCTCTCCAAGCAGTATTTTTCACTTCATCTCAATTATGGAAAAAATATTTAAAATTTCTGGTAAGAAAAGAAAACAGAGACAGAAACTTTCCAACTTCCAACTTTCTCACCAACAAAATAAGGATCAAGTGAAGCACTTTTTTCCTGACCATCTTTGTCCCTCTTGAAAAATTTCAAAAGGAAAAAAGCCACCAAAACACAAAAATTCAGTAGTTTCCTCCCTGAGCTGATGGAGATCTCTCTGGAGGAAATGTGTCGGATAAGCTAAAGTGAACCCACCTCCCCTGCTTTATCTCAAGCAGTGTCAGATGGGTATTTCTAGCAGGATCTCTTCTGGACATTCAGAGCATCAAATTACTCTCTTATCCTATACTCCTCCACTGAACTGAATTGAACTGAACTCCACTCCTCTGAACTGTTTCAGAGCTCCCAGACTGGCGCTCACTCACGCTGCAGTGGGATGTGGTCAGTGGCCAAAGGGAAGGGCTCTCGCCACTGGCAGACAAATGTACATCTCTATTCTTTGACCCAGCTGGTCACTGGAGAGGGCTGGCATTGTCCCAGGAGCTGTCCCCTGTGCTACACAGCGTGGCTGCTGGTGTCGTGTTTTATCAGAGGAAAGCTGCTTCTGTCCCTGTTTCCCCACTGAGTGTTGCAAGCAGCCACTTCACTGCAGCCTTTTCTAAAGCAAGTGTGAACCATAAACATTTGCATTTCCTGGCATTAGAGGCATCCCAATTCACCCCTAATTCCAAAGCCAGCAGCCCTTGTTTCTGACCCCACACAGGCCCCCACAGGGAACTGAACTCCTGAAAGCATCCAGGTCCCCAAATGCCCCATGGTTCATACTGGACTCATGCTGCCAACCTGCCTGGGGCACAGATGGCTGTGATGAGTGCAGGGCTGGTCACGTCCTCAGCCAAGCTGGGTCTGTTTTCCACATCTTGGGGTTTGCTGTTAATATTCCCACTTGCCCAGGGAAGTAACCCCCTTGGGTGGCACCACTGGTGGTTCAAACTACACCTCCATCCACCTTGTCCTGCAGGGCTTTGCATCCAAGTGCTATGATGGGGATATCCATCCTTGCTGTGGAGAAAGGGCCAAAAGGAGTCTGGCCTGGAAACCTCGACCTAAAATCAGGCCAATTACCCATTAATTGATGCCGGTCACTCCCCAGTGATTAATTGCCAAGAAAAACCATGTCATGTTTTGCAAGCCCAGACTGCAGAGCGGTGACACCGCGGGTCCTTTATCAGCCCCGGGGCAGCCGCGGCACCAGCCTGTCTGAGCCAGCCAGGTACCTCCACGTCCCAGGGCTTGTTTGTTTTGGTGTAAGCCTGAGAGTAATTGAGGCTAAAGAAAAATACCCACAGCAAAACAAATGCGGAGCCAATGATGGACACAGCCCTGCAGCCAACACAAAGACAGATGAGAGGAGAGCCTGTCCTGAGAAGCCCAGGTGGAGATGCCTGGAGAGTTCAACACATGGCTGTCGACTGTGCAATTAATTTCCAGTGGCCCCCGTGAGAGTGAAGACCCCAGCCAAGCACCTCTTGCAGCCTGGATGTGCCCAAGGCCAGAGGGATAACCCCACCTGGGGAGTCAGGCGACTTGCACCACCCATGGGACTTCCTCACGGCTTTCCTTGCCCCAGTTTCCCCCAGCATCATCCTGAATAAATATGTATAAGACAGAGAAAAGGATAAATCACAAGCAATGGTTAACATGAGTGATTTTACATGCTGGGAAGATCTATTGGCCTGGCTCCATCAGGTTGCAGTGATTAATACAGCGCTGCTCCCCTGGACAGAAGCCCTCACATTTGATTACAGATGCTGGTGGGCTTCTAGACAGCAAGAAATCAAACAAGATTGACTGGGGAGACCCTAAACCACTGTAAGACATTTTAAGTTAATCCTCCCCATACTAGCCTTTATCAGGTTTAATGGGGTTCAGACAGCTAAAGAAACCAAACACTCACAGTGGTTTTTACGTCACGTCCATCACACAAGGTTTGTCAGACCAGCCCTCTGATGCCCTGAGCAGACTAGCATGGGGTGCAGAAGCTATTAAAAAAAAAAAAAAAGGCAATGTGTGACTTGATTAACATTATTTAGAAGTTAGTATTAATTGACAAGCTGAATGTTATTTTGCTTCCTTGGTAACAGCTGACTCCAAATGCCCTTTTTCACCCTGTCCAGGACTGCTGCTTGTGACAAACTTGTTTACAGGCTGGCTGGGGAGCTTTGTTCTTTTTGGGCAGGCTCCCCTCTGTGCTCTGTGTGTACCACCTGATTTGTTTCCAACAAGCAGCAGCCTAACAGAGATGTTTCTGCATTTCCTGGAGGGTCCAAAGAGGGGAAGCTCTGGGGCTTTGTAGCCAAGCCCTTACCAGACTCACATGTGTCAGATGTGATGCAGTTTGAATCCAACTCCTGGGCTGACTCTGCGCAGTGACTATTTTCTGCTGTTTGATATTCTCGCTGTAGTTGTATTGGACTCCTTCCTCTTGTGTCATGGGCTCCAGTAACAAAATGCCTGTTTGTTCAGCTCTAGATCTTGATAACAAATGTAACACCAAAGTCAGGACCAGGAAAGCCACCACTGAGCCGTACCAAGGTGGTGAGGTTATACCTTCATGTTTTAGAGCCTTGATCACTTCAGACCCACAGGACCAGTTGAAAAGAAGGGGATAGTCCATGGTCACAGACTGCTTAGCAGGAAAAACCCTGCCCTGCTCAGTGGCAGGTCTAACTCCAGTTCCCTCTGCAGCCTGGCCAGCCATTGTTTCCCACCACACAGCACAGTGATCTTCCAGGGAGGAGTTATATTAGCCCAAGCCATTAACACAGAAAGTTATTAGTAGGCTCTTGGGCAGAGTCTATTTTCATATTCATTTGGCTAATTAAATGTAAATCACTGCTCGGTATTACCCCCACAAAGGATCCCAAGCCCCATTAGTTATCCTGTATTCACAAGGGAGAAAGTGTGTCACCCCTATGCAGAGGTGATTCATGGTCACACAGGACATGCCCAGTCTGCCATAGCAAGGGGTGGCTCTGTCACCCATGGGTGTCACAGCAGGGTGATTTATTTAGGCTCCAGAGAACAGGTACCACTTCTTTCTACCCACAGGGATGTTTAAAGCAGTGACATCTGGCCATGGCTCTCTTTGATGGCAGGGCTTAAAAGATGTTCTATGAACATCCTGGCCATGATCAATATTTGGAGCCTGCTGGCCCTGGCTGCCCTCCCCAGGGCTTGGCAGAGCATATGGGTGTTTCCAAGCCACCGGCTAGTGTTGCAACAGCTTTTAAGATGTCACTGATCTCCTCACAGGGACTCTCTGCCAGTCACGTAGGCTGAAGCGGCAAGGGGGTCCAGGGACCTCTGCAGGGTCACACCACCAGGCTGGGCCTCATGCCTATGTTGGTACTGAGCATATCACATGGCAATGGTACAAAATCACCAAAAATGGGATTTTCTGCTCCAGACAGGACACTGAAGGGCTGCAGGTGGGGTTAGGAGAAACAGAGACAGAGGTTCTGAGAAGTGTCTGGGAGATGTTTCCCTGTGACCCAGACACTCATAGGAGGAACATGGTCTCTTTGGTGAACACTGGAATCCTGCCTATATTTACCATGTCCTCTGTGTTTGGGTCAGTGCCTTGCCACAAACAGCAGCATGGCTGGATCTGGTTTCACTCCTTTTCTCAAAGCAAATAAACAGACAGTGTCATCTGCTGCATCGGCCTGGGGAGCACCAGGGCAGGCAGGCAGGGTTCATTCTCCTATGGACGCTGCAATCAGACAGCCCTGAGCTGGATTTGGTGCTCCACATTGTACCTGCCATGTCCCCCATACTCAGCCTGGGCACCAGCTCCTTTTTGCATCCCACTGACAGGAGAAATCTGCCCATTTCCTCTTATGGCCAGGGGTCTCAGGGCTGCCATACCACTCACATAAGTATGAAGCCATTCTTTATATGGCACAGGCAGGACAAAAATCAATGCCACGCATGGGTTTGGCTAGCAGGGCTGCCCAGAGACCCACAGGCACAACACTGCATTCACAGAGTGCTCAAGGGATGGGCAGAGAGGGACAAAGCCAAGGGTATGGGCGTTTGTAAGGGTCTGGGCTGGGGGAGAGTGCTGGGGAAGAGCTGCGTGCAGCAGTGGGAGGGGAGTCAGTCCTGCCCCACTACCTGGTATTTGCTTTTCAGCGCCTGCAGCAAAATCCACCTGCCACTCAAAACAACCCCACATCCGCCTGCCCTGCAGCCCTGCTCCAGCTGCATGTTCCAGCTGGTTGCAGATGGATGGGCTGGGAGCAGGTCAGGAGCAGACTGAGTTTCTGGGAGCCAGGGAAACTTTGTCCCTCTCTGGGGCAGCTTGGAGGCCTGGGGTACCTTCGTGCCTGCTGTGGGGCAGAGCCATAGAGGAAGGCAGGTCCCTGCTTACTGTCTTCAGCCCCATCTCACATCTGGGCAGCAGCTGGGGCCAGCACTGCCAAGGGTCCCTGGGTGTTCTCACTGCCCAGCACCTGGTGATGACTGTTTGCTGTAGACAGAGCTGCAGCATCACACTCATCCTCCGAATTCCTTGTTTATTTGGCATGTGCCACCCAGCTCCCTGGAATCCAGCTCAGTACTGATAGTTGGCAGCATCAGCCAAGCCAAGAACACACAGGGAGCCCTGTAAGGTGGGAAAAGCAGAAGACAGTGTCTCCAGGAGTTTAGGGAGGGCATGCCACAGGCAGTTTGTGCCATGCTACCTGCAGTCCAATGAGCAGGGAAGGAACAGGAGCTTTACTCTCCATTGCCCCCAGGTACTCTGCAGCCCCTTGCCCCACAGTCAGGCTGATCCTGCCTCTGCCAGCTCACAGCCCCACCTGTCCCTGCTGCCTCCTGTTATCAGCCACTGAAATCCCACCTGTTTTCCTTGCCATTTGTAGTAGCAGTCCTGTCTGTATTAACCCCTGACCCCACCGAGCTGCTCTTTTCTTCTTTCAGCAACTGTGTTTACCAAGGGCTTGGAGGCTGGCTTTTTTTCTCCATTCTAGAGCTCAGCCATCCTGTCTCCAATCCAGGAGGCCTCATGGCCTTTCCTAGATAGGAGAGCCCATAGTAGCTGCAGCCTGGCACAGGCATGCTGCTCCTGCCAAGCCAGCCTCTGAGCCAGGGCAATCCTGGCATCCCTGAAAATTATAGCAAAAACTGGTGCTCACTTTCTTCTGGGAGATCCTTGGAAGAAGTCCCCCCCACCCTCTCTGGTCCCACTCTCCCTCCAAGTGCATATGGGACCACCACACTGTCTGAGTACCAACAGGGAAGGTCCCAGCCTCACATGTCCCAGGCCAGGGTGACTTGTGCTCTCAGATGCCCCAGTTCCAGCTAGAGAAGTCAGGTCTGCCTGAGACCTTGGGAGCAGGGACAGAAGAGGATTTGGGGGTGACGGCCAAGGGCAGAGGGTATGGAGTGGAAGAGTTTCTGTAAATCCTCACTGAGCAAGCCCACACCAGACTTGCTGGATTTCCCTTCACCCTCCTCCCTTTACTCACCCTTCCTTAATTATTCTTAATGGGCAAGCTCATAAGGGCTTCTATTAACTTTATCACCAGATCAATTAGTGCTTTCT
>VXBX01002725.1:880598-914217 GCA_013400415.1 Scytalopus superciliaris
TTCTCTTCTTCCTGTGTTAATAACACCATAAATATGAAGACAGCATCCGCACTGGTACCCAGCAACCTGGAGAAGGTGCTAGGGAACACAGTCTAATCTGAGCTCCAGATGCTCTGTTGGGCACTTCTGAGATCAATGGATCCTCCCCAAGATGTGGCCCAGTGAGGAGAGGAGGGAGCCAGGGAGGAGGAAGATTAATTGAAGGAGACGTTGGCACCAAACAGCTCCAAAATCTGCTGGCATGAGCTGAGCAGGAGCAGTTTGGCACCAGGACGAAGCCCTCTTGCCTGCAGCCCTGTGAGCTGGCAGGCTCGGCACAGCCAGCAGAGGATACAGGTGTTTGTTGGTGGATCTGGTGGAAGGAGCTATGGCATCAATCAGAGTGCCACAGGATGGCAGGAATGGGGCCATGAAGACAGGTCATGGGAGAATGGCTGTGACTACTTGCTCTGAGCAGGGGGAAGAGGACGCCTGCCCAGCCCGGAGAGAGGAGCAGCACCAGCACTTCTGTTTTGCTTTATGGGGGACATGAAGGAGGATGGGGACACCCCTAGGGCACACAGCATCCACCCCCACATCCCCTTCAGAGAGGGAGGGACACAGAGGATGAGTGCTGGTGCTGAGCACATCACCCAGCAATCCCTCCCCCAACTCTGTCCCCTTTGGGCACCTACCCTAAGCACCCTGGAGTTGAGTGCCCCCCATCAGCCCTCAACACAGCCCTTGCACAAACACAAGTGCTGGATGCAGAGATCAAGTAACTGGGTGCCCTGTCTCACAGTGGGGCCATCGTAGCCTGACTGACAGCCCTGAAGGGGATATGCAGGAAAACTGTGGGAGTGAAAGGACTGTGAAATGTTTGACCGGAGAACCTTGCATGGAAAACAACTCCTCTTGCAGAGACACCAGCTCCCACCACAGAGTATTTCTCAGAGACCCCTTGGCTGCCCACGCAATTTGTTCCAGCCTGAAAGGATCCACTTGAACATCCCAGAAAGGCCACAATGTTCCCAGCAGCCCAAGCCACGTGCCCTGCTTGTGTCATGCTGACGGCTTGCAGCTTTGTCACTTGGAAAGTACTGTAGGACCACTGCAAAATTCTAGCCTGTCTGGACATGGACCCGAGTCTTTAGACTCCCAGTGCTGAGCCTAAATAAGGTCTCTGCCCAGCCCCTGACCAGCACAGGGTTCTCCAACCCATACAGATAGAACTTTACTCTGCTGCCAGGGGGACTGTCACTCCCAAGGCTCAGAGCAAATAGGGAGCTGCCAAGCTCCCACCACTACTTTTCTGTTTGCACCCCATTCCCAAGGAAGACCTTCAAAGAAAGCTCTTGGCATTCATTTGCTATGGGCTTTGCAGACTCAGCTCCAAAAAGCTCCAGTCTGCAGCTGACCCAGAGTGGAACAGTGGTTCTGTGAACATCCAGGGACACATGGGGACTGTGCATGCCTGGAGGAGTGTCCTGGGCTAAGCATCACAAGCCTGGGACCTGTCCCAGCCAGGCAGCTGGTGGGGAAGAATAACACCACCACCACTGGAAAGAGGAGGAAACCCAGCCCGAGTCTTCTCAGTATTCTGCAGAAAATCCAGTTGGAAAACTGGTGCTAAAGCCTTATAACTTCATGTCCAAGGGCTTCCCCTTTGCATGTCGAGGTGGCGGTTGCCTGACGGGGGAGAACGATGCTCTACTTGAATAGGGCTATTGCTGCCGGGGATGGAGGAGGAGAGAGCAAAGAGCCACTACCCCCGCCCACCCCTAACCCTTCCAAAATAAAAAGGCCTGGGAAATAATTGTCAATGTGAAAGGAATTAAAAAGGCTGCTGCGTGTGTGTGCGTATGTGTGTGTGAGTCCTGCCAGGTTAATACTGCTGCCTATTCGCCTGACAGCTCCAAGATTGATTACCCACCTCAGCGCTCTTTATAACTTGATCAGTCGAATTAATCTCTGGCTGCGGGCCCATCTGATGCCAGGCATCACAAATTTAATTTGGAGGTGTACGGGATCTTTTATTCCTCCCTCCCTCCCTCCTTCCCCCACCCCAATCCCTGTCCCTTTCTTCTCCACTCATCAGCACGCATGATGCTCCTGCTGCTGTAAGGATGACCTAGCTGTCAAAGCCTCCTCGGGGCTGCAGGGAATAACATCAGCAGGTAAACCCATGTTACCCACAGGAAAAAAAAAATTAAAAAAACGCTAAAACCCAAAAAAACAAACACCCAAACAAAAAAATCCAAAAACTAAAAAAACCCAAACCCAACGGAGGTGCCAGAGGCCAAAGCAAACACTAAGTAAGACATATTAATGTACTAAAGACTTAATGAAGTTGAGGGGGGGGATTGTGGAGGGGAAAGTGCTTACTTTATTAGTTTATGGCCGATTAATGGGAACGGTCATTACAATGATGGAGATGGATTGCTCCCATCAAACACAACAACCAGCCCCTTTCAGAAGGTAGAGGGGTGCCTGTGATAGTGCCTTGCTGCTCAGCCAGGGCTTGGGAAGTGGGGTGCTGCAGAAGGAGGGGACATGGCCTCAAGGGAGGGCAGGAGGCTGCAGGGATGCCAGGGAGGTTTTGGAAGATGACATGAACTGGAAACTGAATGAATGAGGGGTTCAGGTGTTGGGACTGAGGGGTCAGAGCTTTGGAGGAGAAATCCTGCAGAGGAGAGGAGAGGAAAAGACAGCCAAAGAGAGGAGAAGACAGGCAAAGAGAGGAGAGCAGAGCAGAGCAGAGCAGAGCAGAGGAAAAAGAAAAGGGCTAAGTGAAGAGGCAAAGGACGTGCATTAATACCCAAGTCCCAGTGAAGGAGGGCACAGGATGGACAGACAGACTGGCCAAAGCTTGGGAGTTCAGCTCCATAAGTGGTATGCAGCACTCACCTCCTGCACCTCCTGGGCTCAGTGCAGGGACCCCCAAGTGGGCTCTGCAGGACCAGACCCTGATCAACATGTAAGAGCCAGTTTGGTTCACTCCAGAACATGGCTAAATACCTGCTCATAGCCCAGGTGCCCTGTAGCAATGACCTGGAGGTCCCCAGACACGTCATGATAATCAGAATTATCCAGTATCTCTCCAACCACTAATTGGTAGTTACCCTTTAGCTCCCTGGGGCATGGCAGTAATTCTCATCCCTGTGAGCCCTGCTACAAGGGCCGTTTACTACCACCAGGGAATAAATGCAGCAGGAAAACACTCACACTTGCATCCACTCAACAGCCTTTGATTCCTCTTGTACAGTTTCATTCAATTTACACCAGCCATGGGGAGTAATTTACTTTTTTGCCCATAATGGCCAGAATATTCACAGTGATTACAGGAATTGGGAATAGGGAGAGAACGTCTTAGACATCTGTGCAAACTTCACTGTTTGTCTGGAAGCAAAGGTCTGTTGAGCTTCAAGTATGGGGGAAAGGAACAGAGGGAAACATCTCCTGTCTTTTTCTTGGATGCCAGGGTCCCAGAGCACAGCCATGACATGGTCTGGTAGCCTCCTGACCTGTCTGCCCAGGCATCATGTGTCAGAGGTTGAAGTTGCAAGACATCTGCCTTCCTTGTGCAGCCTCACCAGTGGCCGTTCCAGCTGGTGCTGTACCTGAGCTCTAACCAGTCTGGAGGGATGGTCATTCCTTCTCCCACTCCTCATAGCTCTGCTCTTACAGACTGTGACCTTTCTCTGTAGGGTTGGGACCAGCTTGATGAACACACTGTTTTGTGGGCTCACCAAGCACTGGGAGATGGGCTTTGACCTGCAAGCTTACTATACAATCAACCATCAGGAGCAATGCAAGGATCTGGTGAAGCACAGCAGGACCACAGGTTTCCATTGCTTCAGATCCTCTTTTAACCCAGAAGCTCCTTGTCTGCATGTGTTACCTGGTGCTTCAGCCAGTTTCCCATATGATTGCTGGACAAAGCCTGAGATGACTTGATCCCTAGAGCTTGGTGGAGCAAGCCTAGCCTGCAATTTGATGTTGTGAAGGGCGTGAGCTCATCCAGCAGCTCACTTGCCATCCCCACAGTCAGTCAGGCTCAGTGGCAAGGGAAGAGCTCATGGTCACACACCGGCGTTGAGCAGTGCTGCCACTCTCCAGCATCCACGTGGACTCGCAGCCTTTCATCATTCCCAAGTGATGAATAACCACCCTAATGAATGGAGGGAAATTGGATTAGTGCTGAACACCCATGTGCTTAAACTGTGCCTGATTAAACCTCCATCTGTGCAGGGAAAGGCTGAGTCTTCCTGCTTCTCAAAAGGCAGGGAGTTGGCAGCACTTGTGTGTGGCCTCATCTGCGGTCTGTTCGGACATTCCAGGTGCTCAGGAACATTTTTGCCCTATACCCCTGGCAAACTACCCCCTGAAGGCTGAGTTGGAAAGTTTGGAGCTGGTTTTCTTCAGAGTGCTGACCTGTTCCCAATGGATGCCTTTGCAGCTGGAAGAGAAAAGATTTACAAGACTTTTGAGTTATCTCTGGGCATGCTACCAGGTTCCTGCCTCAGCTGGGAAAAATCAGTCTCATCCTCCTTGCCTCGGTTTCCCCATTTCCAACTGGTATCAATGACATTTTCTTACATCCAAAGACTGTTCTCTTTAAAGCAGAGACTGTCTTCCACTAGGAATTTGCCCCACATGGCAGAAGCTACCTCTGCCTTTCTTGATGGCTTTTCATAGACCTCTTAGAACCAGCCTGGGGACACCTATGGGGCTAACAGTTCTTAAGACATGGGTGCCAGTGCTTGGAGTAAGAAATCTGCCAGGACCAAGGCTGCAAATAGAGAATTCAAGGTTGGAAGAGATGTCAGGATCCTCTGTAGTTGCCTCAGAAATTACTCAGACCAGGTTATATCAACTTGCCTACAAACACTGACAGCTCTAACTTGTGTTTGCTTGAAGAATTCCTATGACAAAACACCATGGAAAAGGACACCGCTTTGCCCTGCAGACCCCAAAAGCAGGCTAAGCCACTTCCGATCTTGGTGGATGGGCTTATTTCAGTCCCTCTCACTGTTAAAACAACTGAAAAACAAGTTGGATCTTATTTTTACATGTTTTTCTCTTAGTTTGAACTTGGATATTAATTGATTTTTTTCCCTACTTTCCCTCAGTTTCATGAACTAGTCCTTCAGCATTTGGTGATTCCCCCTCACAAAGGGACCAGAGGCCCTCACACGCATTTTGATATGTTCAATCCACCAGACCCTACAAGGCCCCAAATCCTGTAGTAGCTCTTCCCTGTGCCAGCTCCAATGGCAGCTCCATCCTCCCATCCAGGAGATGGCACTGACCCACTGACCCTCCAATCTGGGAGGCTCACAGCCCTTGGATGGCTGCCCATTGCTGCAAACCCTGGGGACAGCAGTGGGACCTGATGCCAGGTTCCCACCTGCTCTTCTCCCCACACACAGGACCTTCCATGTCCAGGATACTGCAAGACACTGCACAATAGCACATCTCATATCAGGATCTGGACATACAGCTGGTCCCCAGCTCTGGCCAGTGCTGCCCCATCCTTCCCCAGTCTCTGCACAGCCACATGAAGGACCAGGAGTCGATACATCACCAGCTTGACCATGATCCACTTTGGAGCACCACAACCCAGGGTTTGACTGTCAAGTGCTTTTAGCACTGATTTTCTCTTGCTCTCTTAATGAGGTGAGTTTGCAACATCGGCTGAACAGGCTGATGCATGTAATGAAATGTGATCACTGCTCTGATTGACAGCCCAGCAATCCTGCAGAAGAATTAAGACAGACACCAACTCCTGGATGGCTTTTCCCAATTTCCATGCAGCGTCAGGCTGGAAAGCCTTGGACTTCATTGGGTTTACAAGAACAACTGTTGTCTTTTCATCTCATGCTCCTTGGCCACTGATGCTGCTTTAATTGCCAGGCTCTTTTTGCTACCAGGCCCTAATCAGGCAGGTGTGTAGCTGATATTTATCAGCTTTGTAGTGTCACTGCTGTCCCAGCATTGCTGGGAGGTGGCTCTGGGGCCATCCAACCCCAAGAGTGCTAGGACAGGGACCCACAGGCACCCGGGGTAGGAGGCTGCAGGGACCCAGGGGGCTGTTCAGTACTGTCACTTGCAAAGATGGCATTACAGTCCAGCACAGCATCACAAGGGAGACCAAAAGTCCCCAGCCCCTCTCTCCACTTCATATCCCCATCAAGGAAATTTTCCAGTCCAGGACAAGGTTGCGACCAAGGATCTGTCACAGGTAATGGAAGCTCAAGCTCTGTAACACCTGGGGTCCTGCCCTAAATCTCAGGCACATCCTGGCAGCTCCCCCTGGGACTGGGACTATCCATCCTGGATGACACGCCAGTTCTGCTTCTGCATGCCTGAATTCAACCCCCACAGAAAACAACTTCAACTCCTAAATCCAACACACACCTCGCACCCACCACCCACCCCAAGGACTGTGCCATGAAAACCCCTGCTCACCTTGCCTGCCAACACTCCAGATGAGCTTTACCCCCCAGCTTCACCAGTAAGGGTGGTAGGAAGTCCCTGCTAATGCACCTAGCGGAGAAGGGCTTGCAGGTGCCAGCAGCTTTTCAACCATAATGAAAGTCTCGGGTATCCCAGCCCAGCCAAATCACCTCCTACAGACGCAGCACGATGCTGGAGTAGCAATAAAAGTGTCAGGGATGTCTCCTCGTGCATCACCAGACCGCAGCATTTCGGGAGCGGCCTGCACAGAGGTTAATTATTGCTTCCCTCTCTTCCCCTCTCGCTCCCAGTTTAAGATGGATCTGACTGTCAGGAGGGGTGACAGATGAAGACAAAGCACAGGTACGGCTCCCATGAACTCTGCGCCTGCCTGTATCATCCTACAGCAGCTGGGAGCACGTGGAGTGGAGCCGGGGGGAGGCAGAGGAGGGAACGAAGAGGAGGGAGAGTTAAGAAAGCAGCAACCATACCAGTGCTGGAATGGATCTGCTGCGGGGGACGTGGGCTTGCTGGACTGAAAGAAGAGAAATTACAGCTCCTTTCACCCCACTCTTATGGAAGAATTTTTTTGTCCTCCTTGCCTCTTCATGCAGCTTCAAAATTTCACTTGAGATTGGCAGAGGCCTTTCCCCAAATGTCAAGGAGAGCATGAGAAAGAGCTCATGGTCAGCTGCCTTCTGCTCCATGGAGCTCCCATCACTGCAAGCACAAACACATAATTGAGTATCTCCCCCTTGAGATTTAATGTAAGAAAATCTGTGATCAGGGTCCCAGCTCTGCCACCATCATGGGTCTCTGAAGTCCCATTCCTCAAAGCAGCCTCTGGCTGGAACAACACTCAAGTCTTTTGGGTGGAAGAAGGTTTGCAGATGCTGTTACAGGCAGTCCCCAGCAAACAGACATCTCTGAGCATCCCTTCTCCATGTGCAGTGAGAGGTGACTTGTCCTTCACTTTCCTTCCTGGCCAGTGTCTTTAGTGCTAGCATAGTCACTTCCATTAAAATCTTGTTTTGGTCACTGAAGTTTTTAAAGAGATGACCATGATCTTTCTGTTTCCCAGGACATGTCCCTCTCCCTCTGTCCAGAGTAGCTGACCTATCTTGACCACCTTTGTCCTCCCAGAGTGACCAGAGCCACTGCCCAGAAAGCATACAGCCCTGCTGCTCCCTGCAGGGACGGGTCACAGCTGCCTTCAAAGTAGCTTCTCTCCATTTTCCAGCCAGATGGAGAAAATCAGTTCCTATGCAGCAGACAGGAGAACGTCAGACTCTCCCAGGAAAAGCCAGCTGCTTTGCCTCCCAGGCAGTTTTTTTAGTAGTTCAGGGATGCTGTGACAGGGCAGCACGTGCCCCACTGTTGCTGGTTTTCCCCATTGCCCCCACGCAGAAATTCCCTAGGCATTGGCAGCAGTGGCCGTTCTCTTCTGCTCCAAGGAGGTTTGAAGGGATTCATCAGGAAGATAGATTCATGACCCTTCCCCTGGTGCCCCCTGCAATCTGGTTTAGCTCTCATCCATGTTCAGGGCTGCCAAAGCATCTTCAGGGAGGATGCAGGCTGGAAACCACAAGCCTGGGAGATGTGCTGGCTCCTCGGGACAGAGCAGCACTCAAGTCTCCATCTGCTGCCGTCCCCTTGCTCCTGAGCACAGACACTGCAGCCAGTTCAGAGGCAGAGCCACCCCAGGCACCCAGGATGAAAAATTACCATCCCCATGCCCAAAAGGGTTTGGATTTTATCCCATGTCTTGAGTTGAGGGATGAGAACTGCCAGCACTGGCAGTTTTCATCCCTGTGGAAAGGTCTTCAAAGCTGACCCTAATGGGAAGGTCTGCCTCGAGCCATTCCCAAACAGTGCCTTTCCTTTCCAGGCTTTCCGGCCATTTCAGCCTTGCTTGATACCATTTAGCTGCAGTTGCTGAAGGAAACATCACTTCAAATTAAACCAAAGGGGAGCACTTCAGTTGGACAGCTTTGAAGTAGGAGGTTTTGATAAAAGCCTGTAATTCCTCCCCTTCTTGATCTTTTTTTTCTTCCCCCCTCCTCTCCAAATGGTGAGCTTGGCATGGCTGCTCCTGCACAGCCACGGGAAAGGCTGCAACTCCCCCTCCAGGGACACGTCCCCTCACTCAGCCAAACAGCCTTTCCCCCAGCTGGGCTCAATACCAGCAGCTGAACCCAAGTTCAGTCTCTCCATGCCACCCAGCAAATTTAAAGCAAAACCACACAGAGGTCCTTTCTTCCTCCATGTGCACCCTGAACAGGCCAGCTCCCTGCTGCTGGGATGGTGCAGAGCCTGGAAGATACTTCCAGGGACTTCAGTTTCTAGAGGAAAAGAGCAGCACAACTATCCTAACCTGCCAGCCTGCCCCATGGCTTATACACTGAGGCTGTCACATCGAAACCAGGGTAGGATGGCATCTTCAGAGACAGAAGTTTTCTGCCACATTTATACCCTGGGAATAAACGAGAAGATACTTTTAATGTGCCATTTAGTTGCCCTGTGCCTTCCAGACAGCTCCCATAGCTGCAGGAGGCTCCTATCTCTCCAGATGCTTTCCTAAGCCCTTTAGAATGCCAATGTTCAGCCCTGAGCAGGCTGGATCATCAGTGCACCAAGCAAGCCCCCAGTGTGACCTTAGATGATGTCTCATCTCCCACCTACTCCTCAGCAACCCTCCTGGAGGGCAGCAGAAGCACCCAGGATGCAGGCAGTACGTGTGCCTGCTGGGGAGAATGTATAGTGAAGGCTGAAGAGCTCAGAGCACATCCCTCCCTGTGCGACAGCTAAACGAGCCGAGACAATTAAATGTGCCATTTGATGGCTGCCTGGCAGAGCCAGAGTCTCTCTCTCTTTTAATAAAAGGTCTCTTTCCCGAAGTCGCTCAGGCTGCAGTGAGGACTGCAGCTTGTGAAGTGTGAGAGCCCTTCACATTTAATTAAACAGCCCATCCAAGCCTGCCTCGTGCTGGCAGAGCTCTCACGCTGCCAGAGATGCCCTGGCACCTTGCTCCCACTGCAGCCCTCATTGGGTGAAACACCCTGCCCCCTTCCATCTTCACTCCCAGCATGGATAGAGCTGTGTCCCAGCTTGCCTGGCCTGCATGATGCCACCCCAAATCAGGCTGCTGTGCCCTCAGGTATCAGTGCCCAGATGTACTCAGCCCTTGCAGAGCAGATAACCCCCTTGATGTGAGACAGTATGCACACTAAATGCACACTAAATGCATACTACAGAAATGAGGTGCTGCTGGAGAGGTGTCCAAGGTGAGAGTCAGAGATAGGGAAGATAGGGAACCCCTCGGTGGATCCAGCCCCATGGTGGACAATACCACTGCTCCACATCTCTGACCTGCAGCTACTGGGACGCCACGGCCATGGCCTCCCTGAGCCCCTCGCACAGTTAGTACAGGCTTCCGCCTGTCACCAGCTCTGGTCCTCATCAGCAGAGAGGAAATGCCCTGCCCTTGCCCAGGGCAGATAAGAGAGATGGATAAGGGTGGGGGCAAAGGGGAGGCCAGCATTTAGGTAGCTTGGCTGACTTTTCGGAGAGCACTTGTTTTGCCGAGACCTGCAGTTTAACTCTTCCTTCCCCAAGGCCAGGGCATGCTGGCAAGTGGGAGCTTGGGACAACTCCTGAGGACACCATCCTAATGTGCTCAGTGCTTTTGGACCTCTTCCCATGTTTAAAGTGAACTGTGATGAGCTGGAATCACTCATCTGTAGCTCCACCATCCTTGGGCAGGGAAGGTAGCATCCTCCCTCCCAAAATGCTTGTGGAGGAATTGCCACTCCCATTCTACAACTGTATCAGCCTGGAGGCTGATGATTTGTTATCTACAAACATGAAGGACTTCAATATACTGGCTGCATCTGTACTTGCAGGACATGCCAGATCAGGGTTCCCTAGACATTCTTGGTCACATTTACACTGGCCGAGATGCAAACCCAGATGTTTTTACTGTTTTATCCTCCATACCTGAGCTCTTCTGGCAGGGAAGGACTGGCTCCAGCAGATGTCCTGGAGAGATGCAGATCAGCCACCCCAGCCCTTCATCACACAGAGCAACATACGGCTGCAAGGTGGGAAAGGCGAATGGGAGATGCAAGTTGCTTCTTCTGCCTCTCCTCCCAGCCATAGCTGGGAGAGGGAGGTTATTAAAGAGAAGGGCTCAGGCTGTGCTTTTGGACATTCAACCAGGCGAACATTTGGAGTTCTCACTAGTAGCCCAAAGTTGTTCCATGCTCCACTCCCACATTCTTAAACCGGCAGAGCTCAGGCAGCTGGGGAAGCTGCTGATGGGTATGAGCACTCCCCAGCCCGCCAGGGCTCAGGGACTGCTTTGCAGAGACCCCATCACTCACACTTTCAGGCCTGCCAAGCCAAAGGCACAGTAATTGCAAGTCAGATACCCCCACACTTCCGAAGCAGTGTGCTCTGGCAGGGACCAGGCACAGGGGCTCCCATTTCCGCCTGCCTCGGGCTGTTACGGAGCAGGGAAGTGACAGAGAGCAGCCCCGGGGCAGAAAGGGCTGCGAGGAGAGACAGCAGCCAGCGCTCTGATAAAGCAGGTCCCTGCTGAGCACCTCCTTGCCTCTGAGATAACGTGCCCTAGGCGCTCTCTGAAGGGTACCTGTGCTCTCTGCAGGTTGTGCCCTCACACGGGTAATTGCCTGCTCCAGCTCATCCCCCTGTCCCCAGGGGGTCAGACCCCAGTTCCACACTTCAGCCCCATGCACAGGGGAAAGCCCAGCCTACAGGGAGCAGGCTCAGGACATTAGATAAGCACATAAGCAGAGACATAACAAGGATCATCTCCACACCATCCCCACAAACCACCAAGGGCTGGTCTTTCCCCCAGTTGACCACAAGTGAAGGTCATAAAGTCACTTGCAATGCAAGGAGACTGCTATGGGTGCCCTCGAGCCCTTCATGAGCTGGTGTCACTCCTGATGGATTTGCACAGGAATTATCACCTCAAGGGGACAGGTAAGACACTATATCCCTTCACTGGATCCAGGTTCAATATCCCACTCACAGTATCAAACCTTCATCTCTTACAAAGGACAATGAAAAAAATCATAATTTCTGATGCTTTTACTGGAAACAGAGTTAGGCAATACTGATACTGTTCACACTGATACTAGTGGTCCTGGATAGAGTCACATCAGCAGCGCTGGGGCTTTTAAATCCAGAAGTAGTGGAACTTTCAGCAAGTTGAAGTCTTTTACAGGCTTCAGCAGGCATTGGCTGGCAGAACCAGAGGGTGTTACCCTGCATCAATCCCAGCATAAGCCCTCTGCTGTCAACACCAGCTAAAGAGTCCACAAAAACTGCCCCACAGATAGCCCTGCCAGCACTTGAGCCAAGCTGGAGGACAGAGGCTGCCTACATGGCTTTATCTGGCTGGAAAGCCCTCCTTAAGATAGGAGGCTTCTGTTGGAAGGAGTTGCAGGTGCCTTAGAGTCCCTGTCTGTCATTTAGCTGGAATAGGACAAAGCTCCCTGTCTCCCACAGCCTTGGTGGAGAAGGGACTATCTGTTGTCTAATATAACGCAAACAAATCTTTCACCCAGGGAACTGCTTTTCCTCGAAGCCATTCCCCTAAATCAGGGCATAGGGCAGTCATACAAACCCCATTTTCATGGGGAAACAGTATGGGTAGTCCCTGCATCACTTCTCACATCTCTTCCAGCTGCTGCACTGATCTCTGCAGGAGAGGGTACTGGGGTTTGCCAGGAGCCTTCCCAAACAGAAAGGGCACTGCTAGGATGCAAGGCCATGGTGAGGAGCCAAAAAAAGCCACATTCCTAGAGGAAGTGTCAGCATTCAAGTGTCCAGGGAAGGAAAAGCAAACCCAGCTCTGCATGCCCCTGCAGCAAGCTCAGACAACCTCCCCCCACAGCCAGCACCCCGCCACTTGCTGTGACTGATACAGGGAACCTGGTGCTTTTATTGAACTCTTTGCTTCCTGTTTTAAGCTTAATAATAAATTGCATGTCACATTACAGCTGTGTTTATTAAAACCCATTGGCGTGGGCTCTGCTCTGCTCTGCAACAGCATTTAAATTATTGAAAGCAACCCCCCATGGAGACCTATTTGCTGCAAACGCAGGAGAATTTATTTCCATTTTGTTTATCAGGTGGCATAAGTGCTGGATGGAGGCAGGAAAGCTGCCTTGCTCTCTTTATTTTCTCCCTGAGCCACTACAGCAGGGTGAAGAGGTGCCGTGCAGAAGACACAAGGGAAAATACCATCCCCCCCACCCGGGGATGGGGACAGGCTGGGGACAGAAGATCTGGGGGTAGCCGGCTGCTCTGCCCTGCAGGTCACTCTGGCTCTGGTTGAGTTCCCCACGCTTGTGTGCTCTGTGCCTCAGTTTACCCCTTTGCAAAGTGAGGTTGCAGTGCTGCAAGCTTCCATGCAGGCATGACCAGTGATCAGCTTAGGCTGGACAAACCTCTGCCAGAAGCCATCAGTGTTCCATGGGAGATGCCCGTGGCACAGGGGAACTGTCACGTGGTCACCAGGGGTGTTGACCCTTTTGCAGCCCTAGTTCAAAACAGACACGCAAGGACCACGGCTGAACATCTCCAGGCTCTGCCTCATCCCAGCTGTGCCTGCTGCAGCCACCCAAAGCTGACGTCGAGAGGATGCTCTGGCGCTGGTGATCATCCCAAGAGACAGTTTTGTATTCATGTCCCTTGCAATGGCATCGCCCCTCCCAGCAATGCAGAGGTGTTGCCGGGACAGGGCGGGGCATGGAGCAGGGCAGGGCTGGATTTGGGTGATTGGGATGCTCCAGGTGTGCCTAAGGCCCCACGTGCCTTTGCTGGCTGCCCAGCACGGTGGCCGGGCTCGGCGTGGCCGGTGGCTTTGCCAGGAGATGGCACTGTTTGACGGCTAATCACGGCAGTGGCCCAAATCTGGACTCTGGGATGGAGGCACCACGGGAAGTGTGACCAGCAGGTCGAGGGAGGTGATCCTGACCCTCTGCTTTGCTCTTGTGAAATCCCACCTGGAATGCTGCGTCCAGCTCTGCTGCTCCCATCATAAGAAGAAAGTGGACTTGTGGGAGTGAGTCCTGAGGAGGGCCATGAAGATGCTCAGAGGGCTGGAGACACACAGGGAGAGTTGGGCCTGTCCAGCCTGGAGAAGAGAAATCTCCAGGGAGACATTAGAGCACTGTCCAGTACCTAAAGGGGCTACATGAGAGCTGGAGAGGGACTTTTTGACAAGGGCATGTAGTGACAGAACAAGGGGACATGGCTTTAAACTGAAATAAGTAGGTTTAGAATAGGTATTAAGAAGAATCACAGAATATTCTGAGTTGGAAGGGACCCACAGAGAACATCAAGTCCAAGTCCTGGCCCTGAACATTCCCCAAGAATCACACCATGTGCCTGAAAATTCTTTCCTGTGAGAGTCGTGAAGCACTAGCACAGGTTGCCCAGAGTAGCAGTTGACTCCTCATTCCTGAAAGTGTTCAAGACCAGGCTGGATGGGGCCCTGAGCAACCTGGTCTAGTGGAAGGTGTCCCTGCCCATGGCAGGAGGGTTGGAACTAGACGATCTCTAATAAGGTCCTTTCCAACCCAAACAATTTATTGCTCTATGCCCTTCCTGCCCAGGCCCAGACAGGGGCAGGTCTCAGCACCCAAAGGGCAGAGAAGGACAGGAACAGTATGTGTTTGCTACTGGAGTGTGTTTACCTGCCAAACTTTGGTGGCGTTTCCCTGCAGACCACAAAACCCGGTGGCTTGGTGGCTGCTCACTGCCTGCTTCCAGCTGAGTGCTGAACAGCAAGGATGAGGGAGGAACCAGCTGTGTCAGGTCAGCCATCTCTGGGTCAGCCACCAACCATCTCCTGGCCCATGGTGGTCTCTGAAGTGTCTGGGGCTGGGGATGACACCCCTGCACTGAAGCTCCACCAGCCTGCAGCAGGGGATGGGTGAGACCCAACCACAGCTTTGGGGCAGAAAGCAGTTGTTTTGGAGGCTGGTGGGGCTGTTTTACCTGAGTTTCACCCCAAGCACCCAGAGATGTGAATCCACAGTGGGAGTGACCAAGATGCTTGGTGCTTGCAGGGCAGTGCCAGCCCTGCACATGTCTGCAGTTTTTAACCACACAGTTTTGGCTCCATTAGGGTGTGTCTTCAGCATCTTTCAGGTGGTGGCAGGGCAAGCCCCCCTTTCTTTGTACCCAGGCTCACAGTGAGCTGTGGTGCTCTGGGAGGTACCAGCACCCTGCTCATCCCAGGAGGCCAGCAGGCATCCGTGCAGATGCATGCCCAGGACCTGTGGCCACAGCAGCACTTCCCAGTCCAGCCAACCTTGTCCCTGACATCAGCCTGGGCCAAGCAGTTGCTCTGAGTGCAGGTGGCTGGGCTGGCAGAAGCTACTCAGCCCCCTCAGCATGAACCCAGAAAACAACTACCCCAAAAACTGGCCAGCAAAGGAATCTGGTGCTGCATGCTGTTGGGGCACACTCTTTGACCACATGGACACCAGGTTTGATCAGGTTCCCCCGGACCCTCCAGGTGTCTGAAGCTGGGGAGAGCATCTGCAGAACCTGGGGGCACCCCTTCTGTGAGGCAGGGGCTGCAGGAAACATCCAACCAACCAGCAGCAGAGGGGACCAAATGTTTTTAGAGCTGATAAATAACCTCAGTTAAGCTCTGTGGCAGTGACCGATTCCAGCCGTGCAGCAATATCAGCTCCTTTAATTTTTAAGTGGCTGGAAATGGCAAGACTGGGAGCTGCGATGAGGGGACACCAGACTCCTCTGCACCTCTGGAGCCACCCTGCTACCCCTGATCTTGGTGGGGAGCTGAGGCAAAATACTAGCTGAGCTTCAGCCTACCAGTCAGACAGCACTCTCTCACACTGGGATCTGAGGAGACCGGGAGACACAGCCCTTGGCTTGGTTAATTTTGACCAAGGGGTTTTGCTCAATTCCCCCTCTCTCAGTCACCACATCCTGGCTGCCCTTCCTAGAGGAGCCAACAGCATCCCTGGCCAGGTACCCCCAGGGACCAGATGTGAAGCTGAGGGTGGCAAGGACTGAGACCAAAATGCAAATGCCTACCTATGGCCAGGCAGGACATTATCCTGCAGAGCAGTGTGAGAGCCAGGGATGGGAGCACGACCCATCTGACACTGCCCAGCGAGTCCAGTGCTGCATCCACACCCAGCACGACCTGGATTTGTGCCGGCACGGACAGGGCGAGCCTGGCCCTGAGGAGGGTTGGCATGGCAGCCCTGGCCAGGGGCCAGCCCCGGGCACCAGCAGGGAACCCAGTGAGCAGCTCTTGCCTGACGAAGCTTTGGGACGCTCTCAGATTTCCCCATGGCAGCCTCAGCCTGAGCATGGCCCACTTCCACCAGCTGATTTGTGTGTGAAACAGGGAGGGGATCAGGATGGATAAAACTGGCCCAGCTTCTCCAAAAGCAGATTTTACAGCCCAAAAAAGCAAAATAAAAGCCAATGGCACGTTTCTGTCCCTGGTCCTTCCTGAACACCCTCCAAGGCTGATGTAGCAGCCCCAGGAGAATACTGTTATGCTCTTAGAGGGAAGGAGAAGCTGAGGCATGGATGGCTTTTGCATTTTCCTGGCTGAGAAAAGGCTTGCTACCAGAGAGGGCAGGCACTCAGGCAAGCAGGGCAGCAGTGCTGATGGCTGTGCCCTGTCAAGCTGTGGTGCAGGAGCCAGGGCTGGCCCAGCCTCACTGTCTGCAGGAATTCTGCTCTGCTGCCAACTCCAGACAAATCCCTTTTATTTGCTTGTTCAGGTTTCAGTGCTGTAATTGAGTCGTCTGAGCCAGCTCCCAAGAGAAAGAGGAAGAAAAGAAAAGAAAAAAACAAGTGAAAGAGAGTAGTGCGGCGCCCAAGCCACCAGCCTCGTTGCATCCTGCCAGCTCCTGCCTGGGGACTGGCCAACTCCTTCCTCACGGGGTCTGGCTTCCTGCCGCAGCCCGCAGCTCTGGACCTCCCTGGAGCTGGGACTGAGTAACTGGGAGTGGTTTGGTTTTAAGCCCCAGAAGTCCTGTAAATGCTGCTAGTTTGGGGGGAAAGCACCCCTTGAGTGTGAGCTCAGCCCCAGAATGCCCACAGGAAGGGGGGTCCTGACAGCCCTTTCTGGGCACAGAGCAGCACAGTGTAGCTCTGAGCTTCCTTCCCATGCTCCCCATAAATGCAAGTTTTCTCTAAATGACCAGCTCTGGGATGTAGGTGGGATTATTTTTTTTTTTTAAGATAGAACTAGATTCTACCTACTAGAGCCTCTCTGTCCATCCCCTCCTGGGCACAGAGCTGGTCCATGCTGTCAGGGATGTAGTCACCTTGGTGAAAAGCCCAGTGTCACAGAACCTAGGACCCCAAATTCATAATGGGCAGCAGTGGGGTAGGATTCAAGCTGATGGGGGAACAATGACCTGGCTCAGTGCATCCCCACTGCCCAGAAAATGGTCTGCTGGGTACCCCATCCCCATGTGGGGTGAGAAGGGCAAGGACCCACACCAAGACCAGCTGTGAGCACCAGGATGGGCAGGAGGGCTCATCAACTCAAGTACCCTCACAATGGACAAGGTAGCATCCACAGTGTTTGCACCCTCCCTCATCCCAATGCTTATGGATGCAGGACAGTCAACTGGCCTCTTGGCTTTGACCTACATGTATATTTTAAATAATATTATCTTAAATGGAAAAGGAAAGAGCTACATGGAAAGGAAAGCATTAAGTCAGACAAAAAAGGCTAAAGCAAGTCAGCCAAAGGGCTGTTGGGCTGGAGAAAAGACAGTGCTGAAAGCCACAAGTGTCTAGTTTCCTCAAATCACTATGTTTCTGGTTAGAAAGGAAACAGAGGGGTGTTTTGGTAGCAGGTTCCTCAGGTCCTGGGGAGAAGCTGGGCTGTCTCTGTGCTCAAGGAACACAGAACAGACATGGGGGTGACACACTGGGTGTCACAACCAGGTCCCAACCCTCTGTTCCAGCTTCCCAAAAAATGCTTTGGACAGGGCAGTGATGCCCTTGCCCTGCCCTCACTCTCTCAAAGGTAGCTGTCTCCATCCCCAGCACCAAGTCCTCATCACACATGGCATACTTGTCCTCACAGTGTCCCAACAGCCACCATGTCTCCACACCCTGCTAGAAGAAAGATCCACCCTGTTCCAGTCAGAGCTGCTCCTGGTGCCAGCCCTGTGCCACCAACCAGCCAGCATCCCTTCCCTGAGCACCCTGAAAGGACATGTCACCCTGTCCCCTACACCAAAAAAACAGGCTGGTGTGCCAGGATTGTTCAGAGAAGGAGTTTTGGGCTGGTGGGTGCTTGCTCCAGAGATGTCCCCAACCCCCAGGAACAGTCACTGTGGACCAGGTGATCTCTACAGCCAGACATTGTGCCTCTGGAATTAGTAGTAGTCCTCCTCACTGTCCCCGTAGTCCGCCGGTGTCATGCGGGTCTTCGGCAGGGAAAAACCTGTCAGGTTGAGTTGGTCTGAAACGGCAGCATGGGAACAATGTGACATTGCCGGCCTGCAGTGTCTGACGCCTTCCCCACCAGGACCAAAAGCCAAATCATGCAAAGCAACTTGCTGGGGCATCCCCAGCAAAGCCCTGTGCTCCAGGAGCTCTTGCCATATCAGTGCACTCAGCCCAAACATCCCCTCCCTCATTCCCCTGAGAGCATGGGCACAAGGACATGGTGCTCACCTGGTGTGAAGACGGTCAGGCTGGCCACTGCCACCACCTCCCCGATGCTGTTCCTGGCAAAGCAGCGGTACGTGCCCTCGTCTGTCACTCGCACACCCTGGATCTGGAGCCACCCTGTCACTTCATATTTCTGGGGGCCCCCTCTGAACTGCAAGGAGGGATTTCAGTTAGCACTTGTGTCAGAAGCAAGGGGGCATCTCTGCCACAGAGCCCTGAGTTCCCTGTTTTGACAGGCAGCGAGGTCCCAGGGTTGCTCTGGCAGCAACCATGCTATTTTCTGTTTATCCCCAGGAATAAATAGGCTTTTCCTGACACAGCTGGGCTGCAGCTGTGTTTGAAGGCTGCTATTATGGTGCAGTGGCCAAGGGTGGAGGACAGCAGTCTCTCCTCCAACCAGACAGGGTAGCCCTGCTTGGGGTGGAGATCCTCAGTCAGACCCCGCAACAGGCTGTAGAGAAGCTTGAAGGGCAGAAAAATGGAAGGGGACCAGCACGTCACACTACAGTGTTGCCAGGTTTTACCTGCTCCCCTGGCTTCCCACATCCATCCCACCATGGTTTCCTCCCCCGTTGGTGCCTGGCTGAGGTGCACAGCCCCTACGCCTCTGCCCACACCCTCTAATAGCTAGGTACACCTAGCTGGACACTGTATTTGGGGCTGGCCATGGGCAGGATGCTGACCCCTGGGCCTGCCAGCTCTGGGAGGGGAACCCTGCTGATGGGAAAAAAGGACAGGGACTGCCTGGGTGTGCTTGTAGGACTAGAGGATAACCCAAGCTGGAAGGCATTTGGGAGGTCCTCTCCTCCAGCCATGCCAGTAGGGCTACAAATGAAGCCAGCAAGCAGAGCAAACTAAAGGCAGGAAGGTGGGAAACTCCCTGTTGCAGGATTCTGCAGATCCTAAAAAATATGAATGAGTTCAAAAACTTCTAGAGAAAATTGCAGAAGAGAGCTATGCTGATGGCCCCAGACACCAGCCCTGGCTCAGCCAGTCCTCATGGTGTGGAGCCTCCAGTTACCCCTTCCCATGCCTAGGCAGTCAGGCTTGGTCATCTTCTGAATAGGACCACTCTAAGGTCCGGATGTCCATGAGCTCTGAGAAGCACTGGTTCACCCTCGGGCCATCTCCAATGCCCTAGACACACCACTCACCTGGACAGAGATGTGGGGATCATCTCCCGGGAGCAGCATGTCCATGCCATCCTTCTTCCACTCAATGGATGCCATGGGGTAAGCGAAGACTTCACAGCCAAAGATGACGTCCTGCCCAGTGATGTTCCATGTGTCATAGGGAGGAGAGGTGATCTGGGGCTCTGGGGAGGGGGATACAGGAGAGCAGGGTGGGCTCAGAAGAGGTCCCACTCTTGGCAAGTTCCATGGGATCTCCTGAGCTGGTCTCTTGGGCAGCAGCATTTGGTTCACATAGAGATACTGGGACCCTTCCCACGCCCCTTGTCTCCCACCCATGTCAGACCCTCACCTTTCCCCATGGTCCCTCCTCACAACTGGGATTGGGGGCTCCCTCCCCAGGCCTCACCCAGCAGCCCATTGTGGGGTGCCATCCCTTCTGCCCTCAGTCTCCCCACCTGTGAATGATGCTCAAGGAATAGTGCAATAACAGCAACACTACAAAGCAAAGCATTCCTGAGCAATCAGAGCACACCCCTGCAGTGGAAAGGTCACTGGGTCCCTCATCCAGCCCAAGGTTGGTGGGGATGGATGAGGTAGGTGAGCTTCCAGCCAAATAAGGCCTCTGCTCTGACACAGGACTAATGTCAGTGATGAAGGGAGTCAGCATGTCCCCAGCTACTGGACAAAGCCAGTACCTCCAGGTTCCACATCCTTCCCTGGAGGGATGTCCCTAGAGGGAGAGAGGACTACCCTTCCTACCCACATCTGCTCCACAGTCTGGCTCATAGCATGAGCCAGAGGTCAAGGGAAGTCTTCTACCTCCAAATACACCTGGAAAAAAATCAAGAACACGATGATCTATAGAAGATAAAGTCAACCTTGACACTCCCCAGGCTGTGGTGACAGCACTGGATGACCTGTGCCAGACTGGGCAGGCTGGAGCACAGTCTCTCGGCCAGTCTGCCCCCTCTCATCCTCCAACTGAATTTTAAATGGAAGATGGAAGTCACACAGCCAAGTCAAACTGACTCAGGTTTCCCTTTGCAGGAGGCAGGCGTATTTCTCGGGAGCAACAGGCCAGTGTGAGCCCAGCACTGCCGCCAAGAATTTACTAACAACTCCCTGGAACTTCCCCATCTGCTCCAGCAGGATTTGTTTCTTCCCATAAACCCCACTCCCTCTTGGCAAAGCTGCTCCCAGATCTCTCCAGGAGCCTGATCTGCAGGGGCTGCCCCAGAGTAGCAGGGTGGGGGAACTAGGGGAGACTTGGCACTCTATGGAGCAGCCCCCAATGCTACCATATCCCTGTGAATGCTGTGGGTTTGCTGTCAGGAGAAACAGTTAAGCCAGAACCCTTTGCTTGCCTCTTCCCAAGAGGTACAAGCCTCCATCCTGCAGCTCTGGGTGCACTACCTGACTCGCAGGGACCCTCGTGGGCCACGGTGAGGTTGGCATCAGGGTGGGCATGGGCAAACTCCAGGAACCTGCAGATCTGAGCATAGGTTTTGCCATCGGAGCCACAGAGGGCCAGGTGGGAGAGGCAGGCACATTGAGGCTCGGGCACCTCTCCGTGATGCAAGTCCCCGGCATCCAGCCGGCACTCCAGATGCTCCCCACACTTGCCATAGAAGTGGTTGGTGTTGTCCAGGTCACAGATCTGTCCCTCCAGGTTGGCACATTCCCAGCAGCAGTCGCAGGCATCCCGCACAGTGCCAGCCAGGCACCCACGTGGTGTTGGGCACTCCTCTGGCCGGCACTCGGCGCAGCCCTCCCCTTCCTCCAGCAGCCGCTGCCAGCCCCGCTGGAGGTAGTCAGAGGTGCTGGGAAAAGCCTGGCCCAGCTGGAGCAAAGCCCAGTGCAAGGAAATCAAGGAAAGCATGAGGCAAAAGAAGCTGAGGGGCTTGGCTTCAGACATCCTCATGGCAGCTCCTCTATCCCAGTCCCAGTGTCACTTGGATGGGGATCTCTGGAATTGCTCTGGCCTTCGCCTTCCTGTCTACATCTGAGGAGCCATCCTGGCCTGTGAGGAGGGAGGACATGTGTTACTGGTGCAAAAAGTGTTTCCCACCCCTTTGGCTCCTGGCTGGCTTGCCCTGAGCATCAGTGCTGCTTGACGTGCAGTGGAGGGTCACACCCTGGAGCTCCCCAGCCAGGTCCTGCCTTGAGACACTGTACATCTTCCGGTGGGATGGGGCTGCTGACCCCAGCCCCATCAGGTTTCATCCTTCTTCCCTGGCAGCCCAGCCAGGGAAGTCCAGCCTGCTCTGATCCCAGCATGGGAAGCCACAAGAGCTGTCAGGGCATTGGACAGGCTGTTCTACACCATTATGGCTCAGCCAGTTTGTACTCTGCTCATCCTCTCCTCTCAGGAAGCTGCTCTCAAGCCCCTTTCCTTTCCCCATTGGTTTGCAAGAGTCACAAACCCTCTTCTTCTCCCTCACCATCTATACAAGCACAACAGAGTGGCTGATCCTGCAGACAAGGTGCTCTTTCTGTGCTAGAGGCAGCCAAGCCAGGAGTATGCTCCCAATCATGCCTGGCTTTTGTTCTCCTTTCCTCCCTGAGCTGTAACCCTTCTTTTTAGGCACCACCCACTTGAGCAGGGGAAATAACATCCCCTCAAGAAAGCTTTGTGACCCTGTCAGTTATCACACAGGCAACTGAGGCTGTGCACAGGTGGGCAGCCAGTGGACTGACAGCAGACCCAGTGTGGTCAGCCTGTACCAGCACAGTGGGGTCACTGCCCCCAAACCCCACACCTGCATTACCCACCCAGGGTAAGCAGAGGCTGATTTGCCCTAGGCTTCTCATCTCTGCTGGAGGGGGACATGTGGAGTCTCAAAGCCTGTCCCCAGAGGGTAACAATGAACCAAACCCCTTTATGAACATCCTCATCCTGCTCCCAGTTATACCCTGGCTGCCTTCTCTGAGATGGGGTGAAATTATGGCCCCCTGCCCCAGGGTGACCCAGTATAAGTGAGCCAGGCTGGGGAGGGGACCCAGATGGCCAGACTGTTCCTTACCCTCCTGCTGGGAACAGCACCGAGGGCAGACTGCAGCTTCCCCCCAGCTGCACCCCGCTCCCCTCCAGGGCTAATGCAGCCCAGAGCTGGGGTGAGGTGCTGAGGATGGCCCGGACAGTAGGTTACACATATGCACCCCCCGGATAACAAAACGCGAAGATCTGACCCATTTACAGAGACCACCGAGCCCCCCAGAGGTGGAAAGGGGCAGGGGCAGGTAGGGTGGACACCCCACCCCCGACCCACCCTACCCCAGTCTGTACGAAGCAAGGCTCCAACATCCGATGGATGTGGGGGGCCAGGGAAAGGGTAGGGGTAACTGCAAAGTTGGTCTCTGGATCCCCACGTTGGGGGTGCGGGTCCTGGATGAGTGCTGGGAAGAGGCACGGCCTCCCCTGGGGTCCCCCGGGAGCCACCCCGCCATAGCCCGCCACTTACCGGAGCCGCCGGTGCGCAGTGGCCGTGGAGGCGCGGCTGCTGGCCCCGGGGCTGCTGGCCCCCGGCCGCTCCAGCACCGCCGTGATGTCAGCGAAACGTGAATCCCCCCGCCCCTCTCCGGGCCCGCGGCCCGTCCCTGGACCGGGACACGGGCTGGCCGGCACCCCTTCTCTGCCGGGGTCCCGCCACGCCACGCACCCTTGCCCCGGGGCTCCGCCGCTCCGGTGCCCCGGCAGCCGCCCCTCCCTGCGGACCCTCACGCTGGAGTCACCCCCGCCCGTGTGCGGGACCTGAGCTGATGCTCAGCTCCATCCACGGGGCAGTGGAGGATTGGGGTGGGGGGCAGAAACCAACCTTGCAGCAAGGGCCAAGTGAATGGGAGAGGTGGGCATGGCTAAGGAAGTGGTCAAAAGCATCTCTCAACCTATAATTTGGTTGGGAAACACAGGCTGAAAAGCTGAGCAGCTGCTGTAAGTAAATGGGGGGTAATTCCTGGGGGATATCTGTGCTTGCCCCATACCAGCAGCCAGGTATGAAGGAGGTATTGAGGTGCAGACAATGGCATTACCTTGGCTGGAGGAGAGCTATTGGGAGCAATGGTGGGGCTGTTCCACGCCACAGCAGTGCAAAACCTGCATGCACGTGGCTGGGGTTCCAGACCTCCCCAGCAAGCTGCACTGTTGCTCCCTGCCTCAGTTTCCCTGCCTCTGAGGAGTGGGGAAGCCAGCATGTGCCTTTGCAGCACAAACAAATTGTTCATTTGCACCTCACTCCGGATGCCATGCCGGGGATCACACAGCCAGCTTCTCTCCTCCAGGCAAGGAATTTGTGGGATTTACTTCCCCAGTGAAGCTCAGGCAAAGCAGGACCCTTCTAAGGATCTGGTTTCCTTCACCATGCTGCAAAAATCTGCTTTTGCTTTCCAACACCCTCCTGCAAATTCGTTCCGGGTTCCAGGGCTTTCGCTCGCTTTTGGTCATGTTGTGAATCCAGCCGTGTCTAACGATGGAAAATGCACCAGACTTCAAGCCCCCCTAAATCCTCCTTTGCCAGCCAAACCCCCCCTCCAGCCCCCTGCTGCAGAGGGGGGTTTCCTGCCAGCTCTGCCTTCAGCCTCATGTCCCTCTCCCCCTCTGTGGCCCCCAGCCCCTTGGCTCAGAGCTGCCTCCCTCTCTGGCTCCCCTTGTCCAGCCTATTGAGTTCAGTCCCCACATGCCACAGGTTTTCAGGTCTGGCATCTATGAGTTGTGGAGCAGCTGGAGCTGCAGCTGTTTTGGGAGAAGGAAAAAAATCAGAGAGGGCTGAGGTTTTCCTACGTGCACCCCAGAGCTCAGCCAGAGAGGAGACAAACAGTTGGTGACCCGGACAGGGGTAACAGAGCCTCCTGGACTATTCCCACCATGCCACCCTTCCCACCTTGGGATGAAGCACTGTCTGCACATTCAGGCATCCCTGCACCAAACACACCCTCATCTGCCCCTGCTCAACCCATGGGGCAAAGAAGTGGGGCAAGCCTGGCCCCAAGAAGTCACCTTCTACCCACAAGACTCCTGGCTGGCACAGAAATAGAGCCAGAGCTTAAATCCCAGGTACCATGGAAAAGAGGGCCATCAATGGTCCCTGGTTATTTGTGTGTCTTGCCCTTGGCAGGAGAGCAAGGGGAAGAGGTCCCAGTGCTGCTGTCCTTCTCCACACATGGGGGGAAGGGCCTTCTGCCATGTGCCATGGCCTGAGCACTTGGTGTGTCCCTGTCTTCATGGGGTCACCATGGCCTCTGGGTGGCTGGATTCGTCTGAGCTTCACTGCATCAGCCACTCACAAGGTGGAGAGAGGCCAGGTCTCCAGATGGAGATCACATGGCCAGAGGGGAAATCCAAACACAGACCTGAGCAGGAACAGCTCCAGTCTTGGAGTAACACAACCCAGTGCCTGAAAGCCATGGGCAGCTCAGCTCAGCAAGATGGAGCTCAAACCTGGCAGGTAATTAAACCTCCTTCTTAATGAGACTACTGAATGTGCTAATAAACAGTAGCAGGTATGAACGAAGGGTAGAAGATCTAACCTGTGCTTAACAAAGAGTTCTGCTCCATCATTCTTCAAGTCAATCATCGTGGCCCCTGGCTGCAAATGGGGCTTGTGGTTCCTGTTGCTTGACACAGCTTTGTGGGGAAAAGGGTGGTCACAGCCCTGCATGGCCTGGCACCTGGGTAAATTGCATTCCTGTCTCCCCACTCTGACTCCCCATGCTGACTAGCTTTGAAGACTCAGACTCAAGCACCAAAACTTACTCCTCACTCCCTGGTGGGTTGCTCCTTATCGCTGTTTCCCATCTCGTGATGGTCCCAGGAGTCTGGATGTTCCTGGCAGACCCACATCCATGGTGTCCCTCCAGTTCTCTGTCATCACGTTGAAACACTGGTGACAGAGCCATCATGACCAATCAGGGGCACCACACTGTTCATGGCTCCCCCCCAACTTTGGGCTGATCTCTTAGACCACCCCACAGGGATCTGGGGCTTACAGCACACAAAGTCAAGAAAAAAAATTCACTGTGAAAAAAAAAGCCCTGGGCCAAGTGACTCAGTGCACGTCATGTCAGGCAGGGCTGGCAAGCAGCATCACAGCTGGGATGGTGGGGATGAGAATGTAGGTTATGTCACTGGCAGAAGCAACTATCACTGGAGATGCTGGTACAGAACGCTGCCGGCACACTGCCTGGGGCTGTGGGGGTCTCTGTCTTATAATGAACCAAATCTCTCTAATTTCTCATCAAACTGCTCCTTTTCTCTATCTCCTGCCATCAGCAGCAGCCTGATAGGGGCGGGTTCTGGCCAGCCCACACCAAGGCTGCACGGCTCTCGAGGGCTCGGTCCACTGCGGGGACAAGGGATGGGCAGCAGGCAAGTTCCCCCCACCCTCCTGCGTGCCAGGCCAGACCTGCGCCGGGAAGCAGCAGGCTCAGGTTTCTCTAGGCTTTTCCAGAGCGAATTCCTCTAAAGAACCAATCCGTCAGCAAATTCTTAGGGAAGCAGTTGCAGCTGTGTGCAGGGGCTGGGGGCTCTCAGCCAGCCCCGAGGCGCGATGGCCGAGTGGCAAGGGACACTCCTGTCCCCAGTCTGCCCAGCGTCCCCGTCCAGAGCCGCGGCTCAGCTCCATCCCTGCAGGAATCCCGCCGCTTTCGTGGGGTTTTTCCCCAAGCCCCATCCAAGCGCAGGTCATATAACCCGGGACCTGGAAGAGGCGGCGGGGGCTGCATTCCCGGGAGATGTCCGTGTGCTGGCATAGCCGTGCCAACTTTGACACCACGGTGCCGCGTGAGAGCGAGTCCCACCGCCCCGTGACTCGCTCAGATCCCCCCGCTCCCCGACCCCAGAGCAAACGGGAGCATCCCCCGCAGTCCCTGCCCGGCCCCCGCCCTGCCCGCGGGGCTACCCCGGCACAGGGGTGCGGGCAGGAGGCTGCGGGGTCTCTGCTGCCACCTCCAGGGCACTGCTGGCCTCGTCCCCGTCCCCTTGCGGTGACACTGACCCTCTATCTGGGGGCTGCAGATCCTGAAGCAATGCCTGGACACCTCAGCCCCACAACCTCCCTGAACACTAAAAGCCCTACCGTGAGCAGAGCCTGGAAGACCACACCGCAATGTAGTGTCCTGAGGGGCTTGGGGACGCCCCTGGGATGCGGGAATCCTCTGTACAGCCTGCCCTGTGTGCTCAGTGCTGCATGCCACCCCCTCTGCCCAGACAGGGTGCTCCAGAGTGTTCTGCCAGCTCAGTGGCACCGTGCCCGCTTGTCCCCTGTGCCACCCTCCCTTTCCCCAGCCTCCAGCAGTGCCAACAGGGCTGGGATGCAGCCAGGAAAGGTGACCCATCACCAGTGCCCCAGCACCCCCTGCCACTGGGGACGGACACTGGCGAGGGGGAGCCTGCCCGCTCCCCCCTACAAGAGGCTGCCCATTTCCAGGCGTCATTAAAGAGCAATTAGCTGGAAATTAAGCTGAGAACAAGTATTGATTAGCTCATTAAGGCTGGGGGAGCCGGCTGAGGCGGTAGGAATTGCTGCCGCTCGCCCTCATTATGGGCAAGGTTAAAGCTTGTGGTCGGGCAGCTCGTTAAAGATGCCAGGGACCAATCGATGTTCCCAGCCCAGCACCGCCCAACACCCCCAGCATCCCTGGTGGCATCCAGCTGCTGCCTTTCTGGGACTGGCCCTTGACCTCCTCTGTGATGAGCCAATTCAGGAAGGGACTGAGCATCCTTGCTCCCCTGCATCCACTGCTGCATCCTGGACCCCTGCAGAGAGAGCGGTGTCACCTTTGGGCTTCTCAGCCCCCCCAAAACTCACTGTCCAAGTGAGTTTTCTCTGCCCCCAACGAGGAGACCCAGGAGAGGGGAGACACCGTAGCTAGTTTGCAGGGCAGCACTCCAGACCTGCAGCCCATCAGAGGTAAGTTTGTCATGTGTGTCAAGCCTAGCAATGCCAGCTCATGCGGGTAGGGGACAGACCAAAAGGGATCTCAGGGATGGGATGTAAGGAGATGGGAATATGGGGCAGGTGAAAGACATCTAGTGGCTCTGTGTGTACTGCCATGTCACCTTGCCCTGTATCCCATCCCCACAGCTCTGGGGGCCCTTGGGGTGAGCCCAGATCCTGCCTAGCCATTCAGCCAGACCTGGCCACCCCAAGCCCCTGTGTCTCAAGTCCCGTGGCTCTTCTATTCCCAGCTCTGCCTCTTGTGCTGAGCAGCTCAGGACCAGCTCCCAGCCAGTGCACCCATGGAGAGTGTCCCCACACAGCTTGGTGGTATGTGTGGGAGGAGGCAGGTGTCATCATTATTTTTGTTTTCTTTGCACTGCACTGGAAATATATTGTATTCTCAGATAATCCCGTTCAATTACACCACAATAAAACACATAATAAAAACGTAATTCATTTTTCCCGAGCGCTCCATCTCCCTGTGTCTTGGCAAGCTATTAAAAATTTGTCTTCATTTTTCTGGCAAGAGCCTTGTACCTTTTCATCTTTAATTTATGAGAGCAGAATAGCTACTGACAAGCCCTTATTGCACGGCGAGGGGCTGCATTATTTATAAGCCGCCAATGGCTGGCTCAGGGGAGATATTTGCAATATTCTGGGGGCTGGGAGGAGGGGGACAAACCCCTGATGTGCTTGTCCCAATCCACTCCCCTGCCTTGGGTGGATGCTGGGTGCAGATGTTCTCCTGGATGTTCCTTGAGGGGAGCACCCCCAGCCTGGCCTCTGCCAGCCCCTGCCTGCTGGGGAAGCTGTGGCACAGGGTGGCTCTGGACTGCCTGGCCCTTATCTTGCCACTGCTGCATCTGCCCATCTTGGGCTTGGCAGTGGCTCTCGCTCCTCCATCCTTCAGCACAAGGCACTGAAGAGTATGGTTGCCTCCATCCCTCCTCTCCCTGCATGGACATCCATCGCTCCTTCTGACTGCCCTGGTTGGACAGAAAGCTGAGGGGGAGGCAACTGCTGCCCACAGCCTTGCCAGGGTCCCGTGACAGCAGCAATGTGCTCTCTGATAGCCATGAACAGAAAGTGGGATAAAAATAGCCCCACAGGAGAGGCAAGCACAGGACCAGGGCCAGGATTGAAGCAGAGTGTCCTGTGAGTGGGCTGCAAGAGGGGGTGTGAATGTGGGCAGAGCCGGGGTGACGCTCTGGCCTCTCCAAACCAGCGGCATCCAGGGCAGCAGCTTAGCAAAGCTCTCTGTGCAGCAGCAAAGTCCAAAGCCGACTGTACTAAAAAAAGCCCTCCTGACAGCTGGATAAGCTTAAACACATGCTGGGGCAGCCAGAGCCGCTGCAAAGGCAGTGGACTGGAAAACAGGGAGCAGAGCCAAGCCCTAGGCGGGTACAGGGGCACCCAAGAAGCCAACCTGCCCTCCCTCCTGCTCCCATCCTCAGCCCAGTTCCTTTCCACCATATACAAACTGGCAAGCAACATACTTCTCTTTGCTGTTGGTTTTGTATAAACAACCTGCCTTTATTGTTTGGTATATATAGGTACATTATATGTATATCAAAAAAAACCTAGAGGAAACCACAGTGCACTTAAAGCTATTTGAGAAGGTCCACCTGAAAGCAAGCACTCCAGGAGGGAGTAGAGTAACCCCTCGGGGGGAGCCCAGCCCTGAACAGAGATGGCATTAAAATGAGAATAAAAATGGAGGCTCTGCTGGGATTAAAATATGCCATTTGCTCTGGGGATGGAAGGAGCAGAAAGCCAGATTAAATCCCCAGAGCAACCTGGCAGAGAGCAGAAGGTGAGCTGGGAGCACACGCCTGGGCTGGGAGAGCCCCCCCGCCCCGAGTTCAAGCCACTATGTGCACTTGATCACTCACCCACAGTTGTTTTGGGTATGAGTTTTCCTCTCTGAAAGCTGTTCTGCTATCCCCAAGCACCAGCTGCTTAACCGCTGGAGACCACGGGGTGCCTGCAGAGGGGTTCTACCCTCAATTGCTGTGATTGTCTGCTGCCTCCTAAAGCTGGGGAGCACCATTTTCTTCCTCATCCCACGATTTTTTCCTCCACCACAGCTCCCAAGGTTCTTGGTGCTGCTGCCACGCTCCCCTGTGCACTGCACACAGCTTACAGGCATGTGCAGGGTAAGCCCAGGAGGAACACACCAAGGTGCCAACCAGGAGGACCCCAGAGCAGGGCTGAGCTGGGCATGGGGACAGGGTTTGGTGTGATGCTGCATGGCTGCAGGCACCCCAGGAAGCAGGGCTGAGCACCTGGAACCTACGGACACGCGACAGCCAAGGGAAAGCGGTGGCAACCCCAAAGGGATCCGAAGGGCAAAGCTCAGCAAGGCGCTGGCCCGGCAGCTCCGTGGTACACATCTTGGCTGCCCTGGGACCCCCGTTCAGAGCCCTTTGTTGAAGTAGACAGTCTCCAGCCATGGGTCTTTCTTCCGGATTTGATCTTGGACTTCAGGTTCCAGGCTGCTCACGGCCATTGAGCTGCCAAGGGGACACAGATATGGCAGATGGAGGGGAGATACCCACTGGTGGCCTCAGGCTGGAAACCACCTGCTGCACCTCTTAGGGATGCTGTTCCCACGGCCCAGCACAGACCCTTGGGTCTGCACTGCTGTGTGTGCACAGAGACGTGTGTGCACAGGTTCAAGCCTCTGAATGCTCAAAGAAGCAAAAAAATCCCTTGGGATTCAGAAAGCACAAGGAGCCCACGCACCCCCTGCCTACCCCAGCCCTGCCCCATGGGAGTCACATGTGCAGCAAGGTGTCCATCTGTACCTTTTCTGTGGAAAGAGTGCGCAGCACAGTGGAGTGGCAAACACCAAACTGGAAAGGAAAGACAATGAAAGGAGAAGTTGGGCTGCATAAATCACTCACACCACACATGGCCTGATCACAGAGCAGCAGGCAGGCAGCCCAGAGCTTTGCCAGGTGCTCAGCCAGGAAAGGGGCATGGAGATGCCTTCTCCAAGCTCCAGACCCTGCATTTGGCTCCTAAAGTGGGGCAAAGCCTGTCCCCACCAGTGTGGGGGAACAGTAATGCTGAGTGTGAGCCCATGGCAGGCCTGAGAGACATCAAGATGGAGCAAAACATCTCCTGGTCCCAGGACCTCATATCCCATCTCATCCCATCTGCTGGGGAGCCATCAGCCTGACTGAGCTCTGGCATTCCAAGAAACTCTGGAGCAGCTCTCATCCCCCTTGCCAAGCAGAGCCCCCAGCAGCACTGTCCCCCATACCTGGGCTCGGTCTGTGCCCAGGACAGTGATGCCCATTGGTGGAGAATGACTTACCAGAGTCCCACCAGGCTGACCTGCAGAGGAGCGTTCAGGTATGGGTACCGCTGCCAAGGACAGGGAGAAGCTGTGTGTCAGTGTGGTGGACAGGGTACGACGGTGTCTCTTTTCTGATGGGGTGCCAGCTCCCAGGGGTGCCAGCAATGTGACAGGCTCAGAGGGGTGCCCCTATGCTCACACGCCCATCCCAGGACCATGAGTACCTTCAGGAAAGCTCTCTTCTCCAGTATGTTCATGATCACTGGTGGGATGGCTGAAGCAAAGGGGAAGTAGGTAAGCTCCCTGTGCTCACAGCCCCCCACCAGCAGTGGGACCCTGTCCCATGCTGCCAGGGACCAGCTGCAGTCCCCCATCACAGGCAGAGGAGGGGACACACTCACCCATGGCCGGAGCTGCCATGCCAATGCGGGACACCACCACCTGGAAAATGGCCTTCTGGGCTGCGGCTGTGGATTCGCCCAGGCGGTTCCCATTCTCATCTGTGACTGGGATCCCCATCTTGAGCTCTCTGAGGGGAGAGAGGTGGTGAGGGGACCCCAGGGCACAAGAGTAGGGGGATCAGGAGACAGGGGATGTCTCTGATCAGGGACATGTCTCTGAGGAAAGCTTGCATCCTCCTGTATCCCCACCCACTGCCTGCATAATAAATTTGGGGGAATCTCAGCTGGACCCATATTCACACTTGGGAGTGTTCCTTGAGAGGGCTGTATGGGGATGCAACCAGGTGCTTACACCCTCAAGTCAATCCTGCAGGCTAAGGAATGACAGCAGGGCCAGCAAGGAAGTCCCTGAGTTTCACCAGTGGTTGGTGAACCCTGACATGACCCCAAGAACCCCATCCCAGTGGCTCACCTCTGCCTCATTAGTGGGATGTTGATGCAGTTGGCAGCTGCCACAGCGGCGAAAGGCACGTACCGGCCGATGATGGCTGGCAAGTGCTGGGGGGAAAAGCAGGAGCATGTAATGCAGAGGGTCTGGGGGCAGAGCTGGCCATTCCCAGGTCTGCAACCATCCTGCAAGACCCTGTGGTGTCCCAGCCCCAGTGGAAACATTCCCTCCTCCCCTGCAACTCTCAGCCAGTACAAGCTGCACAGCCCAAAGGGTCTGGGGGGTCCCACATCCCACCTCAGGCTTTTACAGAGGCTGAGGGGTGAAAGGAGCCTGGAGAGATGCAGCTGGAGCAAGGCTGGAGGGACAAGCCACCTCCACAGCCATCACTGGGGAGAGCAGTTGCCTTGTGTGGGTAACCCCAGCAAAGCCCTCTCCTCCATTTTCTCCTCCACCCCAGGTGATGGGGTGAATCCACTCAGGGAGTCCAGGTGCCAAGCCATGATGGCCAAAAGTCACCTTACCTTGGTGAGAGATTTGAGCCCCAGTGCCGTGACAACTGCCCCTGTGGTCGCACTCACATAGGCTGTTCCCAGCTGGCTGCAAGAGCAGGAAGTGACACCAATAAGCCAAGGTTCCCCCATCAGACCTTCCCCTCCAAAGGAGGGGACAGCATGCCCTTCAAGAGCACTGGGACACCTGAGTTCCTTTCCCAGCTCTACCACTAACTCCAACAGCCCCACTGGTGTCCATCTTTGGCTGTGCCAGGTCCCCATCATCCCATCTCATAGCTCTCTGCTATTCAAGAAACTATTCAAGGTACCCCTCTGGCATTTTGGGGTGTCCCGAGGAACGCTTACCTGGGGGTGATGGGTGCATCCCCACTGCGGTTGGTGTAGTTGACAACAGCGTTGAAGGACTGGTTGACCCACTGCCAGAACAGCACAGCCGGTGTGGTCCTGTCAGAGAGAAGAGAGTGCTTGGTGTCATTGGAGGATGCCACCCGTGATCCTACACCATGAGTGCACCATGGGGTATGGGGACATGTGTCCCCTTCTCATCCCAGGATGCCTGGGGATGGGCATCCTCCTGGTCCTGGAGTGAGGAGGGGACAGATACCTGTAGAAGGTCAACATGCAACCAGTGATGGTCATGTTCATGGGAACCTGAGCAGACATACGTCCCACAAGTAGCATCTTCTCACCCGTGTCAGGGTGGAAAGCTGAGTCGTAGATGTACTTCGCCCGCCAAAGCTGGTCCTCTGTCAGCCCTGGGGGTACCGTGCCCGCCCTGCCAGGTAAGGGTAGTACCTGTCAAAAGACCCTCTTGCCAGCACACATGCCCTACTTGGTCCCCCACACCATTTGGAGTAACTGGGAGATGCCTTAGGGACCAGCCAGGCAATATGGGGGGCTGGCTTTGGCCACAGGGGGCAACACAGCCTCCATTGCCACCCATGGGGATGGCCCCAAGGCTGTATCGTGTCCAGGAGCAGTGCTGAGGGTACACCCACCCTCCCCCTGGGTACCTGTAGTCCTCCACCACCCGTCGGGCTTCCTCCAGTGTGGCCCCTGACAGCAGCAGGTTTCGGGGATCGGTCACCATGAAGAAGTGCTTGGCCCGACCCTGAAAAGTGCTCTGGTCCCATCGGGGCTCCCGGATGTTGATGGTGGCAGGCAAGGATGGTGGCATCTTCTGGCAGGGTCAGGGTGAAAGGGTTACGTGGGACATGGTGCCTGTGCATCCCTCCGCATCCCTGTTGGGGCAGCTCTGGAGCTCCCTCAACCCGGGGGGACAAAGGGGTGAACAGGAACCCATTTATAACGGAGCTCAGCTCGGGTGGACTCCCGAGGCCACCCAGCAGATGGGGCAGCTCGTGGGTCGTGCGACCTCACCAGTACACCCCGAAATCCACCAGTGGGAACCCGCTTGGCTTACACAAGCCACCAGAAGTCAGGGACAGTCCGCACCCAGGCGAAGCACCCCGCCCCGAGGCAGCGAGACGGGGCCGCACCACGTCGGGGCCAGAGCCGCTGCGGGAGAGCAGGGAAGGGCACAGGGAGGAGGCATGTCCCGCCCAGGAAGGCACCGACACAGCCCGGACGGCTCTGTTTCCACGCGCGCCCTTCCCCGCGGCAAGCGGCGCTCTGCTCCCTCCCCTGCCGCGCCGAGCATCCCTCCCGCCACGCGTGACCCCTCCCGCGCAGGGGCCCGGCGCGCCCCCCGCACTCACGGCT
>VXBX01002725.1:942778-998615 GCA_013400415.1 Scytalopus superciliaris
TGCCCCTCATACTGCCGGGGTATCCCTGAAGCAGACAGCTCTGAGCTTGGGGATGTCTCCCACCACTGTCCCCATGCTGCCTGGCACCCACAGGAGACCTGGGGACAGACCTGGAGACATCACCCCCCAGCAAAACCTGAGGTGGAGAGTGGGAGGATGAGGAGGACAGGACGATTTGGACAGGGCTTGGGACAGGAGAGGACAACCAGCCGGTGGCAGGCGGAGGCCGGGCTCACCGTGCGGTGGGAGCCGTCAGCCACGTCACTGGAGTTGAGGGCGAAGATGGCTCCCCTGGCGCCCACGTAGAGGATGCCCCGGTCGTCCTCCAGCAGCAGGGTGCTGTAGTTGAGGGTGTGCCCAGTGAAGCGCCGGATGCACAACAGCTCTGCAAAGGGAACAGGGGTCTGAGGGGGGACCCCGGGGCAGGCACGGCGCGAGCCACTGGGAAAAGACAAGAGGACGGAGCTGGAAGTGGGTGGGAGGGCACCCACTGAGGTTATCAGGCAGACAGTGCTGGGTGCCAGCAGTTACAGCAGGAGGAAAGGAAGAGCGGAGGCTTAGTAGGAGGCAAAAGGCACTAAATTGGGCACAGGCTCACTGCAGAAATTTCTCCCCACTAATTAAAGCACAGCTCAGGGGTGGGAGCTGCAATGTCCATGTCCGGGACAGACCTGCCACGGTGTATCCGAAATCGCAGGAGGAAGCGAAAACATGCCAACAGTGACCCCCAGCCCAAAGGGAAGGATAAAAAAAACCTGAATCAAAACTGCCATGAAAGAGGAGGACTTCTGCAGTGAGATTACACACTCCTGCCCACCAAGCCAAAGAAACTACCCAGTTTGGGGTGCTGAGAAGTGTGAGGTGGGATTCAGCCCTGGCAAGGACCCCAAGCCAGACTTGGACCCTCTCACAGCATGAAGAGAAAATCCCATGAGATAGCTTCCCCCTCCCAAAAAATTACGTACTGCCTGGAGAGAAAAAGGAACCCCAGCTGCTAATGAAACTCTCTCCCACCACTGCTGAGTTGAGCTTCATGAACGAGGTCAATGAAGTCGTGTGGATACCCAGGGGACAATGACACTGACAGGCTTGCTGACACGACAGAGGCTGGAAGCCAAGACCCCACTGGTAATTAGAGAAAATCGTGGAAGAAAGCTTACTGCTGACTATTTGGGCCATGAGAGCCCAGCCTGTGTGTGATGCCCAGCTCAGGACACCCTCCAAGGTCTGCTGGGCAGGGCCAGGGGCTGGCCAAGGCTGGCTCCCTGCATGTCCTTATCCCACTCTGGCTTTTGGAGAGATGACTTTGCCGTGCCCCACTCCTTGGGGCACCAAGTGCCAGACAGCTATGGGGGATCCAATTTCTGGAGTGCAGGGGACCAGAGGCCCCCTTGTAGCCACCACTCCATGCTGAGTCACCTGCTCCAGCAGAGTGGTAAGGACTAGATGCAGTCACGATGCACTAAGGCCAGTGCCAGCAAGATCCCAAACCTCACTTCTGCCACCAGGACACACACACCCTTACCATCAAAGGCGACTGTTGTCCTGGGGGTGGCATCCAGATCGGTGGCAGACCGCCGTGATGGGTACCCCATCGCTGCTGCCACTGCCATGAAGAGAGTTGTCAGGAGATGTGCTGTACCTCCGCTCATCTTCCTGATTTTTTGGCAAGGGCAGCTGCCCAAGCCGCCACCAGGCCGGCACAGCTGATTCTCGGAACAGGCTCTCCAGCTCCCCGGGACAGGACTGGCCACCAAATCCTCCTGAAACACAGAACATCGAGTCAGACACTCTTGCTGTCCCAGCACCTCACAAGCAATCTGGCTAGGGAAGCAGCCAACTGCTTAGTGACATGGATGCTTGACCAGGCACGGCCTCAGACTAGGGATGGCTTCAGGCAAAAACAAACCCTCATTTGCCAAAGGTGAAACTAAGGCATGGCACAAGACGTTGAGCCTGCAGCCAGCACAGGGCATGGAGGGGAGTTTGAGTGTAGCAAGCCCCTGCAGCATCCCTCTGGGGATGCCCTCCCTCCCCTCCCCACAGCAGGGGCAGTTGCTTGCTGAGTGTTTGGGTCAGCTGCTCAGAGGCTCATTTGCCTCCAGGTCTCCTTTGGACTACTGTCTCCTTGGCTCCCAGCCTTCTGCTCCTCCAGCTCCCCCTGACAGAAGGATATGCTTTGGCAGAGCCAGCTGATCCCCCACTGCATTTCACACACGAACAGCAGGGACGTTTGCCCCCAAAAGCAGAGAGTGAGGCTTGGGGCCAAGCCCCTCTCTGGGTCACTGGAACACCTGGGGAACCCAAGTTCTCCATTCCTTCCCAAAAGCCCAGCTGGCCATCTGCTGCCATGCAAGATACTTGTCCCCAGTTTTGCCCCTTCTGAAATGCTGAGACTCCCAAGGACAGAGGCACGAGGAAGGATGCTTCAGGCATGCAGCAACGCAAGATAAAGGAAAACCCATACAGGAACTGCTTGGCACCTTCATCAAGTCTTTTCAAGCGGAAAGTTTTTCCTCCCAGTGTTTTCCCGTGAAATTTCAGTTTCTCTTTCATCCTAAGTTGCCTTGAAGCTCAGCATCTTCTTTGGCTCTCACTTTCATGCATTCAATTCCTCACAAATAACCCCCCACCTCTCCCAGCTGCATTGAATAAAACCACCAGTTCATCCCGCAGGCATTAAGAGGTAACTGGGCATCTCTGAGCAAGAGAGCTCCCCAGAAGCAACAAGCACCTATATGTTTGCTTAGGGGCTTACAGACACACACACACACACATATATATATATATATAAACCAAATACCTGGCCTTGTAGAGAAGCTGCTCAGACACGCTCACTGCAGACCATAACCCTGAAGCAAATACTTTGCCGTATCTCATATAGAAGGGAGGTAACACCGGTGTGAAACTGAAGTGAAAAGGGCTTTGGGGCTGAAAAGGAGAAGCAAGAGGCTGAATGTGGATTCAGCCATAGTTCTGAAGCTTGCACCAAAGTCCTGGTTCCCTCAAGAGGTTTCAGACTCAGACCTCACACCTGCACTGGCCACTGTCTCAGAGCATTCCAGAAATGAGGCAGGCAGGAGATATGTCCCCTTTGCTCCCTGCTGCCTCACTGCCCCCCCAGGAACCACACAAAGCCCAAAGAGCTGCTCTGGGTGCAGGCAGGGTGCTGCCTGTGGGACTGAAATCCATGGGGAGCAGATCCCAGAGCATTTTCCCTCCAAATAACTCCTGTTTCTGAGACAAGCCCTGTCCAGACCGAGGGTCTGCCCATGAACAATGGGCCTGGCATGGCAATGCAAGGCAGGTGAGTGCAGATGGAGATCAATGAGAAAGTATACTTGCTTTGGTGGCACTACATCTAGCACGGGCCAAACCCACCAAGCTCTGTGGGCAAAGCAAGTGGCAGGGTCGCACCTGGAGCACCAAAGCGCCTCAGCCAGCCCTGTGGTGACACCTCCCCACGCTACCAGTGGGAGCAGGGCCACTCTGGCAGCTGCAGGAGACCCTTCCCCCAGAACTCCGCATGAGGGCACAAGCCTGGAATCCTGCGTAAGCCACAGGAGTTGCTGGACTTGGGATGGGCAAGCAGAGGGGAGTATAAACTTTCTTACAACAAGGCAAACAACAGTCCCTAATAAACAAGTAACAGCCCTACATGCTGCCAGGTGTCCTCGCTTTATCTGCCCTGGACAAACAAGCCCTGAACTTTGCCGGCTGCTTGACTCCTGATGCGACAGGGATTGGAGCCGGGAACACAGCTGGGCAGGGAGGCAGGGATGGGGCTTATCGCAGGGCAAGCACTGTGCTGCAAGCCAGCCCCGGCTAACATTTAACCATCGTGAGCACCGAGCCAGCACAGGAAGAGGAAAACAAAAATAATACATTAAGCTGGGGGGCTGTGCAGGATTCCTAGCCAGGCAGGGGGCAGCAGCCTCACATGCTACTGGGGTTGGGCTCCTCTGCTTTTTCAGAGAAGCAGCTACACCCATTTCCAAAGACTCCTTTGCCCGAGATCAGATGTAACTTTGTCCCAAAGAACACTTAATCAGTTACGCATAATAGCCGGTTAATGTTTTACTCAAAGGGAAGGGCTGATCCGAGCTTCCCTGTTTTTTATTATTTTCAAGCTTTTATTTTTCATACGTAGCATGGGAGAGAAAGAGCAAGAAGGAACTGAAACCATCCTTGGCTCCCCTCAGGTCATAACCCTGGCCTGCAGTCACACTAAACACCCCCAAACTCATAATTTCCCCCTTGTCAGAGTGCAAGTTCTAAGCTCTGGGTGAAGACAAGGGCCCAGACAGGAAGAAGGTCTTAGTCCATGGGACATACCAGTAGAGCTGAGGGCAGCTGGATTGCTCAAGTCCAGCACTTTAATGGGAAATGGGGAAAAGACGGAAACAGAAAAGCCACAGAGTTTTCTTGGGGAGAGGGAAACAAAAAGGGGAGAGAAAGAGGCTGAAAAGCAGAGAGCAGCTCCAATGAAACCAGGGATTTAAGAGAAAAACTGCCCAGAAAAGCCCAGCCCACTCCAAGGAGTGAGTTCCAAGTCCCTTTGGCACCTCACCTACTTCCCAGCACAGTGGGAGCCAATGTAGGACCTGAAATCCGGCCCCAGTTCTCACCCCAGCCAGCAACACTGAAGGAGAAGGAAGGTGGAAGCAGGACCCAGCTGGAGGGCTGATGGACCCACTGAGAGGGGCGAAGCCAGGAACCAGCTGCTCTAATCACAACGTGTAACATCCATGGAGGCAACAGCCCATTCTCCTACTGCTGCCTATCAGTACTTCTATAGGATTCAGCTGCAACTCCCAGCACAGAGCCAGACCCAGGCACCATCTCTCACTGGTGGGGTGGGTTTGCTGGTCCCTTGGGAACACCAGGAAAGCAGTGGGGCTGTGGAGGCGTGCAGGCGTGGGTGAGCGTGCAGGGGAGCGAGAGAGCTCCGGTCAGGTCTGACTGGGTTTACTGGGTCACGACGGAAGCTGTGTGAGCATGACTGTGCCGGCATCAGCCTCCCACCGGCAGCCAGCCGGCACAGCACACCCAAACGGGCTGGCCCAGTCAGCACCTCCTTAAAATTCCCATGACCAGCATCTCTGCAGGAGCAAAAAGCTTTTGATGAGTGCATTTCATGGTGGCAGGTCTCACCAACCTGGATCCAGCCAAAGAAACCAGCTAAAGCTGCTACATGCCTTGATGAGCCCTGCACCAGGAACTTCTGTGGGCTATAGTGGCCCCTTCCCACTGCCCCACGGTCCTCGAAGTCGCAAGGCAGCAAAACCTTTGAGCAAAAGCAGTTTGCAAGCTGCAGTGCAAGGACACTGTGCTGTCTGTGTGGCTGCCAAACATGGAAAGACTCGGATGGGGTCTTATGGGCCCCCCCGTGGCTGTTTCCTCGGCAGCACAGCTAAAAATTCTGCCAGGTTTTTAATTTCAAAGGAACTTAGGAGAAAGAATGGAAATGCTGAATGGGAGCAGCACTTTTCCAGCTTACTCTCAGCATCCATTCTGGATGGCAGGACAGAAATGTGCAGAATGGGATGAGACTCTTCCCCTCCCATCACTCCCTAAATACCTTGTTGCTCCACCAAGATTTAGTAAATCCCAAGCAAACTTCCAGAATGGCTGCTGGACATTTCTCCCCTCTCACGGGCTGCTCCACTTAGTAACATAGACTACTACAGGCAAGCACTGCTGGCTTCCCAGTGGGAGCCAGAGATTTCTAGTGGATCTCCTCCAGGTTATGGGGCTGCAAAACAGCCTTAACAAAACAAAACCCCCATCAGGGACTGCACCAGAAGACACCATTTACACTTGGCTTTTTCATAATAGCCCAGCCCCGGCACTCCAAACCCCATGCAGCTGACTCAGCTTTACTCACTGGGGCCCCCTCAGCTTCCCCACCACTCATTCCCCCTGTCCCTGCACTGTTTTACCCCTCCAGGGACCTGCATGAGTTACTCTCAGGGTCAGCCAAAACAGCCCTACCCATTCGCAGTGCTGGTTGGGGAAAGGCACCAGTCTCAGAGGATGAGATGGGGAGGGCTCCCAGTTCCAAGGCGTGGGAACAGCCAATGAGTTATGGGAAAGAAGGCACTCAGGGATGGGAGGCAAGCCTGGCACCGGCCTGACTGCAAGTGCAATGCATTTTGGGCCCCCCTTCCCTGGAGGCAGCAGACCTTGGGTGGGAAATCCTGCGAGATGCGGGAAGAGGAGACAGGATGGAGGTTGCCAGGCAACTTTAATTCAGTCCTTGACGAACTTCCAGCACTTTGCTTCTGCTGCAGAGCCCAACCAGCAAATGATAAAACATCAGATCCACCTCAAGCTGATGGTGTCCATCTATCCATCCATCAATTTGAGGGGCTTGCTCATGGCCTTGTGCCTGGGTTGCCCTGCAGGAACATGGGTTCCTTCTGGCAGCAACCCCAAAGGCCATCCAGAGCCGAGCCACTGTTCCCGGCACTGATTTACAGGGGCAGGATTTGACCCGTGGGACTGGGCTGGCGCTGCTGCACAGATATTTCTCAACCAGTCAGGATTTTTGTCAACAACAGCGAAAAAAAAAATGTGAACTTGCTGAAAGCCCTCCAGGAAGAGGGGATCCATGCTGGGTTGGGGAGGGAAGGAGCACAGTGACCTCCTGGGAGCCCCTTGCTGGGTTTATTTTAGTTGCTTTCTTTAAACAAAACCATGCTTGACCCTGAGGTGCTTCAGCAGACACACACTAGAGCTTCCACGATTCAGGAAGCAGATATATCTCTCCTTTACCCAAATTTGGGATTTGGGCACAGAGAGGAGGGGAGGAAGAGCTGCAACATCGGCTCTTCTCACGGAGCATCCTGTCCTGCTCCCAGTGCAAAGCCCCCACGCACAGCTCAGCCATTGTGGAGCCAGGGAGGAGGGCAGCATGTTCCAGCAGGCCATGGGAAAGGCCTCGGAATTCTCACAGCACGGCCCCCCTCTGCCACCAGCAGGGCCCAGCACATCCGGCACAGGAGAGCACCCAGCTCTGATCCCAGCAACGTCACAGCAGGGAGGATACACATGAAGGACCAAAGTGATGGATGGGAGAGGGAGCAGGGACAGTCAGGGATATGGGCCAGTTTAAGGGGCACTGGTGCCGATTGGAGCCAGACATCTAAAAGCCTCTAAAAAGACAAACCGATCCATTAGCAATAAAACTAACAGCCCAATTTCCGACAGATTCGCCCTGCTGGCCCTTAGCACCGTGGCTTTATCTTCAGCCCCCTGCAGCTTTCCTCTGGGGAATGCTGCCCACCCACAAGACACAGGGACTAGCCATGGTGTCCCCCCTACATGGCTGCAGGGATCAGGGCGTGTTAGCTTCTCCCAAGCTCCTTGTTTTCACTAATCTTACAAGAACTTGTTCCTCTCCTCCATCAGGTCGAGTCTGATGTGGAGCGGGAGGTTCAAAGAGGCTGCCAGGCAGCGATGGAGCTCACAGCCAAGTCTCCATGACAGCTTTCCAGCCATTTCCATCCAAACACACAAAAAAAAATTCAACTCAGAAAATAAGGAAAGCTGCTCCAGCCAATGCCATGGACAGGCCTTACCTGCTTAAAGCTACCTGCCAGGCAGAGGGGCAGATCTGCTCCTGGTCCTGACATGGCACAGGCAGACAGCAAGAGCACAGTGCCCAGCATGGCAGAACAGAGCACTCCTCCACTGCGCACCCTAATGGAAAACCCACTGACGCCAGCTGTTAGCTGAAACAGTTCCTTGCCCGGCTCCAGAAGCCTTGCTGAGAGCTGGCCTAGGAGGGAAGGATGCAAGGACGGGAGGCTGAAGAGCAAACACTTGCAGCTCAGTGTGAGACCAAGAGCACCAAGGGATGCCACAGCCATACTAGATGCAGAACCCCTGAGCAGAGCAGCAAATCTCCCCTCGCAGGAGCAATTCTCCATGTACTGGAGGCCATTCAGCTCTTGCAAGACAGCAACAAGGATACAGTCCCCATGGCTTTTCCCTCCTTTACAGTGCATATCTCCCAGGTGGAAACCTCCCAGCAGCAGCCCTGGGCTGACCCCGCAGTGCAGGAGTACCTGAGAGCCCAGCAGGGAGTCGTGCAGGAACCAGGAAGTGAAACCAGATGCTGCTGAGACTCGGTGGCCTGGCTCTGGCTTCACCTGCCACCAGCACATCTCCACATCCAGGCCATGGGGGAGGTAGAGTGTGGCCATCGAGCCCCAGGATGTGGGGTGCAGACCCCTGGGGCTCTCATGTCCTCCACTGTGAGGAAGAGGCAGGCTCAGTGCTAACATCACCCCAAACTCCCCTACATCTTCCAGCCTTTTCTGCCTCCTTTGCAGCCTGACAAGCTTTACCGCTTGCCAGCAGCCTGGACTGACGGACAGACAGACAGCCTTCCACATCACAGCATATTCTCCCAGCAAGGGGGCGTCTGCATCCTGGTGGCTCAGTGCTGGATGCAATCTGCAATTCAGCCTTCAAAGGCTTTGTGGCTGAAGCACACTGTCTCCTCGGCAGAAGCAGCAAAATAATTGTAGAATTAAATTCCCAGAAACAATCAGAAAGAAAATGAGAGAAAAATCCCAACCTTAAATGTAAAAGGACATCCCAAAGCCAGCAGATTTCAGGGCTTTTTGAGGCATCTGAAACCATTTGCTCGTCTCTGTGGCTGCACTGTGTTTCATTTCACTGGGCTCATACAATGCAAGACACGGCATTAACTCGGCTGTTTGTTTAGAGCCGGTTTGTCTTCCAGTTTTTTTCCCAAAGCCAGGTTAGAGTTTCAAAGATATTTCTTGGCAATGCCTGGGGTTCCCACCGTTGGCGTGGTGTGGGGCTTTCCCAAGGGGAAACAGAGGCTCGGAAATCACACACGACCTGGGTTCCCCTTGGAAGCAGGGGCAAGAGGTGGAGCACAACCCAGCTTGCCTGGTGTGAACGTGGGGCTTTCTGCTGCAAGCCTGTTGCTCTCCCTTTTATTTATTCCAAAGATAAACTGTTTTCTTTTTCAACATCCAGTAAAACCAGATGAGAGCAGTTTAAAGGCTTCCGGCTTCAACAACCTCTTCTTGTTTCCTTTACTTTCCCTCCAACGAAGCTTCAATTTGGGGTCAAACCTAATTTTGATATTCAACTTTGCATTCAAAACTGCACGGCACAAAGCAGTAGAATCTGGCCTTTCCCACAGTTTTTTGCATACCGCTGGCTTTGCTGCCCCAAAATCAGATCCCCACATTATTTACATGGGCTGGGCTTTGCAACAGGCAAACGAGAGTCTTCCATCAGGTAACGGAGGAGGGATTGTACCTGGAGGGAGCTTTTAAGCAACAAGAAAAGCAGAACCTGGAGCACACCCTGAATTGCCAAGCTGCATCCCGGCCCTTGCACCAGTCTGTCACACCGTACCTGAAACCCTCGGCCTCCTTCACCTCCAAATGGCAGAGCTCAAGGCCCCAGGAGGAAGGAGGGGTGTGTTTGGTGATGACCTTGCTATTGCAAAGCCCTCAGGCTTGTAAATCACCAGGAGCTGGTGGCACAGCCAGGCAGGGAGAGATGGCAGCAGCAGTATTTCCTCCTGAAGCACCAGCCAGGCAGGGAGCTCACACCTTTGAGGAGGAACAGGCGCCGCACCACTGCTGGGGGCAGGGGCTTTCACAGCGGGGGGGGGCATAAAAAGCTCTGGGGGCATCATCCCCTCCGCTCCAAGAGGAAGCAGGTCCCCTGGAACACACTCTCCCCCTCCCCCAAAACCGCCCATCACATGAGCTGCTTCCCAACAAGTCTCGTCAGGATGCCAAGCAGAGCCGGCGGGCAAGCACAGGGAGGGAAATTCCCTGCATGCGGCCAGGCGAGGCTGGCACCACGTCTGCACTGCACCCACTGCTGCCCACCTGTACAGGGCACCCGCAGAGCCCTCCTCACCAGCCCTGCTGAGCACACCTGGATGTTTTTTCCCAGCACATGACCTGCCAGATTTGCTGAATAAACCTTCCAGCTCCGGCAAACCCTCTGCATTCCTGGTGGGTAAAGCGGTGAAAGGTTCAAACGGATGTTGGAAAAGGCAGGGGGGGAGAACAAGCCTACAACACAAAGCCTCATCTGCAGGAACCGAAAGGGTTGTTGGGGTTTGGGGTTTTTTTCCCCCCCTCAGGTTGCAACACAAAAGCCAAGTCATGATAGGGATCTTTCCTGCTGGGGGGCAGCTCCCTGCCCTTCACCCCTGCGGGCAGAGCAAGCCTGGCCAAACCGAGATGAAGCAGAGACTCGTCCTGCGGGGCACTCACGCAACATCGCCAAAGCCCTCATGGTCATCCCGCCCAGGTTCGGAGTTCAGGCAGGGGGGTCACTGCCGCAGAGGGAGGCAAAGCAGCCGGAGCCCACAGTGGCAAGCCAACTAGCACCAAAAATGCAGCTGTTGTTATTAATAATTTCCCTTCATCTGAGCGAGTCTGCACTCCTCATCCATTTTGGAAAGCCTCTTTGTCTTTGGAGACTGTTTTTCTTGGCACCTGAAGAGCCTTTTCGTGGTTCCCCCTCCCACTTCACGCTCTCGATTTTAAAGTCCAGGGGCAAGTCACTGGCCCACGTGGGTACTGATGGTGAGAGCAAAGAGAGCCCCAAATCCTAGTGCTGCCTGGGTACGCAGGTCCCTTCTACCCCCGGACTGGCATAGGCATGCAGATCAACCCCAATGCAGAGAAGCTCCCAGCATAAGCTGGTCTGCTTCACCCAGGGGCATCTCCAGCCCCCAAAAGGAATGCATCCCAAGGAGATGAATCCCAAGCAGTCAAGGCTCAGACAAAGCCACATTCCATGACCACTCATGAAATTCCCAAAAGGAAGCAGAGGGGGACAGGGATTGCACTGCACCACCTGCACCAGTTTAGTACCTTGTTCCAGCCATCTGAAACTCCAGCTGTCCCCAGGTAATGCTCAGCCTCCCCAAACACTGCCAGCGTTTCCCTTCCCTGCAAACCCCTGATCCCCGCAGCTGGCTGGGGAAGGAAGGGGCTCCTCTTGGAGCGGTGCCCTGTCTGTCTGCAATTCACATCACCATGTTCCCTCACATCCTAAGCATGTCCCCCCATCACTCCTACCCAGGTCCCCCAACCCCATTTCACCCACACCTCAAACCTGTCTCCAGAGAAAGCTCCCTGCACTGCCACCAGATACAGCATATCCTGTCTCCCCCTTCCCTCTCATCACCCCCAAATTCTCACCTGCATCACACCTACCCTGAACCCCTCTCCATCCTGCTTTCAAGGCTGTGCTCTCTTGCTTCCTCCAAGGCATCGTTTCCCTGGACTTCAACCCCAGCAGGTCAGAGTCCTGCTCCTCCTTCTCCGGACCCCACCTGTGTGTGCAGCACCCACACCCAGCAACCTAGATCCTGCTTGTGGACTCATCACCCAGATCCAGCATCCCAGATTCAGCATGGGAGCTCAGAATCCAGACCCAGCACCCCCAGTCCTGCCTGCGGACCCGGACCAAGATGCAGCAACCCAAACCCACCACCCTGAACCGAGACCTTGCCTGTGGACTCAGCACCCGGATCCAGCACCGCAAACCCTGCCTGCAGACCCAGACCCAGCACCCCAGGTGCTATCAAGAGACCTTGACCCAGCACCTCAGATCCACCAGCCCAGATTCTGCCTATGGACTCAGCACCACAGAAGATAGAGCCAGCAGCACCAATGCTGCTTGCAGACCCAGACTGAGACTCAGGACTCCAGATACAACACCCCCAACCTTGCCTGTGAATCCAGCACCTGGACCCAGCACCCCTAACCTTCCTGTGGACCCGAACCGAGACTCAGCACCTCTGACCCTGCCTGTGTGCACAGCACCCGCACCCAGCACCCCAGATCCTGTCTGCACATTCAGCACTCGGATCCAGCACCCCAAACCCTGCCAGGGGTTACCAGGCCTTACCAAGGGACTGAACACCCGCACCCAGCACCCCAGACCCCGCCTGTGGACTCAGCACCCAGCCCCGGCACGCAGCACCCGCATCCAGCAGCACGATTCAGCTTCCCGGATCCCGCCTGCGGACGCGGCGCCCAAACCCGGCACCCCGAGACTGCGGACCCGCACCCCGCACCGCACTTGCCTGGCGCGGCAGGGTCCGATGCGGCACGGCTCGGCACGGCGGTACGACACTGCTCGGCTCGCCTCGGCAGCGGAGCCCCCGCACCGCCCTCTGCCGGCCGCACCGCCGCCGGGAGGAGGAGGAGGAGGAAGAGGAGGAGGAGAGCTGCCCCTGCCTGCGCTGGGTGGAAGTAGGTGGCAGCACGTCCTTCGGCAGAGCCACCGCAGGCAGGGACGGGATGCTGCTGCAGCCTCCCGGCAGCACCCAACACGTGGGGTGGGCTGGGGGCTCACTCGGCATGGGTGGTTTGGGGTGATGCAGCCCCAGAAAGGGCTGTGTGCAAGCCCTTTGCAAGGCCAGGGAGGCACAGGGCTGGTATTGTGGGCTGCTGACTGTGAAAAAGCATGACCAAACACAGATAAGCATCATCCTGCTCTGCCAACACAGCACATGCCACCAATGCCATCATGCCACTGCCCCCACCCATTGCCACCAGTGCCATCACATCACAATCCCCAGTCGGTGCCACCAGTGTCAGCACAGTGCAGCCCCCAGCCAGTGCCATGGTGCTCGCCAAGGTTCCTTGCCTCCCAAAGCCACCCTGGCATCCTGCACCACACGCTTGACTCAGGCACCATGCCCCATCTTCTCTCTGTTCTCAGCATGTGTCTCCCCATTTACCCATGGTGGAAGCTGGTTTGGAAACACAGGCAGGTGGTGGTTTCTCTGGGGCCCTGTGTGGTGCCTTTTATCCTGGGTGGCTTCTGTAGCTCCTCCCCACGAGCAGGCGCTGCCAGGTTCAGGCCTGTGTTTGCTCAGCTTTCGCAAGCTTCCAGCACCTGGCCAACCCTTCCTCCTCACCCCTCACGGCTGCAGCAGGCCTCCTGAAAGCTGTGTAATCAGCAGGTTGGATCTAGGGCACTTGGAAATCAGCTGGAGCAGGAAGTGGGGAGATGTTATACCTCCTGGTGGGGTGGCTGGGTGCTGCCAGCCCATGGTTACAAAGCCATAGGGTGGCCAGTCCCAGCAGTGTCACTTTTGGATACTGGTTCATCCCCTCGACTCCACACTAACCTTGCCAAGGGATGAGGTCTCCAGGAAGAGGACAAAGGCCACCCTGACTCCACACCCTGCATATCTGGAGCCAGACCCACAGCAGGGCTTGGGGTTGAGCAGGTTGTGCTGTAGATGCTGAGCATTGACTAGAAATGAGGGTCAGCCCCAGGTGAATTCCCACCACTCCTGAACCCTTTAGGGTCAGTAAGGGTGGCAGGGCCAGGGTGTTTCCACAGGGAATCTCATTAATATGCCATTCTCAAGGCCTTTAACTGCCAGCATCCTGCCTCCTAAAAACACTGCCGATGGGAGGGAGGGTAAGAGAGATCTGAATCCCCCAGTTCTCCTGCACTAATGGGTCTCAGCTGAGGAGGGGCCCATCTGGGTGCTACTGCTGATGGGTGACTCTGCCACCCTGGCACACATTCACCAAGCAGCCACCAATGCCCCCTCCCAGCATGATATGCCAAGGCCCATTCCGTGTTCCCCCTCCCAGGAACCCCAGGAGACCAGAGCAGAGATGCTACCCACCTCCTCCAGGGCTCCCTGCCTTCCTGCTCTCACCTCCTGTATACTCCAGAGAATAATTACCATTTCCTCCTGGCCTTGGGCAAAACTCCAGCATCTCCTCCACGCCTTGCCTCGCCTCTCTGCCCACCCTGCGGAAGTGGGATGCCCACGCACCGGGAGCCAGGCAGGGATGGTGAGGCAGGGATATTCTTGGCCAGCCTGTCTTACCCAGGGATGGGGGGTTCAGATGCTACAAAGCAGTTGGTCCTCCACATCCACTCTGAACCCCATTCCTTGAGAGCAGAGGTGCAGCTGGAGGCTGCAGGGCCAGTCATGGGGAGAACTGGTCTATGAGCACTGGGGAAGGGGGCGCCAGGGCTGAGACAGGGCTCCTGGAGGCTCCCCCCCCTTTCCAGGGCTGTGTCTGTCCCGTCCTGCAACAGCACTCCCTGTCTCCCACGTGGCTGGAAGCCGAACCCAGCACAAATTGGAGCTTCGTTGGCTGCTGGCCTGGCAGTGGGATAATTAGTGCGTGAGCGCAGAGCAAGCTGAGCCTGGCGCGACCGGCACTGCACTTTTCAGGCCCGAGCTTGCGAAGCTTTAATTAATTAACACGAGTCATCAGAAGCTGGAAACAGATCTATTTTCAGAGCTTTGCCTGCTCTGCTGCCCCCATGAGATTAACTGAAGGAATTTAGGGCTCCATGAGGTTTAAAGCCAGGGCCTTCCTCCTATCTGCACAGCTTTCCCAAGAGTCGATTCCAGGCAGCAGAAACCCAGTCTCCCACACCTGCCTCCCTCTGCTCCATGAAGTCGATGGTGCTGTTGCTCATGGAGGTCTGGCTTCTGCTTCAGCCTCAGCCCAGAGCCAGCAAGGGACTGGAAGAGGAATTTCCTATTGGAGCAGCCTAGAACCATTAAGGTTGGAAAAGACCTTGAAGATTACGGAGTCCAAACTTTGACCAAAAAAACACCTGATCAGCTACACCATAGCATTAACTGCCACATTCAGTCATTTCTTGAACGCTTCCAAGAATGGTGACTCCACCACTTCCCTGGGCCATCTGTTCCAATACTTAACCTCCCTTACGGAGAATAAATTCTTCCTAATGTCCAGCCTGAACCTCCCCTGGTGCAGCTTGAGGCCACTTCCTCTTCTTCTGTCACTGGTTGCCTGGGAGAAGAGCCCGATCCTCACCTTGCCACAACCTCTGTTCAGGTAGTTGTAGAGACCAATAGAGATCTCCTTAGACACTCCTTTCTCCAGGTTAAACAACCCCAGTTCCTTCAGCTGCTCCTCATATGGCTTACAGCCCTATAACCCCTGTCCCAGTCCAGATGAGAGCCCAGAGTAGGGGACCCTATGGGTCATGACAGGGTGCCTTGGGAAACCACTCTCTCCAAAACCACACAAGATTTTATCTGTAATGCTCTCTCCCTGTTACTCCAAACAGCCTTTAGGAAAAGGAAATGCTTTTGTGCTCTGATCACCAGCCCAGAGACTGGTTACTGTTTAATTTTTCCTTGTTGTCAACTAAACACCCTGTTCCACAGAGAGAGGGCTGGGCAGAGCAGGCTTTTCCCATGTCACAGCCCCATCCATGCCAGGGCCAGCTGCCCATCAGAGCACAGTCCCATCACTTCAACACATGGCAAAACCAGGTGGATGCCCATGCTCAGCCAGCATATTTGGGTTCACTTGTCTCTGCCACACAACTCTACCCATAACAGCACGTAGAAATGCCCATAGACAGCTCTGTTCACCTCTCTGATGCCCAGGGAGCCAGGGCAAAGCCATGGCAGCTCTCATGTTTCACTTGGCACCGCATCCCAGTCCCAGCCGGCATCCCAAATGATGCGAGGAATTATAACAGGGCCACAACACCGTGAAATATTGATGGGATTAGCACGGATCAGCTCTCCCAGCACACATGCTGCACTCGCCTCGAGCCTGGGAGACGGCGACCTGCATGCACTCAGGTTGCAGCTCAGTGCCCGGGGCGGCAGCACTGCCGGGTGCTCCCTGCCAGAGACACCTCCCCAGCCATTGCCAGCCTGCAGCCTTCCTGGAGGGATGGGGACCCCGTCAAAGCACACAACAACGTGGTTGAAGGTGTTCAATGCATGACACCACTGTGCCTCAGGCTCTGCTGGGGATGAAATTGTCTGGTTTGGTTGTAGCTCAGCACCCATTGTCACCCTGGACCTCAAGTGACCCCCACCCTGCCTGCAGCCCCAAAATGTGCCACCACCCAGGATCCAGCCCTTTGCCCCCTCTCAAGTTTATCCTGCACAGCCAAGACCTTAGGGGGTATGCCATACACAGGGGTGTCCAGGTTGACTGGCAGGAGACCCCTGCCCTCCCCACTGCTGTATGTCCACTCTCCCACTACTGGGAACCAGGTTTGATTGGACAGAGGATTTCATTATGGATCACAGAGGTGTGAATACAAGCAACTTAGCAGGATCAAATAGCAGCCAGAATTAGATTAGAAATACACTGTCAGAGTGCATACCACAGGAGCAGCATGTCACAAAGGCCCCAGTTTGGGGGCTGCAGCATCAGTAGGGAGTCAGTCCCTATCAAACCCATGGGATTGACCAGGATCTGCAGCCATTGGTAGGAAACTGCTTCCCAAGGCAGGCCTGGCTTCTGCTCAGCAGAGCCTGCAGCCTGCCTTTCCCTTGCCCCAGGAAAGAAAAGCAAGATAAAGCCCCAGATCTGGGATTTGGTTTGCCAGCCTCTGCAATCCAAGAGGCAGCAGGCATCCCACTATTTCAAGCTACTCTCCAGACCAGTCTAAAAGCCAGCTGGGAGTTACAAAATCACAGCACTCCAGCAGCTGGAGATTTATGAAATCCACAAAAGAGTTGTGAAATTCATGCTAAAGCCATGCCAGCCTGAACTGTGACGAGGAGTGTGTTATAAAGTCAAAACCACCAGCGGAAAAATGGGTACTTTTCACTTTCAGCAGGAGAAACCCACAAGCAAACCAGCCTTTCTCTGGGCCCCTCCATCCCTCAACTATGCTATGAGACCTGCATCACTGCTTTATCTGCCTCCATGGAAAAAAACCCCAGCAGGGAGCACACCCACCCCCCCAAAAGGGGTCAGTCTCACTTCTCCAGCACCCGCTGTCTCTTCAGTCCCCTTGGCCTGCCCCAGGATCAGCTTACACATACTCTGGGCCAAGCAGCACTGCATGAAGTGGAGGAGCAGAAAAGACTCAATGGTGAAGACTGGAGTCCGACAGTACTTGGGGCTTTTCAGCAGCTGAGTACACTCACCAGGCTTGGCTTTGTTCCTTCAGTGTCATGGACTCATCAAGCCATGCGTGATGCTCCACAGATTAGTCCTGGGGAAAAAAAAAAGTGTTCCAGCGGGCAGAGAGCATGAAAGGCTTGGGAGCCTCTTCCCTTCAAGTCATTCAGCAAACTTTCCAAACCACTGTTTCTCCAGGTTGAGAGCCAGCAGCAAAAATTACAATTGCAAGAAGAATTTGTCTGAGAAAGTTATAAGGAGATGGAAAAAGACAGGGGCAGACCAGAATATCCAGTCCATGCTGCAGCCCATCCAGCCCAGGGCTCAGCTTCAGGTAGGATTGGGACTTTTCCCCCAGCTCAATACAGCAACAGAGTTGCTGCCTCGATTTCCTGCAAGATCAAATCCTGCATTTCTCCTCAGTAAATGTTTGGCAGTGCAAATTGGGATGTTTTGCCCGAGGCCATTTGTTGATGAAGGCTGCCAGGTGCTGGCAGCCCCAGCCGCAGAGCCAAGCACGGTGCCAGGGCAGATTTTCTCAAGGGAGAAGCAGCTGAGTCACAGCAGCCTCCGATCCGTTCCCACAAGCCCGGCTGCAAGAGACACACGGGAGTTCACAGAGGACAGGCGCTCACACAGGGAGCTGGCAGGATTGGGTTTACTTGTCTGCAAAATTCTCCAAGCCAGTGGAAAGCATCTCCCTGGCTCAGGATCTGTCGGCAGCATGCCCTCAGGGAAGGGCTGGTGAGACTGTGGAAGGGCAGGGTCCTGACCTGCCTTTCAACCAGGCAGAGCTGCTTTGGGATGCTCCTGCAGCATGGGGGCCAAAGGCCAGCAGCCACTGGGAATCCCATGGGAGAGTGGAGTTTTGGGGCTCAGCATGGGGTCTTGTCCCAGCTCGGGGGCAGGAGCACGACTAAGGTGGCTGCAGGGAGGGGAGAGGCACAGACACAGCTCCAGCCCCAGGAGAAGTGACTGGCTCAGCTGGACATTGGCAACCCCTATGCCCGTCATCCCAGATGCTCCCAGTAAAAGTGGGTGGGCTCCAGCCTGGCCAGGGAGCACAGAGGTGTCTTTCTGACTGGGGCACAGTGCCCTGTGTTTTCCCCTGCACAGCAGGTCAGGTCCCTGCCATACTCTGCCTAGAGCAGCACCACACATCCCTGGGGTTGTACAAGGGTTGGGATAAGACTGGTGGGTTTTAAAAGCTGCCCTTTTGAGTGAGTTAACCTGCACTCCCCAGACTTAAAGCCAGGAAGATGGTACAGCCCCCAGCATCCACCTTCAGGGCCAAGCCACTAGCCAAGAACCATGTCCCCTTGGACCTTTTGGCCTGCTGTGTCCCTGGGCTCAAGTGACCTCTCCCCAGCCCTGCCTGCTCCAGCCCAAAGCTCAGATGACCCACTAGCATTCTGTCTCTCCTTCCCAGGCACCAAACCCCAATGCTGCCCTCACTGCTACCAAAGAAGAAACAACCCAGCAGTGCAGTAAATAATCCACACACACACACACAGGCAGAGCATTGGCAAGCATAGCCGGGTGCATCCATCATTCTCACAGTTTTTCTTCAGCTCTGACACTTTGATAGGGGTGAGGGGGTGGGGGAAGGAGAGGAGCTTCCAAAATTTATGAGCTTGGATTTAAAAATACATCTCCTAGAAGCACTGCAAAACCCAGCGGTGGCGAAGGCGAGTGGCTTAAAAGTCGCCTTCAGGAATGAATGCAAAAGCTGTTCCTGCCTCAGAAAGAGGGATTTGGGAGACCTGCACAGCTGATGTTGCAAACCATATCCCCGTTGGGATCATTTTGCAAGTCACAGCTTTCCGTGCCATGCATTACAAGTGAAATGAAAGGTAGGAGTAACAAATGATGGGTAAAAATCACTCCAGCCCAATGGTAATGTCACCCTCAGTGCAGACAGGATTTGGACTGTCACCTTCAATCTCCCAGAGTTTCTCCTCTACATCCCTGACCTCGTATTGCTACATACATAGCCAGCCTCCCAGCCCTTTTGGAAATAGATCCCCTTTGTGCAAATAAAAGAGCTTGTAGATGTAAATTTAGCTGAAAACATCTCTGCCACAGGGAATCACGTATCAAATAATAAAGCCAAACAAATGTCAGGAAGGACAACCGCAATATTGGAGTCCTTGGTCTTTATAGATGGACTGTCCCCCAGCAGGGTGCTGCAGAATTAACAGCTGAAAAATGTTACCCAGTCATTAAAAACATCTAAAAGTAATTTAGCCTGAGTGACAATGATGCTCAAAGCAAGTTGTTTGTCTGCTGAGGTAAAATGAGCTATTTCAAGCTTGCCTTTTGTTGTAGTTTTCTTTTAAAGTCAGAAAGGACTGAAAAATGCTGAGCTGACAGCCTCACCAGCAGAGCCCTGGTGCTGCAGGAGCGCTGGGGGGAGCATCACCATGAGCTGTGCTCATCCCCCCTGCCATTGCAATCCCATATTCCCTGGAAGGATGCTCTGAATGGACCAGGAAGATGGTCCCTGGGGCGACCACAGCATCTCTGTTGAGTTACAGTGCCATTTAGGATGATGGTTTTACCATGGAAACCTATCCCTCCTCACAACAGATCTATCAGCACATGTCCCAAAAGCAGCCCAGCATTCATTACACGGTAATTTTTGCTTCCCTGTGATGGAGGCCACAAACTTACCCTTCCCATGCTTTTCCTTAACAAAACTCCAACAAACCCAAACAACCCAAATATGTGGGTTAACCCATCGAGAGCATGGCATGAGCCCAAGGATCCTCTAAAAGCTCATCATAAGCCTATTTTAGGTGGGCTCTTTAGACACACAGAACATTTCAAATGTCCAGTGTTAAATATTTCAGGTGAAACATAACTCTTCTAAATGGAGCCAGCCTTGTTTGAAAGCTCCAAGTCAGTGAAATTTCCCAGCAGCCTTCGGGAATTGATTTGCTTCTTGCTGGTACCTTCTCCCTGTACTGTTCAACTGAGCTAATGTATTCCAAAACCTGATTTTTTTTTCTTTCCTCCCCCTACATAATCAGATTTTGGAAAGCTGCAGTGAGATGCCTTACAAGCATTTTTTGTCCTTAGGTGTTTTCTGATCAGGCTTCATCCATCACATCCTGGTGCTTTAGCACATCTCTGTGTGAACGGTGTGTTCAAGAGTCAGCTGAATTACTTTGATTCATGTTCCTGCATATACATATAGCTAATTCGCCTTTATTAAATATTAAAAAAAAAAAAAAATAGAAAAAAAAAGCAAAGAAGAAGAGTAGCTATTAAGAAGGACAGTGTCAAGGCCAGCAGAGCGAGTGCCGGAGGGCTGGGTTAATGAGCTGCGTGGTTGCTGCTGTCCGAGCGCCCAGGCTGGCTGGAGCCAGAATTGCTGTCCCAGCAGGGCTGACTCACTCCTTCACCGGACAGAAACACGCTGCAGTGTCCTACCCCTATGCTCTGGGGTCTGTGGTGAACCCCACTTGCTCCAGACTCCTCCACTGGTGTTTTCCAAGGGGAGGGGTCCTGTGTATGTTGGGCATGGGGCAACCCCGGTGCCCAACCCCAGCTGCATCCCTGCGCTTTGGGGAGAAGGTGAAACACAAGTACGGGTAAATCCATCTGCCCTCACATGTCACATGAAAACTGCCCCATTCCCTCCCGTGGCCCGACAACAGCACTGCCTCCCCCTCTGCTTGCACTGGCAAGGTCACCGAGCTGCGCCCTGGCAAGGACACTTCCAAGGCGAGGGAGCAGGAAATTGCAAGACACTCATCACGATCGTTTATTCTTGTCATTTCTGACCCTGGGGGTAGGAAGAACATCAGAGCACTGCAGGCACGAAACAACAAGCTTTGTAGGTCATATCAGCGTATAAAGTACCATTAGGAACCACAACACGAAGCGTGAATAATACTTCCTTTATTCCATCATATACCTCAACGCCCTTTAAATAAATGCAAATGGTTCTGTGTGGATGAGGTTTGTACAAGACGCCTGCTCAGCAACGTGGGACTGAGGCAGAGCTGGAGCAGTAAGTTTGCTCTCTTCCCTATTACAGGTCAGAGCATCTGCAGCACTAACAGGCTTAGTGACAGTCCAAGAGATTGCAGGCAAAAGATCCAAGAGAACATTATAAATTTTCCTCACACAGATTTGTGCTCTGCCCATTAAACCAGAACCACAAAAAGCACATCCTTCCTTGCCACTCTCTCCTAAGGACACCAGGGTAGGAAAAAACTTTGAAGGACTCCAAGCCTGGAAAAGGACCTTCAAGAACCAATCACATCATTTCTGAAAACCCATGAACAGTCAACCTCGATGGCTTAAATCCTGAAATCCTTTCAGCAAATAATGACCTCGATTGCTAAATATGATCAGATAACGCAAAGGCAGGGAGAGATGCGCAGTGAGTCATCACCCCCCAAGCACTTGAACTCCCTTTGGTCTTGGCTGGAGCGGGGTGAGGTTGCCCCCAAGAGGCAAATCTGACACAGCAAGTAGAGAGGAAAAATGTTGAATTCTTCTCTAAAGGTACCAACCACATAGGAAGGATTTCTTAAAAGAAATCTCCTCATCTGCTCTGTTTTGAACTTCTTTCTAGCTGCAAGCATCTATGGATGGGGTGGGAGGGGAGTGGAAGGAGGTCAGCTTTGGCATGTGGTTGGCTGTGTTCTACTGGAGCTCCTGAACCACACAACTCGTTTTCCTAGTCTCACTCACTGGGTTATTAGAAAGATCAAAAAATATCACTGAGGTTTTTTTCAGCCACGTGAGACATTTGATCCCATACACCTCACTAGGCTCCTTTAGAGCAAGGTCTGGCACCACCTTCAGCAGCAAATTCTGTCTCACAAGTGTAAGGAGAGATGCAACCATGGACACAACAGACAGTTTGGAAACTATGAGATATATGACATGAAATCCCTCAGCTGTTCACATAAAGCATACAGGCAACACACCACACTGGACCAAAATCCCAGCACCTCACAGGGGGTGCAGTAGCAGGACAGACATCTGGGATAACTTCCCAACACACACCACCCTCAAGGGATCAGCAGCCCGAAGCTTTCTCAGCCAGGCAGAGCTGCTTTCATTTCCTAGACCCCTGCTGCATTTTTCTGCCACAAAATGCTCTTTGAACCTCTAAGCTTTTAGCATCCACAACATCCTGAGGCAAGCAGATCCCCAGTTCCTGTCTCCTTTTGTTTGCTTTGAGCTTCCTTGATAATAAAAGAACTATGGAGTCTGAACCCACATTATGGAGCACCATTGAACAACTTCTCCTTATTTGCCCTTTTCCAGGCCATTTGATTAGCAAGCTCTCCCTTTTACTTTCCAACATTACAACTATTTCCGAGAGATGCAGCTGACTTGGGGCTGCCGCAATTTATTCCTGTCCTTTAGACACGCACACAGACACCCTCACAAAGGGATACACCTGTGATATAACCCGGGATTCAACCATTCCCACAGCTGCTTATCAAGAGGGCACAGTTTCAATACCCCAGCTGAGATGTACCCAGGGTACTCACTGCTCCCGCACCGGGCTCCTCGTGGGTCCCGCTCAGCCGGAGAACATTCCTGCATCCCCAGCGTGAGCCCCTGCCGCAGCACCTCAGCTTACTGTCAGCTCCAAACTGGAAGCGTCATCTCCAAAATTACTGTTGCGCCGGCTCCTGCCAGACTCTTAATTAGAGGAAGGCTGACACAGTTTCTCAGCAAACGGCGCTCGCATACTGCGGGGAGAAACAGAATGAGGGCAAGAGGAAAAATGGGCTAATAAGAGAAAATCAACTGGAGAGAAAAACACGTTGTGCGGCTTAAACCTTACCATAACAATGCTGGAGCCCAAAATACAGGGGGGGAGGGGGGGGGAAATGGGTTAGTACACATGGGAGGCAGGCAACGCTCCACAAATGTGCAGGAGAGCTGATGTGCAGTGCAGCATGTTGGCATCCTCACCTGGCAGGCCTCTCCCCGCAGGCTGGCCTAAGGCAGAAGGGACAGGCTCAGTTTCCAGCATGCAGATCCGTGTGTCTGAGAGCCTGAACGATACTGTCTGAGGAGCCCACGGCTGCCCTTACTGTTTATAAAAGCCTACAGTGTCGATAAGGCATAAAACAATGCCGAGCCACCCTCTCCCCCCTGCTGTGCCTGGCAGCTTTAAGCCATTGTTTTTATTCCAGCCGCAGCCTGTTGGGTCAGTCCGGAAAGGAAAGGGACCCTCTGCTCCGACAGCCAGTTTAATCTCCAAGCAGGCTTTGAGAGAAGAGAACCTGAGACCCAGAGGCAAAGCCAGAGAGCCTGCATGCCAAGCTCCAGCTCACAGCACTCACTGCTCCAGTGGAGGACTCGCCCCGTAGCACAAAAGCAGCGTAAATCCATTTACCCTTTCTGCTTCTCTCGGTGGGAGAGAAGGAGCATCAATCGCCCGGCTTCAGGCAGCTGCACCCGCAAATGCCAACCCAAAGGGAAGCATTGGGAGGAGGGTTTGTGAAAATGGCCCCTTTATCCACCCCAACATACCATACGGGCCAAACCTGCCTTGAAAAGCTTTAGGTTTCCCTCCAGGCTGCGGCAACGTTGCCTCGATGACAACGAAGGGAACAATGCCAGTGGAGTTTCCATCCCCTCCCCTCTGACCTCCCTACTACAGGGAGGCGTCGGGAAAGCTGAAGGAGATGAAACACTAGCAGCAGCTCACCACACAAGGACAGGGGAGGCGTTCAAAAAAGTACAACATATCCCAACGTCACTTAAAGGCAGCCTGAGAGTACTGGGGACTGGCTTTCACCATCCAGACCAAAACATCAAGATGGGAAGGCACAAATGTTTTTCTTCTCTCACCACCCGGCCCTGCTGCTTTTGATACCAGATAAAATACTCCCTTTCAAATTCCTGACTGCAAAGGCGAGGAAGTGCTGGCTGAAAAAAGCATCAGTCAGGCAAAACTAAAAGCATCTCCACAAGGAGAAGCCCTTCGAGGAATTTACTTTCTCTAGGATCCTCCCCATCGGCAGCCCACGCCGTTTTCCAAGACTGAAAGTCCTTTTCAACACGAGATAAGAAGAGGCCCCAGCAGTAAAGCTGGCAAAACATCCACCAGGCAAAACATGAAGGTATTTCACAGCCTGGGAGGAAGATGGGAAAACGGCAATTTGAGCATCATTAAGGGCACTCTGATAAGTTAAACCACAAGGAATGAGCTAAATCCACTAATGATTGTCTGACTTCTCTGGGCAGCTCCTCTGGAGCTGCCAGGGATCCCTCAGCAGCTGCCTAGGCTCCTAAAAGCTCATCAAGCCTCTTCTCTCTGCCCCATGTCAGCCAGTCCCAAGAGACCCCCTTTTCTCTCTTTCAGGACACATAAACAAGCACTTGTATGTCAGTGGTAACAGCTTTTCCCTGGCAGTGTGGTGTTTCCCACTGGGAAACCTTAGGCAAGAAGTTTTCCAAGAGCTCATAAACCCAAGGAATCAGACCCCAGAAAAATCAGGAGGGTCATCTCCAGCAGCACCTTTTTTAGAGAAACAAAAAGTCACAAATATTAGAAGTCAGTGGATGCCAAACCAACCAAACACAAACCCAAGAGGCAGGGATACTATGCTATTCATACAGTTCTCCTGGGAAAGAAAACAAACCTACAAGACTAGTGTCAGTACTGTAGCTGTAGCATTCCTATTAGGAGCAGGGTCAGAAGAACCCAACTACCTGGAAGTAACTTGCTTGAATCTCCACAAGACAGCACAGCATCTCTCACAGCCCAAGTGTTGGCCCACAGCACTGAGAACTGACCGCTAGACAGTGCTGAGCACAGGCACCTTTAATGAAGACAGACTTGGCTTGTCTGTGTTTAGAAAATTAACACTGCATTATCCATCCCTCAGTATTAAAAGATGGCCTTTTTCCCCACAGAAATGCTACCTCTAAAATGCCCTCACAGCAATCTAACCAGATGCTCCACCAATAAAAACAATACACTTCATGTGTTTGTTCCAGTCACCTGCTTTTCCCAAAGACACTCTCAACTAAATCATCAGCTCTGGGGACTTCAGAGAGTTCCTGCAGCCACTGCATCAATGAAGTGTCCTACTGACCTTCAGCCAGACCTACCTGCAAGTCATTAATCACTTCTGAAATCCCCATCCATTACCAAGTTCCATAACAGGAACAGTGAGAATATGAGATGCACAAAGAGTTTTGCTGACAGGTTTCTTCAGCTTTAAAACCAGGAGTGTTTGGGTTACTTTAAGCCATACAGAAGCTTGTCAGAAAGTTAAACAAAAAAACAAACAAACAAAAGGCAAAGAGCTACAAAGGTTTATTTTATAATCAGCCTTTAATGTTTTCTGTGATTATGATAAAGTGCACCTACTTCCACATGAAATGAGATAACATGGCTCTTAATACAGCCAACATAGTATCAAAAGATAGATCTCAGTGCAAAATGCTTATCTGTATGACAAACAAAGCAATTAAGACCTTTATTGTGCAAACAGCCTTTTCCAATGCATGTAACTTCTGGCTGGGGTCTAACAAATTAACAAATGAGTTGGCAAAACACAACGCAGCAGGTTTGTTTCATTGCCAGGAGTCTCTTGTAAAGACTCCATAGTGACGCTTTGGGATCGTCTCTGTAAGGATTCTGATGTGCACCAATTCAACCCATGTCTAGACTTCAGCAATTGGAGAATTACTCCTCAGCTACAGAACAGATGAAAGAGAAGTCCAGACAAAGTAGGAGGGGCTAGAGAGAGGGAAAATGCTAGAATGTATACATGGGTATTAAGCACTAGAACACAGGACTGGCTGAGCTGAGAATGATTTCAAGACTGTCTCCATTTATAGTAAGCTAATCAGCTGTGAATCCTAGAATTGTAACATATGCCCTAGGACCAAAATAGGACCTGCAGCTATTTTTTTTGTGAAAGAGAGCTGAGGCATGCCCATTTTGTCCAGGGATATTTAATTCAAAAGGTGTGTCTGGTTTTATTATTTCATTGTTCTGTTAAATAAAAGTAAATATCAAAGTTGTTATTTTATGTGGAAAAAACCCGCAGCAGTTCCAGTGTGCTTTGAACTGCAGTACAAAAGCTGTTCATCTAAAACCCTCCCCTTTCCTTCTCCAAAATATACAGGACAGCAACATCAACTTTACATGTTAATAAAAAATATATACACATTAAATACAGAAAACATTCTATTTTTTTTAAACTTTACACAACATTAGTGAAAAAAAATAAAAATGTTAATAAAATTACGTACAATATATTCAACAGGGTAAGTAACTGCTACGAGAGGGAAGGCAGACAAGCTATCAAAGGCAGGAGCAAGAGATGGCATTGACGTAACTATGTAACACTTGAAATGAAAGACAAAACACGTAGTATATTTGTAAACTCATACTAACTCTTCTATATGACATGCCCATTCCTTTATATGAAATATACATAAAGAAATTCGAAGGTTCTGTGGTTGCCAGGGGTTTTTTAACCTTGTTTTACATTCTTATCATATGGAATTCGTCATATGAGTAGAGTAATCTACAAGAATTAAAAGGAAACAGTATTATAAACAGCACACAGTGATGTTATTAAAAATCTTGTTTGCTAAGGGAATCCAAGTTGGTGCTGCTACTCAACACCCTCACTTTCTCTTCCTATATACATCCATTCTACAGACAAACCACAGCATAAGGTTTAAACGATGGCATTTGCACAGAGAGCACAAATGGAAATCACACCTTCCTTCAATTGTTTCACAAGAGCTCCTGAAGCTTTGAGCACATACTGTGCCTGCAGCAGGACTTCACACACAGGAACTCGGACATCGTATGGCTTTCACAGTTTTTACACAGGTGAGCCAAATGCTCATCTCAAATCTCCACTGAGCTGATATTTTAGGATTAGTATTTGCTGCATTTAGAGGAAGTGCTGAAATCAGATATGCTACTGGTGTAATGATCTCATTTATATTTATCAGTCCTACAGAAACACTTCTGTGCAGTCACATTCACCACATAAATTCATGCTTGAAGATGTGGAAGGCAAGTTAAAATCAGTACTTCACTTTAGCAAGTGTTGTTTGTTTTTTAATAAAACACAACCAGACCAAAGAAGCTTCTACCTGAACTCTTTGGACACAACTACTCCTCCTGTTTCCACCCTCAAGCACACACAGGAGCAGTCAGTCACTTGGTGCATGTGCAACTGCTATATTTTGTATTTTTAAGAGACACTGCATGTTCATGCCAATCTGCTTTGCAGATTAACACGACTCAGCCCAATTCTGAACCACTTCCTCACCTCAGGGGAGGTCTAACACTCTTTCTGAACTCACATTCCACATCACAGGACAGTTCTTTCCCAGCCAACCCAAAACAATGCTTGCAGGTATGTGCTGGCAAGAAAATGAATACATACTGTGTTCAAATATGTCTTGTGATTAACAATAAAAATGAGAAAACTTCCCTCAGCTTTCAATATGGTAAAGTATTTCTAGCCAGTTCTGACAGGGCTATAAAAATGGCTGGAGTTTTTTCAGAAAGAGAGTAGTAAACGCCAATGCCTATCAAATTAGATCCTCATATTTCTAGTATTTGTCTGAATCAAGCTCAAATTCTAACTCAGGTGACCGATTTCTTCTGTTCCAAACCAGGTGAAGCTCCATTCATCCTACATCTTCCTTGGTTTCAGGGTTTTTCTGTTATTTTCCCTGAACTAGGCAAGATGTCATGAATCTGGCTCCCAGAAGTCATGCAGTTTTCCCTAAAGAGTAAAAACAAATTAGTACACAAGTCAGAAAACCAATGTCAGAAGAAATGAGTAGAGTAGGCAAGTGCTTAGCTTGGGAGCACCACACTATGTTTCAAGTGTCTAGAATTTTATTCTGATACACTTGCCAGTTTCTCATATGCAAATCACCCCCAAATATCTCTGAAAAACCAACTCTGAAAGAGCTGCATCATTATCAACTTTCACCAATTGCTAAGCAGATTCTGCAGCCATTTGCTACACTACAATTCCCTCCCTCCTCTACAGTAAGAAATAACACACACAACACACATCTTTTGCACATTGTTGGGAGTCTTTGCAGACAAATGGTTGATTGCATAGTTTTTAACTGCAATCAATACTAAGCATATATGCATAATTTAAATTATATGTAACTGATGCCCTGCATTACTGGAAAGCTAGGCTTTTCCAAGACAGGACTCAAACAGTTGGTCTGATCACATTACAAAAGAAACCTTACAAGCCAAGGCTGGAGGAAGCCTGCTCTGAACTCTAGGTACCAGTAGAAATTATCCACCTATTTCACCAAGGCCAGCTAGGTGTCATGAAGGCAAATATTTCTGAGAGACTTATCATGGCATTATTTACTACTGCATACTCCTACAAAGCACAAAAGGCTTTGCCTACTCATTGCATGAAACTTTACACATTCAGAGGGGGAGGAGTTATCAAGAGCCCTCAAACATATTTGGATAGAGCCCTGGACTCAAGCAGTCCTGAAGCCACATGCTGCCAGACCACAGCAGGAAGTGCATCACTGCATTCCTGCCCCAACGTCCCTTTCGAAGCATCTGCTTATTTAATAACTGTAATCAGAGACAGGCCCTGTGACTCAACTCAGTGTTAGCATTTCACTGTATTATACACACATTTACAGAAGTGTCACTGTTAAGGATGAAGATGAGATCTTGGTTTTACCGAAGACAGAAAGCATGAATTTTAATTAAAATCTATTCTAATATATCTAAGTGTATTCCATAGCCATGCCACTTAATGAGAAAAAAAAGAAAGAAAGAATATGCTGTTTTCAAGTGCTAAAAGATGAGTTAAATGCACCCCACAATGTGAGAAGAGAGAAAAAGGTTTTGTTACAGTACCTGAGTAAGTCGAGTGGTTTGTATCACATCCTGCCATTTGGTATATATCCTAGCAGCTAAGTCTTTTACCTGCAAATTCAGATTGATCAGTTTAGTCATTTTTGTTTAAAAAAACCCACAAAAACAAAATCATACCTTATGTTCCACCACCAGCCTCAAAACTCTTAAAACCTCCGATAACCCACCATCCAGTGTTTACTGGAGAGGAACAATTTTACTGGCACAAAGAATCCCCACCTCAACTTCAGATCCCTGTAATTTGGGACTCTGAATTCAAAGCCATGTACTCCACACAAACACATTAGAGGCACATGACTCCCCATGTTAAATGGTTGGAATCAGCATGCAAACCTCTGGCCTCCAAACACCATCTCACCTTGGGGTGAGGTTTGTGACACAAGTCTGACTGTACATAGAACAGGTGCCTGTCACTGCAAGCACAGAAACCAGCACTGCAGCACTGGCTGCTTCTGAAACAAATTCCTTATACTTAAACTGCGCTTTTTCATAGCCAATCATAAAGCAGGTGTTTAGTCCAAGCCATTCACAGAGATGTCTTCATATGCTGTGTTAAAACCCAGCACAGTGGCATCCTCTGGAAGTTACTGTTCTATTACATAAATGAAGTGATGGAGAAAACCTGAGTAAGATTTTCCCCTCTCAGTGGAAGGGCAAAGAGAAACAAAAGTGAAAGCAACCAGAGTTACAGCAATCCAAGGCAAGAGTAATTAACTTGTTAAAAGGATCCATGTTCGACTCATCTGGCTGAATAAGAGAAGAAGAATCTTCTGGAGAGGTAAGGAAGCACAAAACTGCACACATCTGATTTAAAGCTGAAAAAGCCAAGGCTTTTCAAAGTTGAGGCTGGACACTTTATCACTGAGCTGATTTATTTGGTTTGCTAGGACAGCATGCAAAGCATGAAGGTCACAAAATTAGGATTACCATTATTAAGTCCCACACCACAAAGCAAACAAAAGGCAATTGTCCGAGCTTGACACTACACCACGTACACTGCTGGCTTAAATCCACAACATTTTTAATTAACTCATTCATTTGAAAGATAAAATGGAGACTCATGCAAGACAGGTTACTTTTTCAGTCCTCTGTATCCTGCCCTGCATGGAGGCTCTGCTCTTACAATTAGAGTCTGCTATCAGTGGTTGCCACAGAAAGAAACAGAACAACTCTGTGGGCCTAGAAGTTGAGATGCCTGGCTAAAAGGATGATGAGCTCACATATTACAGCTATTAAGAGTCCTGTTGTTAGCAAAAAGAAGTATTTTCAGTGAATTAAAATGGACACATTTATCTGCATGCAAAGACATGGTGCAGATAGATAAAACAGAAAAAAACCCCCAAACCCGTGAAGAACTCCTAGAATTTCCAGGGCTGAGATGAGGGAACAAGCATCACAAACACTAAAGAACACGCAAAAACAAACCAAATGAAATACACCAACTTTAGTGTCTTACCTTAGATCGATAAAACAGCCTTGCATCTTCCCTAATGTCACCTTTTACGTACCTATCTAAGGCACGGCAAAGCTTCAGGATGTGTTGCTAAACAAAGACAAAAGTGTACACTTATTAAATCCCCCATGTCAAAACTAATTTTACTCAAATATTGTATGAATTTAAAAATTACATGCTTCAGTTTGAATTTTTTTCTCAGAAATATACAGGAAGGAAATGGAAAAGAAAGAAAATAAGATCACAAGATCCTCTATCAGTTGCTGTCGTGCACCTGGTAAACCAGGTGTAAGAGTCTTCAAAAACAGTTTCAAACTATAGCAGAGCTATGTATCACAAATTTTAAAGCTCCTACTACCTAATTTGCAAATCTTTCCTGTCCCCACGGCAGCAAACACAGTGCAGTGCCATTCACATCTCCTATCAGCAAAAAAAAGTACTGAAGCTACAATAGCCTAAAAATAACCTTTTCAGTAATGATGACTCAGGTAATTTCTTTTGAAGGAATTGGCTGAGCAGGTAAAACATATCCAAGGTTTATATGCTGATCTTTTATTTCTCTCTACATTTCTGATTACTCTAATACAGCAGTTTTGCGATTTCATAATCTCCTGATAATGACTCCCAAGGTTTTCTACATTCTGTTAATTTCTTGATAAAATTTCTGTTTTCAGTCTCTCACTGAGCAGCTGCAAAGAGGCTCCACTCTGCAGAACAGGTGAGACATGCTGAAATTCTACATATAAACATGTTCTGGTGTCTCAAGGCCACCACAATTTACCCCATTTAACTGAAAGAGGACCAGAAATGAAACAGCTAGATTGATTTTACACCAGTTTAACCTACACAAAATTCAGCCACACCACTCTGGCCACTTGATGGCTAACAGGTCAGCAAATAATAGTGAATAACAGACTCTTTCTTCATTAAGAAATTGAGACATTAAAAAAAAAAATTAAAATACAAAGTTCTCCACAAATTTAAGTAGTAAACTGAGACACTTAAGCCTCCAAATGTAACCAAACATTACTGCTTTACGTCTCTCAAACACTTCATATGACAGATTCCTTAAAAGCCAAGAGTGATTCCACAGGACAGAAGGTTTACACAAACACCCTGCAACTCCCAGCAAATGATCACAGAAATTTGAACATGATTACTGAAAGGCTAAGCAGAAGGCATTACTTAACAGATGTTCACATCACATGGCACAAAGGAACTAGCACTACAGAGAAGAGCAGAGCTGCAGTCCTAGCTTTCACTTGCTGCATGGCTGCATTCCAGCACAGAAAACTGTCATGTGTTTGAACACATTTTACCAGCTATTTTTAAAGTGTTTTTTTCCCAGACTGAAAAATTCCAATCCTACTTCAAAAGTTGTTAGAATCATTTGACTTCTTAGAATTTCTGGGCTGAGTTAATCTCCAGATAGTCTCTGAGAAAGATTAATGCAATAAATGCCTGCTCATCCACAGCCCTGTATTTTGAGGTAACTCTATTCACAGAAACACAGAAGAGGTTTCTTTCTCTGCAGTAAGCCCAGGAAAGCTCTTCTACATTTCCTCAGAACAAAAGTTTCAGCCAGTGCTATTATCCACTGGAGATCTTCTATCACATGATATCTCTTACCAAAACAGACCAAGTGTGCATGATAACCAGTCTTGTAAAATCTAAAGCTCTAGCCATTCAAGTTACTTACCCTTTGATTAGAATTTACAACATCAAAGAAACTGGCTTCACTGACTAGATGAAGGAGGATGTAGATTAGGTAGTATGCCTGGAGAGAAATCAAAAGAGCTTTAGCAGTCAAAGCCACCATTATAGCTCTTCATATCCAGAAACAGCACCATCTTTGCTTTCTGGAATGATTCCTCCAACAGCCAGGCCAATGGACAAGTATGTCTACACACCTGCCTTAAGCAACTAATTTGAAACAGTATATCCATGTACTAGAAACATTTTAAAACAGTATTACACTGTTTTGTGCAGCCTAATGAACCCATAAAAATTTCTGTGGTTTTAGTAACTGAAAATTAAGTCCCGCAGTTGGCTCTATTTTCCCATCATCTACAGTCAGATCAAAATACTTGCAAAGAGATTCCATGATAACACTCAAAGAACCAAACCAGTATTCAATTTTTATATGGATGGAAATACTAAATCTTTCCAACTCTTGTTTATGAGAAAAGATTAATAAAAGATTCATAAATCTCTTTCTGGAGCCTGCAGGTGAAGGTCTGGCTCAGCATCAAACAGTTTCCACTGATTACATCAGAAGGAAGGGAAGATGACCCTCTGATTACAGAAGTCAGGACTCAAGAAGCCCACAGGACTCAGAAAACCTGACCATTTCCCTGTTTGTCAAACAGCCCAATACAGGCTTCTCCATCACATGCTACTTTTCTTCCTCCATGACTACAATCAAAATTGAACATGAATCATATTTTAAAGATGAACAACAATGAAGTAGTGTACGTAGTTCCATGTACAGAACTACCCCCAGTTAACAAAAATTAAAACATTCTCAAAATTGTAGAAGATGCATAAAAAGACAAATGCAAAAAAAGCACTATTGGCTATATACCTCCTGCTCTAGCTCTACATTAACGTGGTCTTCATGGGCATCCTGCTCCTCCAGTCCTCCTTTCATCTTTCTCATCTTCTTCAGTAGCACAGAAGGTTTCATACACACCACAAACTGATGCAGAAGAGACATCTACACATACAAACATTAACAAAATGGACTGGTTTACTGGCAACAGAAAAATTGGAAACCAACTGCCACTACAGTATTATTTGTCCATTAAGACAAGAAGAAAAAAGGGATTTTTAATTAAAAAGGAAGTTTTCATGCTTTGAGGAACGTTTCACTATTCACAGACTAAAGTGTTTGTACATTGCCTCAATAAAAGATCAAACCTATGAAAACAGTGTCGCTATATGAACATACAGGGATGACTCAAAGAAGTGTAGACCTCTTTCCAATGTCTAAAATTGATATTTAGGCACATAAATATCAGATCTTACAAGCTGCAGAACATACAGATTACACACACGTGCAAATATACTTTTAATACTAATCTAAATGGAAAATTATTAATTGGTAATTTTGCAAGTTTTTTGAAAAGAGGCTTACAGTATTAAAACATAAAACACAAAACACAAACATACAATATAAATGTTTTCTAAACTTCCACATTCTACAAACACAACACATATATGCAGTACCTGCTTGTCACTGTCATCAGGTATTTCTGTAGGTTTTTTATGAAGAAGCTTTGAAATTATCACTAGGCTAAGACGTCTTCTTACTTCCCTGAAAAACAATCAGAAAAAAATTATTTCCCATAGAATTTCTCAAATCCACACTGTTTCTACAAAGTCTGTGAGGCTATGAATGGCTTCCCTAGACATAAACTTGCCTACAACTATTAAATTGGATTTTCTGAATACAGGTGCTATTAAACTGCTAAAGAGGACAGTAAAACAGAAGTACCTTAGCTTCTGCACAAATACACAATGCTAGATACTTGTCTTCAAGCCCAAAATTGATGACCTAATTAATTCTCTTCACTCAGATACATTGCAATTTAGTAATTTCAAAAGACACAGAACTCAGAGTGATACTTAGAAGCAGACATGAATCACGCAAAGATAATTTAGTTTTCAGTCATTCAGACAAGAACTAGAGTAGGTGATGGATGTCAGACTATTAAGCTAAGCCTTTCTTTACTATAGGGTATCAGGAACATGCAGCCCTGAAACTACATATAAAATTTAACAACCCTTTCTCACAGCAGAGGTGATCAGCAATCTATACATGCACACTAAGAACCGCATATCCATCTGTAACATACAAGAAAACACAAATACTTCTTTTGAAGTGCCATGTAACACCTCTAAGTTATCAGACTTTGAGCTTATACAAATAAATCAGCTGTTAACGATCCCACACATTTCTGACATTGTCATTACCGTCCACGCACTGTCCAGCTTGGCACGAGCTGAACCAGCCACAGGAGGTTATGGTGATGACTGGAGAGTTCACTCACTGCCAGGCAGAGCTCGGGCATCTTTAAAAAGAATAAAAAACATCCTGATACTAAAGAAGGACTGTTTGCTTTATTTGCAAAGGAACACACGCCTACTCCCTAGAAACACAGACAGCATAAAGGATAAAAGGAACTGATCTAACAGATGATGTACATGAAGAGATTTCTGCATTGCACCTGTAGTTAAGTCTGCTAAATACTATTTTAAGTAGGGTAGTTGAGATAAGATTACTTTTAATGACATCCTAGCAGTTTAGTGCAATAATTTCTTCATTCTTTCAGAGGACCATTTTTAAACATACAGCTGTTTTAGTGAACAATCTTAAGATAAATACAATACTCCTCTTGCAGAAGAAAACAGGCAATCATAATGTCATGCAACAAAAATCCTCTCAGAATACTTGGCCACTTCGTAAATCTCACACAAACCTAAAGCTTCAAATTTTTCTTATTATTACACACATTTTCAAGTAGCATTTTTCTGATATGCCAAGAAAANGAACAATCTTAAGATAAATACTCCTCTTGCAGAAGAGGACAGGCAATCATAATGTCATGCAACAAAAATCCTCTCAGAATACTTGGCCACTTCGTAAATCTCACACAAACCTAAAGCTTCAAATTTTTCTTATTATTACACACATTTTCAAGTAGCATTTTTCTGATATGCCAAGAAAATAAAAAATAAAACTTCAAAACAGAAGCTGCAGTTTCACAAATCAAGTACAATAAATTTATGAAGCTACCTTTGTCTCCCAGTCTTTTATACTTGTCAGAAGCTTTACAAAAAGGCACTGAAGATCTACCAAAGGAACTCGCTTTAACTGTTTCTCCAAGCTTATTTTAAACAGCAGCAGAAGCAGCAGCCATATTTCTTGATCAGAATACCCATCTTGATTTAGTGTTGTACAGAAACCTAGAAACTTTAAAAGAAATACAAAATATTAACATCTGAAATTGGTTTAGCTTACTTCGAAGCATAATGAGAACTTCAGCTTTCCACCCTCACACTAAATGTACTTGAAATTATGTATTGTTCTTGCAACACTTGTGTACTAACATCTCATCTCCAAGTAACAGCACTCTGGTCTTTTTATACCTGCTGGAGGCTCATTTTTTGAACAATGGCAGTATTCACCAGGCACTACAGGAGCAGGAAAGATCTTTCTCTATTGCACAGATAACCCTCCTCTAACTGAAGGAAAGACCAACAGATTTTCTAAATACACCAGTAATATTGAAAACATAAATCAAGAGATTTTTCCCTACCCAAGTATTATCACATATACTTACAATACGGGATGCATGTGTAAATGAGAACACAAATTAATCAAGAGATGTGTATTCTCTCTCTAGTGAAAATGCTTCATGTGCCTTTTTTTGAATTATGAGATTTCATAGCTTAAAATAATCTCTAAACAAGTGATGTCAGGAGGATTCAGATACTTCCACGAGAAACACTGAAATCAGTTATAAAGTCAGTATTTTCACCATACAACCTTTAACCACAGGGAAGTAGCCTGTGAAGTGTGACCAGCACTCAGCCTACAGGACACAATGCATGGATCTAACAGCTCACTTCCACAGGAAAGTCAGTCACAGCTCCACCCACCCTCCAAGAGCTCCCACCTCACTCCCCTTGTGCTGCACAGGGACTGATCACATAACCCTGAGAGCTGCACTAACACCCTGAGGCAGCACAAAACATATCACCCAGCATCAACTCTTCTTCCCATTTCCACTGGAACACAGAAATGAATAGTTTCTTCTATACGAGGGAGCCAAGATGTTTGATAAAGTGCCACAGCTGGAAAAGGGAAGCAGCAGAACTGTGCAGTTGTGAGTGAAGCCAATAGAAGTCAGGAAACTGAAGTTTGCAACAAGCCTGCAATAAACTCTGAACACGAAGCTGAAACAACAGGACAGCATCTACTCACAAAACATGCTCAAGACTAGATTGCAAATCCCATCCTCCCTCCCCCCAAAAAAACAAGACACACAAAAAAACAAAACAAAAAAACCCCAAACCCAAGCCACAAAAACCCCCAGTGTTTTCTTACCTTAATCACGTTAATTAAATTGTTTTCAAGTAGACTGGGGAAGGCTGGACTGGCAGAGGGTAGGTCTCCTCTTGGCTGTTGTTGACTCACTGCTTTTTGCACCTGACTTCTAATAAAAGAGACACATTCTGAGCAATAAATGAACTATTTAAAAGCCCACAAAGCCCTATTTACATCAAACTGAAGGAAAAAAAACCCAAACCCTTGCGTGTTTCAGTGTGCCTCCAAATCAAAACAATTCTCAGAGTGCACGCACATCTAATTCAATTTGTAGCCAATTACTTACAATTCTGCTCAGCTATTTAAGCAACATTCCTGCAAACCTCCCTTAGGAAGATGCAGGACAAAGGACAATGCTCTGGTTTGCTGAATCCTTACCTAGCAGGCATTGGTTGAAGTTCTGGGTTATTTTCTCCTACTAAGACCTGAGCTGAGAACTTAAAGAAGAGTATGGCTTGATAGAAGGGAAGGGAAATAAAGAAGAACCTCCTAAGGTTCTTCTACATTCTAAGCACAAGGCTTGCTTTCATAGCATATAAGCAATAAGTATCAAAAGAAAAACACTTACAAAATATCATGATTGTTAAAGTTGGGCTGAAGATGTTGCAATGGAAAGAGAGATCTAAATGCAGTGCCCATATTGACAAAAACAGCTGATATATCAGCTATTGAAGGAATCCACAGTTTAGAGCAGTCATCACTGATGAAAGCTACAAATAAAAAACATGAAATGGATTAGTTTTAAATCTAGTTCTTAGCACTTAGGTCCTTGTACAGGAAACAAATAAGCTCAGCAGTCTGCATCAATTCTACCAGCTCTCATTTCAGAAGAATCGGTACATTGAATGATACACTTATTTCCAGAACAAGGAGGGGGAAACAAATCTGATACAGTATTTAACACTAGAGAAACATCTTATCTACATAACAGCACAGGTACTCTCAAGTTCCACCTGTCTTCCATCACAGCTCTCTTTCAGCAGAACAAGCAAGGAGACAATATTTACTTCTAAGAGAATACATAAATTACTGTTCTGTGTAATTAACAGTTACTAAAGGTAGTTTATCATGGTGGGACTGCAAGTGAAGCTAAGTAAGACTTGAAAACAGGTAAGGTTTCTGGAACAGAATTGCTAAACAAGGATCTCTCCCAGTCTTAATTCTTTGATGTTCCATTCATCATCTTGAACTGTTCATTCAGAATCAAGCCTAAAGCTGGCAAGGCACAAAATAAAGGAGGCTACATTTCCTCTCAGATCAGCTCTCAGTCTCATTTCAAACAAGAAATAAAACACAGGGTACAGTTTGAACAAGCCTGAGCAAATACTTCAAGAAAACCACATCACTTTGACAACACTAACTGCCAGCCTTAAATGAATATGACTTTTGATGGATCTGAGTGAAGACATGGGGGCCATACAAAGGAACTTGTGGTGGAGAAGTATTTGAGAGTACAGATGAAGGAAGGCAAAACACACGACACTAACAGCTGTGTGAGCTGAAGCAGATCCTTCTAAGTGTTTCTGTGCAGGTGTATGATTCTCTCCACTTTTGCCATTTATCTGGAAAGTAAACCACATAGTGCCGTGCACTATGACAATGTGAAAAACATCTTGTAGCCCTTAAGCTAAGAATGTCTGCATTTTCCAGAGTAAAAGAACAAAAGGAGGGCAAACTTTCAAGCAGACTGGGCTTCTCTTCAGGTCAATTCTATTTGTGAAATACCAGGCATGAATTTAAAAGGCTCTGTACTGGATGCACTGCTTTGCAGGTACATGCCAGGACCACACACTGTGGCACAGCTTGTGCACACTCAGTGAAGACCAACCCGCAGCATTCGTGCATTACATAAGACAAGAGCCTAAATTCATGCCAGAATCACAGCACAGAACTAGTGCCTTTTACTTCCTCAGCAATACTTTTCTAAACTTGAGAGGAGAAATGCCTTCATTTAGGTGGTCACTTTTCCATCCTTCATATACTTACAGTTTCTCAGTGTTAGCTCCATCAATCTGTCTAAAATCTGAGTGGAAACACAATGGTCAGGATGAATAGACATCATCTGTGGAGAGAAAAGAAACTACACATGAAAAACCAGGAAGCGTGATGGCATTAGTCTTCTTTTAATTGAAAAAAACAAACAAAAAAACCCGAAACAAACAAAAAAACCCGAAACAAACAAAAACAAAAGAAAAAAGCCCCAAAACAACAAACAAAACCAACATACAACTCCTTGGCAGAATAAAGTAAGAAACAGTAACAGATTAAAAAAAACCCCACAACCTCAAACCCTCTAAAGCAAAATATGCAAAGGAGAACAGAATACTCTGAATACTGATTTTTTCAAGCAGTGCAAAGATGCTATGAATGCTTTAAAATTAATTGTTTACAGTAACATAATACTGTAACCTCATGTTAGTTCATAAGAAAGTTCTGAGGGTTAAGAGAATGGAAAGTATCACATTCCTTTGGAACCCACTTGGTTATGTGATCGAACTGAACTCCCTGATCAGGAGTGGAGGCAACAGAGTTATCTACACCCTTTTCCAGTCACAGGCAAGCTGAACATACACAATACTAAACCCAAACCGTGGCTTTGTAGTTTTTCATAGAACTCCCAACTACAAAAAGATGACTGTGAAGTACAGTTCAGGTTTTCTGGAGCACTTCACTAGCCCAGCAAAAACTTCTTTTTCTCCCCCAAGTGCTGGACCGTTTCCTGCTCTGTAAGTGATCTGAATTGGCTCACGCTTCCTCCTCATTAGAGGAACACCAGGGTTTGCAGAACAGGGGGAAGGCAGAGTCTTACTGGCTGGAGGGAAGGACTCGGAAGAGCAAAATGTTTCTCTTTTTGCAAAAACAGAAATCCAGTCAACAGACCTAGGCCGCAATTTCAAAGGTGGCCCAACTTTCTTTTTTGTTTCAAGTACAGTTAGAATGTGGTAAAATAATATTAGAATGGAGACTGGAGAGGGGCATTTTTGTAACAGCACTATGTAAACTTCTGGGGATTCAGACACAGATATGTAAGAAAGGAAACAGCTACCACATTTCCTTTGAAAATTACTCCAGGCTTTTTCCTGAGCCATAAGGTAACCATTTCCAAAGGAAAACTAACTGATAAGGTAGGTATCCCTAATGACTGAGAAGGTGATAGGTAGAAATGGTACTTTTGCATACTGCAGCATGTTGTTTTTTTCCTAAGGGTGGAAGGAAATACAATTAACATTTGCTTGTGATTTGGCCCACACTATTAATATCCTGAAGTCTCTCCCTGCCTAGCATGTACTGTGTCCTTTGTAAATGCAGTAGCGTATATGAACATGGACATGGATGTGCAGCTTTGCATTCACTCAAAGTGTGGAAAAAAGCTAGCTTTTTTATTTAAGATTTGATTTAACCTAATGGAGTAGATTAACAAACTTGGTGTGATTATTCCTGCTACAACTGGCTTCCAGGAAATATATTATACATACACAGAGTATAACTGCATGAATAGCATAGCCTTACCTGGAAAAGCCACTTCAGAATTGGTATGGGACACAATATACAACTGTAAGCAGAACTTAGAAAACCATTAACAGCTAAAGAAAGCTGCTGTGTTATACCAGAACTGTAAGAGAAAGATGGGGTGAGGAAAGAGGATAAAAATCAATTAGTGGTTGAATAATCACTTTCACAAAAGCATAAGAACTTTCCCACCTCTCAAATCATCATCAACACCAAAGAAAGATCTGACTATCCAAACCAGATGTTATTAGTGTGCTATTACCATTATAAAATGCTATATAATCAAACCTTGCTTTGTAAGACTAATTAAATCTACAAACGTCACTTAGAACAACTATTTTTTTTTTTTCCAGAATGCCATAATATACAGTTTGGAAACATTATATCATTGGATAATCATAGTTTCAAATAAACATTGATTTACACTATTGTACTGTGAACCACTATGCCTGACTGCACAGACAGGCTCTTATACTCACTGAGACCAGTGAATAAGACTTTTAACTGTCCAATGACCTCTACAAACATTTTCAGAAGAAAATAAAAAAAAAACACCACTGGTTTTAAGGCCTTTTTAAATAATATTTTAAATAGTCTAGACGCAATTAAAATCAAACAGCCAATGTGTCACTGTGCAAATTTTTGAGGTGCAAAAAGTAGCTGTTTAAAGAACAGAAAGTATATAATTGCTGTTATTGAATTATTTTAAGTTTAGCCTTCTTTAGAAACTTAGGTATGTCATAAGCAGCTGAATTCATGATATCCAGTTTCCCACATACCCTTCTTTAGTTTCCTCTGTTCTCTGTATCTCCTAAATCAGGTAACTGTTGAGAGATCTGTGTCCTAACTCCTACATATACCCTCTACATGTCTGACTGGGAAGACCTCCATGTGCCAACTGGGCAGCCAGTACGTGCCAGCTGTGTAAACCAGGCAGAATACATAAGCAATTAAACCATAATTGCCTTCTGCAAGGGATGATTAGCTTAATTCTCATTCCTCCAGCCACTGATTTACAAGATGCTTTTGAAGCTTATATCCTCGTGATCTCCAGAACACATTAATAGAAAGGCCTGAAGCCAAAGGACTGTATCACAAACATCACTGCCTCAAGAGATAAGTCACCCTCCTCTTCACACCCACAATTACACATACACATGCATATAAAATCCTTTAAGAGTAAACAAATTCTCTCAGTTCCACTGATGCATGTTTGGAATAAAACACCAACTGAAATAACCAGAATTTTTCAGGATTTACACTTGTGGTATTGTATTTTCCCAGCTATTTATAGTCCAACAGCCTCCTAAACATAGAACAGAAATGTCCATGAGTTCCAGAGCAGTTGTTTATATACACACAGACACACTGATAGCCCAGTGACTGAGTCTAACAGGTGTCAGGGGTAGTAAGTCTCTGCAATCCTCATCAGGTGGAGCCCCAAGTTCCAGGCCCATCCAGAACAGAAGCACCAAAAGTCTTTCAGCAGACACAATGCAACACGAGTAGGTCACAAATCAGTTCACCACAAAGGTCCTCTTTCCATCTGGGGATAGTTAAGCTTGGGTTCATTAAAACATTTCACTTCTGCATTTATCTTCCACAAACTGGTCAGGTTATCAACAATAGCCCAATGCAGCAGAAACATGGAAGAGGCCAGAATAGCTATTTTTTATCTTATGTCTCACGTCAAAAGTTTTTCAAGAATTCCACAGGAGGAAGGAAGGAAGCTTCAAGTTACCATTTACTGTTCTGCAAAGCTAACCCAGCAAGGAAAATTTCAGGGAAAGGGAGTCAGTCTTGCTTACTCAGTAAGATAGAGCACATTTATATGCAAAGATACTATTTTATCTTAAAACTGCTAACACCGAAGAAAATTGTATGAGTAAACACAACAAAGTAAAGAGGATATTCTTACTTAAGAAGCAGCTTTTCTATGGGATTTTGAGGGATGAAGTAAAAATTCCTCAAGTCAAGGTTATGTTGATTGAAGATTTGCCCAGAGGCCGATAAATCAAATATATCTTCTCCAGGATGGCTGTCAGGTATGGCTTTAGCTACTACTGAAAATCTCTTTATAAACGCCCTATAAAATTGAAAATTGCTTTTTACTAATTCAAACATTGAGAAGCTATTTGCTGCTTGAGACAGTTATTTGCAGATGTTGAACACATCAGTCTTATGTGAAAGCTGAATTGTTCAAATACAGTAACACCCAGGGAAATCCACCGAACCCCCAAAAGATATAAAAATGGTTCACATTAAACATATTAACAACTACTGGAAACAGAGAGGTTTGAAAAAGCCAAGAACTAGATCTAATTGGTTTTGGAGTTGGAAGGACCTGTGCTCTTCAGAGAGGTCTTCATCTCCACTGGCACTCTCCTCCTTTTCTCCATCTGAAGCATTGTCGTCTCTTTCTATGTCTTCCTGTAAGCGCTTTTCTAGTTCATCTACCCTGAAATAACAGCAGCAGCAGAGCACATTACCATCACCATTTAGTGTTTGCAACAGAAGACAACAAAATCCAAGATCTGAATGTGAACCCAGGAGTCAGGAGCCAATTACACATGGCAAAAGCACGGGAGACATCACACCTCTGTAAAAGCCAAGCATCTCGGTATTCCAAGGTACAGAGTGAATGTTTACAAAACCTAATAAACTTCCAACAGCACAATCAATCACTAGTTTATCAGAGACAAACACACTCAACCAACTTCTGATAAAACTTTTTGTAATTGCACAAAGCTTTCAATCTTGTGGCTGAATTTTTAATTTTTTTTCTTCTTAAAAGCCAAACAAACACATTATTTGTTAAACAGTATTAGTTACAGGTGTATCCCTTACTCCATAGTCAGTCAACCCATAGTTACCAGGGTCAGATTATTTAATCAAAACAGCTAATCACACATAGATACCCATGGCCACCACTTGCCATTAGCATATATACCACATTTCACTTCCTACCCAAAAAATCTCTTGCAAGAACACTCATTAGTTCTGTTCACTGACCTGTGAAACCTACTCAGACACCAACAGCCTACACAACTTTGGGAACCAAAAATGAGCTACAAATGCTTCTGAAGAAACTAGTACAGTCAGGCTACATAAATATTTCTATTTCATGCCTGACCAGCAGCTGCTAGCTGGCTCAGTGACCTATAACGAAGGCATCAGTGAACTCAGTCTGGCTTTTCAAGGGTACACAGATGCATCACATATCACTCCTTATTGCTTGGAAGGAGCCTGTCATTCAGCTTTTACAGTTTAGGCCACACTTGTAGGTCCTGTCAGATGTATGTTGGTGCAATCAGAAGGCAGAGCTTAGCTTGCTGCTAATCAAACTCCATCAGTCTTGGGGAGATGGGATAAATCTAAGCTTCTACAACACCAAACCAAATTTTTCAAGACAGCTTTAAGAAACAAACCTTCTAGATTCTTCTTTCTCCTTCAGGAGGTTTTCTAAGCTGTTCACATATGACACCTTGGTTATGGCAGGAGTCTTAGAAAGCTGCAAATGAAATGGTAAGAAATTAAAAAAAACCCCACAAGCTATCAATTCACTCAGTATTAGACAATAAACACAATGAAAATAGAAACCTATTCCAATTTTAATGATATTTAACGTGCAGATTTAAACCCCAAAGGAGAGCCTGCAAAACAGGATGATTAACAGGCTAGGTTTCTCAGTCCATTGACAATTTTACATAATGGTTAAAACTTTCTCAGTGACTACTTTAGAAATAACCACACTTCATGATGGATCTGAACAGTGAAGCAAATATCTGCCTGCATCTCTGGGGCTGAGCAAAAGCTAACCTTCACAAAGAGCATTAGCATCAGAAGCCTTTTACCCCACCATTTTATTATTGCCAGTCACTGAGACCCTGGGAATCCCCATTCTTGTGCATGAGTAAGAAACTCCAAAAATTACTCAGGACCTTTTTCAGGGTCCCTAAAGGGTAAAGTACCAGTGTTTGTTAAACCACCTCTAAAATCAACAGACAAAATAAAGCTTCCAATCAAAATTCTATAAAAACTGCAATTAAGCAGTTAATAAGTAGAAATTTAAAAAAACCCAAAACAACCACAAACCAAACACACAAAGCCTTGACTAATTTTGCTAGTGGTTTGTTTTTCAGTAGTTAGTCTTTTATTCAGCTTGTAGCAGACAACAGATTTTAAATCTTTTTTGGCCATGACTGCGCTCTTTGGACCAACACGGCCCTTCTGACACCACCTTGCTATTCAGAGATACCTTTCAAATGTAACAAGCAGCACATCTTTATGTGGGAAATCTTAAGGTAAGAAGCCTTCAGCTTTCCCACATTTTATTTCTGGTTAAACCATCTAAAATTACTGTTGAACAACTGAGGAATCAAAACTTTATTCCAACATAGATATATGTCCCTTCTTACAAGGCAAGAGAAGAATGTTAGTACATACAAAAAACATGGTCATGAAAATGTTGGGACAGTTCTTAACTGCTTTGTCTTATCTGGCAATTAATTATGCAGCAACAGGCCAGGCCAAATGTGTGGTCACATACACAAACACTTGATCTACGCTGCATCTGTTTATCAGGCTTAACCACTAATTACATAGATATGTTGGCTAAGATTGCAGAATGCCTGATCTATAACTCTCTTGCATAATGAATCAGAAGGAGAGATAAAATAATTAAGGTTATTCAACATCTGCCCACGGAGATAGTAACTCAGTCAACAAATACATCATTTCAGAGACTGAAAAACATGAGTATTTATACAAGTATTCTGCTGTTTGCTTTCCACTGTAGGAACTAGTGGTGGGCTGACCCCAGCCAGCAGGTAAGCACCACACAGCCTGTTCACCTCCCCAGCCAGTCATGCAGGGCACTGAGTAAGAAGAGCAAAGGCAAGAAAAGCACATGAGTCAAGATAACAGTTTAATATGGAAAAAGGGATAAGGTGGAAAAGAAAAAGTGATTCAAAGGCAGTCAGTCAGCACCTCTCACAAGCAGAAGGATTCCTAGTTAAGACTCTGAATAATGGCTACATGCCAGACCAACACTCCCTGCTTGGCTGATTGCTGAGCATGACACTAGATGGGCATGGAAAATATCCCTTCGGTCATCATGCCCAGGCCCTGTTCCCTCCCAACCTTTGTCCACTCTATCGAGGCAGCACAGGAAGAAGAGAAAGCCTTGATGCTGTGCAAGACCAGCCACTTACAAACACTGTTTTTGTCTTAAACACACAGCACGTACAACTGTTATGAAGAAAATTAACTCCAGCCCAGACAGCCTCAGTACAAAATCTCTTGGTTTAAATGCAGCCACTTCCAACCTGTACCAGCGATCAGGAATGCAAGATCTGCTGCAGGACCTTTCTTATTAAAACATCATTTTACAATCAAACTTCAAAATCACTACTTATTTGACAAGAACTTACTAAGCAAATGAGGTAGTTTTTAAAAACACTTATCGATTCATCATCATAATATCCTGTGTACAGGGATTTAAACACTTCATCTGTCCCTTGTGAGCAGAAGTCATTCAGCTTTTTGAGATCCTTTCTGAACTACTTCCAATTTCCATGAAATACAACCTCAAAGCAAATATCCCACTTACTCATACACAAATCTGACTGTGTCAAGGATACATGACTGGAGTCTAGAACACAGATTTCAGTGTCTACATCAGCTTCCTTCAGCTAAGTTCAGCTCATAAAAATCTTACCTGACCAGGAAAATGAAAACATCAGACCTCACACATCTCCTAAATGTAACCACATACCTTTTCCTTCAGGGGGGAAAGCAGAAACAGATCTCCTAAAAACCACCAGAAGGCATACAGCTACTGCAGCCTGGCTGCACAAACTGTCTTTCAGCCATTCCAAGGACAAGCACAGTAACAAGCACACCCCTGCTCCAACTACATTGTAACTGTACAGCATAGGACTCTTAAGCCAAACAAACAGTTTTACAGGCAAAGAATTCTGAATTTTCATGCTTTACAAAAAAGTGGGAAAATCATACAAAAATATAACCTAACAAAGCTGATTATTTGCTCCCTCATTACACTGTGCTGTACCTTTAATGGGCGTAATGAGAATCAGCAAGAGGTGGCTAAGTGTTGGTGTAGAATAGATTTTCGATTAAAATTAATGTAAAGTAACTGTTATCAATCAGTCATACACATTCTGACTTATTAGCAAGGGGTTCTACTGACACCATGTAAGACAAAAACTTGATTATTTGAGTTTACAACAACTATGTCTGTATCTGTTACAAAAACTGAATAAACAGTCATGGTTTGTGCCTTGCATGATAGTGGAATAGGTAGTAGAAGACTACTGGACATAGCTGCTGAAACACCTTGCTGTGTGTTTATAAAATAGAACTGAATAGCAGAAATTACTTCTCTAGAATACCTGAATAAGTTGCTGTCTGTCTCTATCAGCTGGAACAGGCGAGGTTGCAGGCCATGGATTTCTGAGCATGAGATCTCACTTACCAGGGCTTCTGTTTGTGTTTTGTTGGCTATATAAAATTTAATTCTCTTAAACTTTTAAACAGAGTAATAACTCAGCACTCACTGGACCTTGCACTGTGCTAAAATCTCTATTATTTTCCTTGCAAATAACACCCATAAAAGAATACTTAAAAACCACGTTTTGTTGGTTTCAAGACACTTACATGAAGCTTCAGCAATGGAGTCACAGTGTCCTGAGAAAAACTGTCAAAAGATTCTTCCATGGTTCCTATGTGTGACTTGACACCTGAACAGACAAATCCTTGCAGCGGCATTAATACTTCTTCATCATCATCGTCGTCGTCATCATCATCTAGAAGGGATTCCAAAATCTCATCTTCACTGTCAAAGCTGCTTTGTGATTTTCCATTCAGCCTGGACTTGTCTGTAGAAGTGCTTCCAAATCTTAACTCTCCTGAGGGTTGTGAAGATATATGGCTGCTGTCAATGCAAGATTCTTTCAAAGGCAATGAAAGGGGACCATTTTTACCAGTCTCCTGTGAGGGTGCAAGTTTCCCAGATACTTCCATTGTATGAGAATCAGAAGCACTTTCTGAAGTCCTGTGCTTTGTTTTTGAAAAACTGTTGCTGTATTGAATATCGTTTGTGTGTGGTTTACTTTGTTCATGTCTTTCTGATCTTTTCCCACCCTGTTCTTTCTTAGAAGCATCCAATACCTCAGACAAGTCAGCAATCTGGAGAGATTTCACACCTTTTGTCTGTGTTAAGCGTTGGAGAGAAGGCAGCACAGTACTTTTTTCCTGAGAAAAAGGAAGGGACTTTTCCAAAAAACCCCATGAGTTAGCCAGCTGCAACTGATTCTCTTTGGTATCCACAACAGAAATGTGGTTATTTTTATCAGGATTGTGTGCAGAATATGGAGATGACAAACCTACAGTGGGGGAATTCTTTTTCTCCTTTTCCTCACTTGAGCTGAGATATTCCTTCGGAAGAGTAGAATCATGTCTAGACAGGGCAGTAATATCCTTCAGTTGCAGAACATCATCATGAGCAGACTTTAAAAGGATACTTTTTACAAAGTCAGTCCTCCTATTTTTGCATTTTGAAGATGATATGCTAAAAGCAGGGTCATTCAAACTTGATACTTCAAATTCATCTGAACTGTCTTCATCCACACTCATGGCAGTGTGTTTTCTTTTCCCAGCAGAGTCTCTTTGTTTGGATGTCCCAGAAGACACCTTAGATGTAAGGCAGTGTGAAGGAACAGCTGGGCTCTTGGGTGTACCAGAGGCCATCTCAGATGATGTTCTAAATGCATGTGGAAAAGATGCCTCATGTTTTTTTAAAACCTGCGTTACCTTTGCTTGAGATGGGTCATCTGTGACGCGTTTGAGAAAAAAGTAAAACACTGTTGTCATGTTTAAAAATAAAAATAATTTTAAAAAAAATCAAATGTGTAACAGCTTACCCTTTAATAAAAAAACCTTCTGTTTTTAAGTGAACTAGAACTGAAACTTTTATCAGAAACTACAATACTTCCATTCTGCTTGAACACAACAAACCTCAATTACAATTTAGCTGATAGCGTACTGTTATTACTGTAACTAACTTGGAAATTCATTTAAATCCATTTATTTTAAAGCAGTTCTGTAGCCAACATAGAAAACTTTTCCTATACACTAAAATCAATCAGTATTTGGAAACAGACAATAGCCCAGTTAAGATATGGGACTGGAATAAAGTTCCATATTATGGATATAAACGACCAGTATGAAAAGTATTTTGGCAATACTTCAGTAATTTTAACTGCGGTCATAAAAATAAGAAAAGCGTTCAGAATGTTAAGAAATGTGTTTTCAGGCTATGGTTCCATGGCATCAGAGCCCACCTTCCTCACTGTGCTTTTCTGCTTCTTGCCTCGAGCAGGCACCAGCACGTGGACACTTCACAGCAAGCTACTTCACGGAGCTGAGGTGGCTGAGAACTTCCCAACTCAGTTTTGGCACTGCTGGCCAAGTGCTACTGCAGGTGAAAGTGATGCAGAGCAGCAAAGAGTCTGATGGGTTTCCACAGCCATAGATCCTTCTTCTTATTATTTTTTAATTTTATCATCCTACTGAGCTACTTCAAGCTTCTACTTATGTGAGCTTTTTAGATGCAGTTCCACCTCCCACAGAATAAAGTTATGTGGTTAAAAGGGGCAGAAAGCAGCAAGAATACCAGCTAAACTTCAGTGGTTAGTTCAAAAAGAACATTCTTTTTGGTATAAACTGAAAGGTAAAATTTATTAACTAGCACAAGTAAATGCAGATTATCCAAAATGCACGAGAAACAAAAATAATCTGGGATTAAGGTTTTAAAACAAAGAAGTATCACGACTTCTAATTAAGTTATAAATTATTTGTTTTACACTAAAATCACAAATTACTTCTAAATCCCTTCAAACTTGCCATATTTTAGAAAGAACATTGACTATACAGCAGTAACTATTTTTTTAGTGAAAGAAAACAGAAAACATAACTTGAAGAAAAAAAAAGCTAAAAAGCAACACTTAAATGACGAATCTGATTGTTTAATTAATTCCCTATTAACAGCACTGCTCATACCTGAAGCAGTCTCCCTTGAACCAAAATGTGGTATTTTTCTTAAAGGACATCCATTTCCCTAAAAATAAAGGCAGAGGAAAGAAAAAAAAAAAAATTAATTGTATGCTTTTTAAACCCAGAATGTTGACATCTCAAGCTAAGCGTTGAATCCAGCACAGACTTAGTTCCATACATCCCCAGAAACATGTTGATAGACCTCATTTCAAGACAAATTTAAAACAAAGCTGCAAAAATCTCAAAAAGAGAACTCCACAACCCAAACTGTATAACTTTCCTTCAGATTAAAGGAGTGAATATAATTCAACCTGTCATGATATACTACATTCTTAATAGGACCATTCCCATTTCTACCTAAATATTGTGGCTTAAATGCATAAATTGCAGCTTCTAAATAGCAGAAATTTGCCAGTCTGTTCCCTAAGCTACATTGTAAGAAAACACAAGGTTATAAGGCATTTAAAATACAAAATACAATTTCAAGTTACAACTTCTATCGCATTTCCATGCTTGCATCTAGCCCAGAATATCTCCCCTGCTTTTAAGCTGGGATTTTTTATTTATTGTGAAATCATTAAGAACCAGCTTACCCAAGCGTGACCTAAAACTTAAAAAGGAATAGCAAAAGAAAATAAGCTTTTTTCACAACCGAAAAAGGCAGCACCAAGAACCTAACCCTACAAATAAAAAAAAAAAAAATTAAAAAATTAAAAATGAAGAAAAATTAAAAAGAAAAACAAATTAAAAATTCACATGCACAATGGGTCAGTGATTTCCACCTTTAATGACCCTTTCAAACACACCTGATGCAATATACTTGTTCCTGAGAATGCTTTTACAGGATGTGGCTTAGATTGTTTCAATTCCTGTTTCTTCCGTTCCCTCTCTCTGCATGGAGCTTCCAGTGACAACCTAAATGCAGAATCAGTAGGAGAGCAGGGCAATTTAATGGGGGTACCTGGGCTTTGGCACAGAGACGTGGTGCTCACAGTGCCACTATTTCTAGTGCAGGCTTTTTGAGTATCAGCTTCTGGTGGGGAAACCCACTTGTCAGAGTCTGACCTAATGTCTCTTAGATCTGTACAGTCATTTTTCTCTTCCCAACTATTTCCATAAGACAATGGTGCTCTTCTTACACCCAGACAATTCTCATTTCTTTCCTGTTCTGAGTTGACAGTCTTATCCTTTTTGGCCAAAATGTAGCTCTGAGGCTCTGCAGTAACAAGGAGTTTCTGAATCATAACTTTTGGGTACAATGAACTCAGTGCCTTGCACACTCTGCCATTCTCTAAAATATTTACACTGTCCTTCTCCTCAATTCTTTTCCGAAAGGCATCTACCACAGGACTCGTTTGGTGTTTGGTCTGGCATCTTTTTCTTCTAACCTTCTTTGGAGAAGATATTTTCCTTTCAAAACCTTCAGCACGTAAAACTGACAGTCCCATTCCTGCATCTTTTACATCTCCTCTGTCTGGTGAGCACAGCACCGTTCTGTCTTTACGGCCAAGGTCTAAGAGAGAAAAGAAAAGACAAATTATTCACAAAGACAATATTGGAAATAAAACCCACAAACCCACAAGCCTTACTGTACTGTATTACTTGGTATTTTATCTCTTTGTCTCACACATAATCCAAAATAAATTTACTTAATCATTCAGTTTTGGTATTGCCATGCAACTTATTTCATATCAAATAATCACATGATCTATGATAAAGCTTCACTACATTAAGCATGAGACAATAAACTTGAAATTAAAATTACACCACTATTTAAAAAATTGATTTTAACAGGAAATTGACATTTTCACTTACATTATTAGAAAAAAAAAATTAAATGTGCACATTTTGACATATTTGGTAAGCTACTCATTATCTTGCTGTACCAATACGGAATGTGATTGGACTATAATTCTGCACACTTATACAATTAAAATTCATATAAATATCTTCCAATTAAAAATCAGATATTTACCTTGATTTAAAACTGGTTTGAAGAACTCTGTAATGGTCTGGTTTCTGAAGAGAAAAGAAAGCATAATATTATCTTTTAAAAAGAACAATACTTAAATGCACATACAGTAAATATTGATAAAACTAAAATACTGTAATTTATTTCTATCAATTCTTTTTAATGCCAGCAGCTCTTATTTTTGACAAATCAGGAAAAGCATTATCACCCTCTTCACCTTCTATCCTTCACTCTGCTTGGCTAATGTAGTCAACTTGTCCAGTTTCTTCAAATTGTTTTCTTTATCATCCTAATAAGTCTTAATTGCCCTTCCAGCTTAAACTAAGTTTTCCTGAATGAAACTGACTTCATGTACAACCAGTAATCTAGATAGACCTCACCAGTACATTATGTGATGGCTTAAGAACCTCCCCATCTCTGTTATCACTTTGAGCTGGTAACTCCTAATGTTTGGGGTTTTTTAAGGTTTACAGTGGTAAAAAGCTGGGCTCATCATTACCCTCAGGGACCAAACCCTCTGCAAAGCCTTATTGATTTCAGTCAAGTCTAACCACTAAGTTCTACCTGCAAGCTGTAAAGTTCAGCTAACGCTGTAACCCCCTTCTTGTGGTCTAAAAGCCTCTGTGCACCACTGCTTGTTGCTTTTTTCACACACTTGGTGCCAGGCTGGGATGCAAATTCCTATCTGCACTATTACCTGAGTGCTCAGCAGGAATTTGTACCAGCACTGTCCCTTAACAGTGCACAAGTGTCAGTGGTCTCCCTCCCAGCACCAGTGCTTTTTGGCTTCCAACAGAAACGGCAACCTACAACCACCTACAAGATAATTAGCAGCTTTAATTCAGGGATACTTTCTCTGGCAAGAACAAGTGGAACATGAGAGCCCTGAAGCGTTTCTCCATTAGAGGGTATTGTTTCTAAAAATGGGCAGATTGTCCGAGCAATGTACAACTCAAACATTAAACTACATCAGGATCTATGAACTTGCAATCTTCATCTTCTCCCACACAGTGTACTAATGACTTCAAGGATATACTTATGCCTGCCTTACAAGTGTCTCTTCAAAGAAAATACTGGGGTGAGAAAGCAAGAACACAGATTGGGTTAAGAACTTCTTCCATATTTTGTTATCTTTCTGTACCTTCCCAAAATTACACTGTCTTTGTCTGTGCAACAGTGACATGGGAGACAAAACTTAATTACTGCAGATTCTAAACTAACGTATTCAAGCATCCATACATGACTCTGTTCCCACAGACTCATCAACTATTTCTGAAGTTTAGTCCAGAAGAACCCACTGCTCACTTGTATAAACTGAATTTGGATTTAATTTTTAATCTTTCTTTAAGCTTGTAACTTTCACTTTTGCATTTTCTCACATGGCTTTTGCATTTTTAGCACCTACAGAAATACAAAAAGCTGTTTATAATGCACTGATACTTCTTAAATCAGGCTCCTGGCAAGCAGCAATATTTAAAAATACTGTAACTCAATGAAAAGCCACCTGTAATCAGAACGTGCAAGCGCATAAAACTGTCTTCTTGGCTTACCAAAGAGACCAGAAAAACTACTTGTCAAAGACTAGCTGCCTCCAATCTGTCCCAGCTCAATTTGATATAGGCCAAAATCGGCGTGTTCTTCCCACATGCTACAGCACCAGTGTTAAAGAAATGTTTGACACCAGGCTCTCAACTCCATCAGATCTGGTAGCTCAAGCTAAAGATGGATAACAAAGAAACCCCTGGGTAATTACACCCTTTGGACCTAAACACCCCATGTCTCACAGGAGTCCATCAATAGTGATTTTAGGGCCTAGGGTCTGCTCACCCTTTTTTGCTTCACTGTTTCAGTACCCAGTGGTCCCTGTGTGATCATCTTCACATCCTCCTCACCCTGCTGTGGTCAGTTCTATGGTCCCTGTTGTAATATGGTTGTTACTGTTCATATACTGCAACTTATGGGCTGTCCACTCCAGCTATTAATTTTTAAGTAACATTAAAGCTGCTAGCTTTGTATATTCTAACTCTGGCTAATGTTCAGGTTGTTAACTCTAGGTTTTGCTATAATCTATCTTTGACTTACACAACAGAGCCATGTAGCTCCAGATGAGTTCAACCTGCGGCCTAAGAAACAACTTTGCTGTTTCTGTCACTCAGTTACTTTCAAATAACACAAAATTTCCAGCACGCAGAATCCCCCATCTCAGTCCAGCACAAGAATCAAAAGGCTAAAATGCAGGTTTATTCGCTTCAGCTCACCCATTTGTGTTTCTGCCCCAGAACCACCTCCAGCTCACCTGCTCATGCCTCTGTCTGTCCCGCGTTCCTCAGGACACACCCGATGCTGCGTGGGCTGCTCTCAAGGCGCAAAACCACAAAACCACAGCTTCCCACACCGCCTATCTTACCGAACCTTGGCGATGTCCCTAACTAAGCAACTCTACTTTTTGCCCAGTTACAGCCCCATCCGCGTGCCTTCGGTTACCTCTCGGATTCCCCTCTTCACCTAAGTCTCGAAGGCAAACCCTGAGAGACTGGAATGTTAATGACTCAAACCACCGGCCATTAGCGAAAGCAGCGGGTGCTCAGCTGAGGCCAGGCTTGCACCCCCAGCTGAAGAGCAGGGGGACAGGTTTTTGTGTGGTGGCGAATCCTCCGATCTGCTCAAGGCACAGGGGCTGTGCACCCACCACCAGAGGATGGCCACCACCAACCAACCTTCGTTTTGCAACAAGCTGGAGTTTGTGCCAGATTAAGGAGAAGAAACAGACCCTGGGAGGTGGGATAATGGTTTTTATCATGCCAATGTTCTCCCTTACCCAACTGGCTCAGGGGTGAAACTCCCCTCCGGGGGATGTATCGGGACATTCACACGCAGGCCTGAAGGTTTTCATCCCTTCTGATGGGGCATAACTGGTGTGAGAGGCAGCTGTCATGTCTTAGAAAGGGCCATACACTATCAAAGACCCCTAAAGTGTCCCCAGACTCATTTCTGGGGCCTTCCACCAAAGGACTGCACATGATCAGCAGTGTTACAACAGTGTGTTAAACTCCCTTGGCTCTGGGGAGGTACTGGGGTGTTCTCATCTGAACCTGAACGTATATTAGCCCATTGCACTTTGTGTTTGGGGGGCTTCCCCCACCCCTGACAGATCAAGCCTGCAACCATAACTTCAATCAGTGGGATCTACAAGTGACAACATCTTTCCTCTCCACTATGTATTCCTATTCTTTCTTTCTCTTCCTTTCCCTTATATACTTTCTTAAGCGGTATTTTCATACTGTTACATTGTTCCATTACTATAGATAATATATATACATAATAACCAAAGTGTCCAAACGTTCCATTGCAACTAGTTTGTTCTAAAGTAAAGCCTATATATAGAGAGGGAGAGGTGGAGAGCAATTTGTCTTAGACGACTTGTTTGAAAGTGTTTATCCACCAGTATTTTCTCCTTTGCATTTGTAACTCTGCTTTTTGAAAGTGCAAGGGACAGGAACTGTCCAACCAGGATTCTGAGTTGTATCTCAGTCAAGGAAGTGTACCAGAAACTCCAGACAAAAGCAAAGGGTGGGGAAAAATAAAAGAAAGCATGTAATGCAGAACAGGGAAGAACATGAGAAAGAACTGGGCTTTCCAACCTGCTTTTCACACATATGTGAAAGTACAAAGAGAATATGTGATTTTCTATATGAATGGGGCCCTAACTCTTCACATATCATTTACAGGAGAATCTCCACTCTTGTTTTAGTAATAGGGTACTGGGTTTTAGTCTTTACCTCCTACAGTGAAAATCACAGTTGTTCAATGTATATTTACCCACGACTACACAGCTCTAGTTAACACTTTATAGCACAATATATAAATTCAGCGAAACCTTTTATCTCCCCCCAAAAGCCATTCCACCTTTTTTGTGAAATCTCTCATCTTGACCGAGACACCACAAAAACCCACGAGAAAACACAAACGCCATAAATATGCGATCTTGTCTGACAAAGGCAAAAGCTGCACAGTCAGGAGAGGAACCTAACAAACATCCCAGGCTTTTCAAAACTAAGGACCCGACCTGCATGAAAGAGGGAAGGAGGAAATCCTTTCACTTGTCTAAAAAGACAAACCCCCCCCGAGCATTTAGTAAAAGTAATTAGTGTTTACAGCCACTAAGGTAGCACAGTTAGTGCTAATCTCTGACCGGACAAAAACCGCCTTTTTAAAAAGCTGTGTTGGAAACACCGGAGGTAGTTCAGAGAAACCAAATCCATGTACCATTGGGAATAAACCACAACAAAGTCCTACATCTTTGGCGAAGCGGAGCATCTTGAAAAGCACTGCAGGAACGGCAAAAAATAAAAATAATAATAAAAATATAGAAAAAGACCAAAACCACACAACAAAATCCAAACCAAAGAGTCACACAGAAACCCCCCACGAGTGTTTTAGATACCTGCAGCAAAACCGAAACTACTCGGAGCAGTTTCAGTTTCTTAGGCAGGAAGCGAGATGAGGACCCAACAGAACTTTTACTTTCTCCCTTTCCCTTACACGCCGATGCTACCGGGGAAATATAGAGAGGATGGGAACAAAACAAGGCGCTGCTAATGGCATAAGAATATTGGGGGGTTTTATCGCTACAAGAAATAAAACTTATTCAACTCGCTGGCCTCCAAAACCCCTCAATCCTTGGGCTGAGTTGGGATCCCCAGCAAGGCAAAGGTTGGTCTGGAAGCACCGCCGCCTGACAGCGCCTGCCCCGCAGGGCGTGAGCGGCACCGGCGGTGGGAGCGCTGGCAGGGCTCCGGCCCCCCGGCCCGGCCCGGCCCCCCATCCCGCCCTACCTGCACTCCTGGGCCGCCTCCCTGCCCGCGGCCGCAACATGGCGCCGGGACATGGCGGCGGGCGGGCC
>VXBX01002725.1:998659-1039734 GCA_013400415.1 Scytalopus superciliaris
GGGAGTTTGGGGGCAGTTTTGGGGACCGTTTTGGGGACACTTCGGGGACAGTTTTGGGGACCGGGCGCGACCCGCACGCTGGTGCGGGGCTCGCGCTGCGTCTTCGAGAAGGATCCCGGCAGCGCCGGGAGGTTGAAAAGCCGGGACGGGAGTGACTCCTGCGGAGTGGCCGCCAAACCCGCTCCGTACCGGGGCGCATCCTCAGCGTGAGCCCCCCGCCCCGTGCCCTGCCCCATGGCAAACATTTTGGGCGCAAACTCGGAGGAGACAACCTGAAGAACAAGATCTATAAGCTTAGAGAATGCCGGTGCTGCTGCCTGAAATGTTCTGTGCAAACTCACCCAGCTAACCTATACAAAAATAGCAGTATCAGGATGTTCCCACACTACCTGCTTCAGCAGCTCAGAGCAGGTGCTGCACAGGTACGAGGCAGCCCCTGCCTGTGGTCTCCAAAAAAGGAGAGATCATACACTCACACGTCCCCCCTTTAGGCTGGAAAAAGGCATTTAAGATGCCCTGAAAGCTGCCTGGGACAGTTTGTGCTGAAATCTTTTGCTGGGTTTTTTGTTTGAGGTTTTGCTTAGCACTCTGCCCAAGAGTGGAGGTGACCAAGGCCACTGTTTTCCTAATGTTTTTCTTGGGTCCAGAAACACCAGGAGACAATTGACTCGAAGGAAAAGCAGTGGCCCCTCCCATGTCTCTTTCCACACCCTACCTAAGGCAGTCTGGCCTAGGGAAAGGCTGCAAAGTAGAAGGAACAGCAACACAGAACTGAAAGCGCAGGGCAAAATAGGAAACTGGTTTTTGAGCACCTGAATGCCTAAACCCTCCCTGTCCTGTGCTCTCCACCCCCTTCATCGTGCCCATCTAGGCACTCCACCCCTTTCATCGTGCCCATCCCCAGACTGTTTTTCACAAGTTGAAACTACAGACCAAAACTGTAAATCACTGGCTGCCATCACAACATGCACTTTGCTTCTTCCTTTCTTTAACCCATCCTACACACCCCTCCTGCCTTCAAGCTGCAAGTTCCCTGCCCCAGGGACCATCTGTGAGTATTATGTTTGTAAAGAACCTCCCAGGAGTGGCCTCCACTGCTTCACAACACCCTTCCAGACCCACTGTGCACAACAGTACAATAAATCCATATTTATGCTTGGTGTAACTTCCTTGAGCAACAAATGAAGAACAGTTTGACTTACTGTCATAGAGAGTCCTTGAAAAGACAGTAGTGTATATTGGAATTACTGGTAATAAAGTGTTAAAGTTTCATGCCCAGTGTTAGCCAGGAATTCCAGAAATACTTTTATGACAGCTTGAAGGAGCAGATGAAATTGAAATCCGATAAACATTTGCTTTACCTCTCAGCTTAATACTTCAACCCTGGAAAATTGCAATAGACCTAGAGGCATTTCTACAGTTAAGTGACCTGGAGTCATAAAGACTTGCAAAAGACAACAAGAGAGTCAAATACAGAGCAGCTTCAACAGAAAATAGAATTCCCGCATTGATGATTACAAGGTGAAGCTGTTTATTATAAGAAGAACAGAAAAAACAGTAATTATCAAAATAATAATTTGACTTACAATAACCTGCCTATGGCAAGTATCTGAAGTACAGTCACTGCAGAAGGTGGGGTATTGTGGCACTGAGAACAGTGGGGGAAGTAAAAAAATAAAGGCTATAATGGTATCAGCTTGTTTTGGTTTTGGGGTTATTTCCCCTCAAGCAGGAGAGTTGTGTCCACACACACGCTGTTTAAACTAATACATGCCCTACAGCAGGCCCATATTTCAAATAAATAGGCTTCAGCACTCATTAGGCATGCAATTATACCTATCAGTAAGCAATCATAATACTCAAACTCATTTTAATTAGAGTAACTCTAATCACTATAGATGCCAATTACTGTCAAGAAAGAAGGAATCTTACTTTGCCTGACAGTTCAAAACCATTTCATTTCTTACAATTCCTTTCCCTGAAATAAAGCACCAGTTAAAAAACATCTCATGCTTTGCTTCAAAAGAGTTGAAAAATCAATTCCCTCCTGCCAGTCCCATGCTACTGATTTTTATTACTGTTAGTCCTTCCCATCACACAGTCTGAACACCCACAAATAACCAGAAACTTTGAAACAGTACAAATCTGGGAAACTTCATAAGGATTTACAAAGAGTTCCAGAAGTATACTTGGGGTGTTATGAGAGTCATTCTTTCCTATTTATTTCATCTCTTCCGTAATTGCCTTCCAGAATGACTCACAATTCTATTTTCCAGCAAAAGCAGGAAGTATTGCAGAGTGCAGAGGTTTTTAAGCAGTATCCACAGGGAAATGCATTGCCCACAGTGTAGCTACATCATGATGAACTACTGTGATTTGACCACATCCATTAACACCCGAAATTTCTCAGTCACAACCACGTGACCCTTACCATTTTAATATAAATGTTCTAAAAAAAAAGAATTAAAAGCCCTGAATCTGAAATGGGCCCTCATGCTTTTGTCAAAGAAACAAAGGAGGCAAAAATGAAAGCACCATTTCTAGTCTGTGAAGAAATTGCCTTTAGGCTTTCAAAAGCATAGCTGGACTTCAGTATTTCCCAATTTTCATTAAAATACACCAGCACTTTCAGCCTTTCCCCTTGAAATCTGCACATCCCTGCAGAAATCCCCTGCTTTAACTCTAGAAACTAAGTATTTCCAAAGTTTTCAAATGGCAGCTGAAACCACACTGTCAAAACCCCACATTTCCTGAACAGTTTTTGTTTGTTCTCAATTTCAGAAGCCAGGGGATAATTAACAACTCAAAATTATTTGTAGCCAGGGAAGAAGGCTGTTCCTTCCCCCAGTAGATCTCTCAGCTAAGGGGTTCTGGATATGGGCCATCAGTCACAGCAATGGGGCCACTCTCAGCAGTCAGAGGAGACTATAACCTGTGATCAATCATCAGCTCAATCTTCCTCTTCAAACAGTTTGTGAGATGAACACCATTTTCCGGGGGGTGATTTGCAACCCTGATCTAAAGGGGAAAAAAAAGGAGGTGCTGCAGGTTGCAAAGTCACAGAGCGTATGACATGTGGGGCACCACACATGAACCTACATCCACTTTATACCATGGCTGTTCCAAAGCTCCATATTAAATACTTACCCTATAATACATTCTTTTAAATTCTAGGGACCTCCTTCCTCATTAACATGCCTGTTCATTTCCACCTTGTCTTAATATGCCTGACCTCACCAAAGGCACAGCAAAGTCTAAGTAATTCAAAAAAATCACTGAGCTTGTGCTGCCTCAAGGGAATCACAGGGAAGCGGCAAAGGACCCTGAAACTCTCCTAGAACATTAAGAGCAAGAACTGAAGCAGGCACAAGCAGTGAAGCTGCAACAGGAAGATTTCTCTAAGAAACCACAGGGAATGACAGGTAAAGGCAAAGACAGGTATTGTCATAAGTCTTATCCCCTTGGAGATTAAGTGTTGTAAGTTGTTTTTTCCCTTCATACAGGATCAAGTTTGTGTAGAAACATATCAACAAATATTTATTAGCATACCTTTTATTAAGTTGGTATAGTAGAGTTATTAATAGCAGATCATTATCCAGACAGTAAATTCAATTATTCTTTCTTGATTCACACACAGGCCATCACTCATCAATACCCAGGAGGGAAGGGGGAGCTGACCACAGTGGTTTTCTCAAATACATACTGATGTGCCACTGGCCTCGGGGTCAATGCTCAGGAAGTCCATCTGTTTCTGCAGATGCCCATGTAATCCCTGTAATCCTTGTCAGCATATAGCCACCACTCCCTTCTTGGATGTGACAGTTCATGTGCCATTGTTGGTGCCCATGTGTGCTGGTGGCCTTGTGTGGATTCATCTGACTGTGTCCTGTGCTCAGCCATTCCTGTGGATTCAGCAAGGTATCTTTGCTCTGGAGTTTATCCATTCCCAGGACACTTTTGCACACTGCCTCTCAGCACACATTGTTCCTCTCTTCAGTGCCCTGTTTTCTGGTAACTATTTCTCCATCCATATGCATCGAGATGTAGCTGTGAAGTCTGTCTAAATTCAGAGAGGGTTTTGAGACCCAGGTACTCATTTACACTGTAGGCTGTCCCTTCCAGGCACAGCACAGGCAGCTCTCCCCCAGCCACTACAAACACAACTGCAGCTGTTGGTCACAATTTGCAGCAGAGATTCCCAAATCCATCTGCAAACCTGGATCTTCCAGATCACTGCTCACCCACACAGCTCAGTGTGCCACCACTCTGGTCATGCTTTGCCCTTTTTGCAGTAGCACAAATCACTACACTGTCTATTGACAATATAATGATGTGCTTTGGGGGGAACTCAAGTCTTCACCACCCAAACCCAAAGATTCTCATTTGTCATTCTCCTTTACAGGCATTTAAATAATTTCTTATTAATGGCATGATGCTTTTTCCTGCTTGTGATTATCTTCTACCACACATTTTTCCATCAATTATTTTAATTACACAGGCATAAATTATGCTTTCAAGCTAAATCTGATGCTTAGCTACTAGCAGTCCATGCTGTATCTCCCCTTGCTATCATCAGACACTCTCATATAGGACAACTACAGGTGTTCTCTGACAGACTTATGTGCGATGGCTGCAGATACCTGCACGTTAGTCTGTTACCTAGGTGCTTATTAGTCATGCTTTCCCCTTATTTCAGCTAAACAGCCATAATAATGAGGTTTCCTATCCTTCACAGCATTGCTTTGATTTCCCCACACAATAGCAGAAAGAGAGAGGGAGGCACAGGAACCAAAGATCACCTCTGTCTCACCATCCATTTACACTTCATTTTATGTGGCATATATAAGGAAAGATAGGAAGTAAGAGAAAGCAGATGACAAACTTGAATGTGTGTATGGCAAGGAATGGATAGACAGGAAATGTTTAAAAGATTTTCATATTCTTCCCTGGGAGAACACAACTTTTTCCAGTGTGAAACTGGTGGAAGGGATAAAGTCCACACTCACATGGAAGTGTTCAGATATAGGCACCCATTAACTCTTTGCACTGCAAACGTAAAGGGAACTGCTGAGTGCTCTGCCAGCTGGGGTTTGCTTTAAGTTTAAAATCACTTATTCATGAAAGCTGAATAGGAATGTTTTCTTTAGACTTAAGCTGGCTTCCTCTGACTGAACACCCTACCTGAGCACATAGCCAGAAGCTACAGCTCACATGAACATGTCTGAGCCCAGCCTGTGTAAATTCATCAAGTTCATGTACTTTTCCAGGCACTTCCAGACTCAGCTTCCCAGCTGGGCCTGCCTCAGCTGCTCTTTGTTCCCCTCACCACCAATTTGCTGTGTGGTTTCAGCACAGCCACAAATTACAGTACAGTTCAGATACAGACATTCCCTGCCACTCCCAGTTTCCTTTCCTTCCATCTTTCTGGAGAACCTCTCCTTTTCTCACTAATTCCCAGATGTTATCAGATCAGATGCTCTCTGCTGATCATTCCATGAACCAATTTACACCTCCTTTACCAAGCAGACACTGATACCTTGACATGCAGCCCACAGAGCAGAAGACTGCACTTTCCTTTAGGTGAACATCTGGATAGAATATTTATGGTACCAGTTTCAACTCCAATAACAGTTTCATCATCGGGGAGAGTTTGTGCCTCAAGATTGTGAAGCATTTGTGCTTTTCAGAGCCTGCTCTTCATCCAGGAAATTGGCATCTCTAACCAGGAACTCAACTAGCACACTAGTTTCTTTTTTTTTTTTTTTTTGACTAGACAAAAAACTGGCAGCACTACACTGATGTGCCAAGGGGACACCATGTGTAAAAAATATGTCATGGCTTTGTGTACATAATAATTCTACTACATGAATATACATTTACTGATCACTACATAGTTTGCTTACACCTTTAACACACACTAGTGATTATCCTGCCATGCATACCCATTCCCACAATTATTTTCATGGAAAACTTCAAGTCAGTCTAGGTCAGTTAAATTCCATCTATTCTGCTTCTATTCCCTACCTTTTATTTATTCAAATAACACGACTCTCAATACCTAAAGCTTCATAGGCAAGAGCCATATAACCACATACACAGAATTCCTTTGTCATGACCACTGAGAATAGCCTGGTTTACAGCTTAAACAAATTAAAAGTGGAAATGGCCTTCACCTGTGGCTTCTTCAGCAGACATCTATCATGGTAACATTCACCAAAGCTAATTCCTGCCCTTGCTGCTCCCTTTCTATGCAGGCTGTCTCTGGGAGAAGAGCAGTGCTTGGTATACCTCCTGTTAAATCACTGGTTGTTTCTGCAAAGATTAATAATTTTTGACACAAAGGTCAAACACAAAATTAAAAAAAAAAAAATAAAATCTGAGGGGAATCCACTGCTAGCAGGCAGAGAAAAGGGTTTTCCTTCAGCAGCTTATCAGGGTTTCTCTGGCTTTTCTTCCACAACACAAGCACGTTGCTTTCAGCATAACAAGCACCTGAAATTTTAACTGGTAAGTTCAGTTAGATAATCAAGTTACCAAATTTCTCTCACTCATCTTCTTCCACTTACATGTTATGCTGTGACAAAGCTCTTTTTGCAAAGACTGAGGGAATTCCTGAATCAGCCTCAAATATTATATTTCCTTTGCAATCAGAGATCTGATGAAGGTGGGGGGTGCTCAGCCTTCAAAATAATTAATTGGAAAATGTCTTCTGGGACAGGAAAATAAGAGACAGGGCCTCCATCAGAGGTAAGCAGAGACAGAACACGTGATGTCTAGCCAAAATGAGCAAATGCTGTTATATTTCAAAACCTAGACATGCAGTCAGTGAGTAAAAGCCCTTACACTGACTTACTACTATTTTTAACCTGAGTTCCATTATCTGTGAGTGAACAAATGGAAGGCTGATATATCAAAAGTGGCACACACCAGCAAATCTTTTTTAAAGAACTTTTTCTTGAGCACCCACCGAAGTCTGCAGGACCAGCCATTTCACCTGGAAGCCACAAAGCTGTCACTTCAGTGAGGAAAACACTTAGTGGATGGCATCATCATGGCTTGGTGAGAGGGGAACAGGTTTTATAGAAGCAGAAAAGAGTTAGATGTTAATTGGAAAAGATGTTAGGACAGCGAGTTAACCGGCTGGGCTGTTGAGATATATGCTGCTAACAGGGAAGTGTTGCAGTTCCTTTTATTTCTGTTGCTGATATCACAAATATGCCTGGGATACCAGCTGGCATTCAAAAAACAGACATAATTAATCTGGTGAAATGATTAGTTAGGGACACTTAGCAAACTGGCAAAGGCAGTGTCTGCTTAGCACTTTCATATGTGTTAATACAAAGTCTCTGTTTTATGACCAACACTGGGGTTGCAGCAAGCTGGGCAGCCTGTGAAGGGACCTTTTCCTCCTACATCAGTTCTGAGTCATCTCTCACCTACAGAATGCTACAGATCACGACACACCACATCCATCTGCCTCTGCCAGGAAGGCTTGGTGGTCAGATAGAAATGCCAAGATTCATAAGAGCAACACTAATGTTGATATGAAGGAAAGCACCACCAAAAACTATTATTTGAGCAAGGGCTAGAAGAATGTTTTATATTGACAACCAAGAACATGATCAACAGCATTCAGATAAATAAAAACACTGATAAATGAAATGTTTACATCATAAAGCCCGTGCTCTGCTAAGGCAACAGCAGAAAAAAAGCCACCAGGAGACCTGTGCTCCAAGAACAGGAGGATGGTGACAACGTTCCACCTCCTTGTACATGCCATTGCTTCCTGCTGTCCTAACATGTAGGCAAATTGGCCATAAAGATATTCAAATTGAGGCAAAGACAATGGGCAGCAACCTTGCCCAAGAGTTACGGAAGAAGAAGCAAGACTCTTAGTGGGAGAAATGCACTGCAGGAGTTTTGACTTCTTAAAGAAGTAAAAGACATTTTAAAAATTGGTTCAAACCAGCTCAAAAACTAGATCTAGCATGATCAAGATGAACCCAAAGTATGGAAAAAGGATTTGAAAGCCAACATCACATCCTTAGTGTTATGCAAACAATTCTTTTGAATTTTGACATGTATCTTGGAACACACGAGTACGTGGGTGTGACAATGAGCGAACAAAATAAGTTCTCTTTAAATTAAACTTCCCCTTTCTTTGAGATTCACACTAAATCTTGTTACATTATTTTTCTTTTTACAGGCATAGGGCAGCAAGTGCATCACAAATCTCATCTTCCTCGAGTCTTGTATGCTTTTCTACACCCTCTCAGTCTAGCACTCCAGCCAGCTCCCCCAGGCTGGCCCATATCAAATAGCTGAGATGAGTCATAGCCTCTTTCTTGGATCTAAAGCCAAATCCCTGCTAGAAATGCACAAAACTGGGCAGCATACAGGGTTGGCCAGAACCATTTCCACTCAAGAAAGATCAGGTATTGCTACACCACACCACTAATTGCACTTCTCTAAACTCCCTTGAGAAATTTACTCTGTTCTTCTTTCCTGAAGCACAGCGTGCAAACCTGCACACCACACTCCCACAGGGGCTCCCTGTACAGCAGAATTATCTATCCCCACACCCGCAGGACAAAATCCTGTTTGCACAGGAGGGGAGGGGGGCTCCCCCTCCTCCCATACAGTTGGGATTTTCCATAACCTGGAGCTCATTTCTGGCAGAGCTGTTGCTGAACAGTCGCCCTCCATCTGACAGCCTTGCAGCACACTGCAATCCTTTGTGCCATTCCTCATTGCATTCCTGACACTATTCCTCAAGATAACTTCTAACTTTGATGCTGTTCTTTAGTGCTCACCATCCCTCCTAAATTCACAACAGTTTAACAAACAAACTCCATTAGCATAGTACATATCCCTTTGATGCCATTTGTGGGCTCCAAATGAAATACCAAATGCCCTTGGACACTGGACAGGCTCCTGTAAAACATTAGCCAATAAAGCCTGCTCTTCTGGCAACAAGCCCTCAGTAACTCACCTAAGTACAAATGAGCACAGGATAGATACAGATGGCCAGGAACTGGTACAATTTCAGTGCACTAACTGGTGCAAAAAACTCCTATGTGTGTTTTGCAGGCTGCACATGAAGACAGACAGGCACTTACCTGTACGTGGCACATACTCAAATAGGCAAATATAACTTGCCAAACTCTGTTCTGCAGGGCTATGTTGTTAGGGACTTCTGAGCGTGGTAGCTTGAAAGTGGTTTGAGGTGCACTTATGTCAGTTGGAGTGGCACTTCATGGTTATTATGTAGAAATATACTGTAGTGGCCAAGTCACAGAGTAATCAGGCAGCAAAATGCAACAAGAGCATTCAAAGAAAGAAATAAATCTGCTTTTAGGATTTTCAAGGTGTAGTGAAAAACTAAGTTAAACTGATAAATCAAACAGTAGAAGAACATAAGCACACAAATCTCAGGTGACATCTATCAGAGGCATGATTTAGAAGAAATATAGAGGCAACACTCTTCATGCCAATAATTCTCTATTGAACATTATCACTGTCCCCAGCTTGGCAAAAAAAAAAAAAAAAAAAAAAGGAGCGATAGTTCCCCCTTGCTCTACTTCATGTTTTCATCACTCTGAGCATTACTAAAACAGGGTCTCACCACTACAGCTTCCTGCTTCCAACCACATCTTCTAGAGTGACGCTGGAGACCCACCCTGGGACACCCACCAGTGTTTTTCTCAGTGGCTTACCTGTCACTTAATGATCAGCTGTTGACACTGGCATCTACATCAACAGTCTGTGCTGATCCAGAGGTCAAACCCTGAGCTAAGACAAACTGGCACAGTTTTAAAATAAGCCTTGGGAAATAGGAATGACCTTCCATGACCTTGGCATTTTAATCCTTAGGAACTCCATTTGTAGGTACAAGGTCAGTTTTTATAACAGGTTAGTTGAGTTTGATTATCTGCATGTCATCTCTAATAAATAAATGGTTTGGAGCTCAGCTACGCCTTTAACTTTGTATTGTGTGATAGCCACAGATTATAATTAACTTGTAATTACTAAGATTTAATTATTTTTTAATAAAAGAATTCATAAAGACTCTTTAAAACTTGTTTTCAAGCCTTGAAGAAACTGAGGGGTTTTTTAAATATACAAAGCATGATACAGCATGAACTCACCTAGAAACCATTTGTTCTGTTAAAGCAATGAGATGGTAGAATTCAATCATACAAAGCATGAATCATTTACAACTTCATTAAATGGGCCAAGAAAATCCAAGAAAGGATTATAACTTAGCAGGTATTTTTACACTTCCCTGAGCTGGGCCAAAAGAATTTCCTTTAATTCCTTCTTCAGCAAGAGTTCAGTTTGTAATGATAAGACTCTAATCAAGCCAATCATTTAGTTTCATTAACGTTCCTTATCAGCCACAGCTGTACAAGGCAGCTTATTGCTCTCTGCCCCTTACTAAAGGTTGCCACTTCCCCAGCTCTCCTACCCTAGTACTTTAAGCACACCTTCCCCCACTTCCATGAAAGTAGCTTTTCCTGGCTTACTAAATAGATTTTTTGCTAATCCACATTGTTTTGACTGAAATGAGCACGCTTGTGTAGAAACAATCTTTCTGCATTTCCCCACCAATAGCTTCAGCTCATATGTGCTTTAACTTAACTGAGTTTCCATAAGTTAATTCACCTTTGTCTCAGTTGGGTTGATCCTGAAAGAAACATTTATCTCAAACAGTCAGTTCATGTTCCCTCTCCCCATCAGCCAAAACCTTCAGGAGGATCAGGGTGTACATCTGCAATATGTGCTTGTTGTTCCTATTTTTCTTCCTATATTTCTGCCCTCAGAGCAAGCAGCTCTGGCTCTTCCAAGGCAAAGAAGCAAAACCACCTTCTTAACAGGCAAGGAAGGCATTTTTCACTTTCATACGCCCAAAAAAAGTTTGATTGCTTCATTATTATCTGTAACTGTTCTGTTACTTTTTCTCACATAGCACTACACAGGAGATTAGTTGTGTTTGGCACTGGTTAAATGCAGCAGCCTTTTGCTTTTCCTTTGAGGACTGGAAAAGCATCCCTGAGCAAAAGGCTCTGGTGGCAGTTTGATCCCTGAAAGTGAGTTTTGCTGCAACAACATCCCACCTGGAACACTTTCAGCCCCCTCTTCACCATGCTGGGCTTAGCACCATACCATCAGACATCCCTACAGCCCTGTGGTGAGCAGACTGACAACTCAAAATCACCCTGAGGCAACAAAACCAGTTCCTTGCCCTTCTGCATTACAGGGTGTGAGAGGAAGGGCACAAACCAACTAAGACAGAAGGATGGGATTTGCTTTTTCCCCAGTAGCAATAAACACCAGCCTTCTACAAAACCAAGACAAATTGAAGAGATTTAATCACCACATCCCACATTCCACAAAGAAAGCAGGTACTGTTCTAGAGGACATTTTGATTTATTCCTGATCTCTATACAGGAACTAATGTTTAGCATCAAAAACCAGACAGACTGTAATGAGAAGAAACAGGAAAAGAGTGCCAGTGGATAACTAGTGGAACAAAATATCAGGGGAAATGTTGCTTTCCTCATTTCCTGATGTCTTTAGATCTGTCTTTTTTGGAAAAAAAATATGTGCTTTAGTTGAGCATAAATCAGCGGGCTAATGTAAAGAGAAACATGAAGAAATTGCACGGCCTGTGAAAGATGGGAGGTCAGTCTATGGGGTCTAACGATCTCTGCCTGTTCTGCAGAGCCGAACTCCAGAGCAAGAAATAAAGAATTTCTTTTGCATCCACATGCACACACATCCTGCACCCGCAGAGAACCCACAGACAGCTGGCATTTAGTCCCAGATGGGGTGTTCCACTGCTGACCAACCACTGCATCCACACAGTCTGCTACTTGTTCAGAGCCACATGCCAGCTCGTGCCATGAGCAATTCCCAGCCCTTCTGTTTTTATCATTCCAGGGCATGAAACAAATTCAGGTTCTTCTTCCTTCTGCTCCACTCAAGCAAGCATTCCAAACAAAACAGATCCCAAGTGTCCTGCATACATTATCCCTCTTTACCACTATTCCTCTTACGACAATACAACTTTTCTCTAGTTGCTTCTATAGTTTGACAGTCATATTAGACATGGAACCCATAAATACTTGTCACTTTTGGAGGCCCCACTCAGACCACCACATGAAGAATGCTTCCTTTGGCAGAAAAATACTATCTTTGCCTCTTTTTTCTCACTAGAAACACTAAGAAGCTTTTACAGAGAAAATCTACCAATTCCCACACCCCTCTGGCTATCCTCTGAACACTCACTGCTGGGATGAGGTAACCAACAGGCAGCAATGCACAGGCATCTTGGGGAAGGGCTGAACAGCCTTTTAATAAACCTGCTTTTTCTGAATCCCAGCAAAACACTCTCACCACAAAAATTCTTAGAACTTCATTCACTTTAGTTATTGCACACAAATTAGGCAGCAAATCTGAGTTTTTACCTAGGAAAAAATCACATGGCTTCTGTATGAAAGGATAATCGTGTCTCATACTGCTCCCATGACCATTATATCAGCTAGCCCGTCTCCCAGAAAGTTTAGCATTGGAAAGGGGTGAGTGGGTGTGGGTGTGTGTGTAATCTCTGCATGTCTTCTGTCCACCAGTGCCAGCACTGCCAAGTAAATTTGATCACCATGTCACAGGAAAAGAGAGCTTGACTACTTCTATAAAGCCACATCAAAATTCATCTACCAAGCAGCAGAAAAATGCCAATCTTAAATATCTGCCACCTGACCTGTTTACACTCTCATGGGACTCTCCCAGCATGACCAGTTGGAGGAGGTTGACTTTTACCTAATCTCCCAAGCAAGTGCTGGCTTTTTCCTCCTTTACCTGTATGCTCTATCAGCTCCCTGAGCAGCATCTGCAGAGATTCCTTTATCCTCACATATTCCTGCAATTCTTTCTTCACACTCCATTTATATCAGACTTCTGGGAACAAAACCATTGAATTTTTCCCTTTCCCCCTCCTGTGGCCAGCCGGGTTATTACAAAGTAGGATGAAGTAGGACTCAGCCTGATGAGCTCACGTGGAGACCATAAACGCCTTCCTCTCACACCGATGACCCCTTTGGGGACAGAGGTTTTATTTCATCCACTCCCTTCAGGGTACAAACACATGCAGAGTGCATCAGTTCATGCTGTCCCTACTGTATGCTTTGAGGATAACCTGTGTCTCTCACCAGGGACCTGAAGATTTATCTATGTGCAGTCGTGAGACACTGGATTATTATACTAATTATTGGCTCAGACTAACTCAAGTGTATGTGTGGGAGACATCACATTTCATGAAGGTGAAATGGTGCCCTGCTCCATATCCCAGCCCCTTGAAGCCTCCTTTCACTCCCGTCACTGGCACACTGGGTGCACTCCCCCACCTCACATCCCCTGGAGCCCCTAACTCAGCCCCAGAGTGGCCAGTGGGTCAGAAGTCCTACCTGGAGAGGGGTGGTGGACATAGAGGGCCAGACCAGATAAAACCAAAGACACGTGGTCTCCACATTGTCACAGTCCTGCCATTTCCTGCACTTACATCAGATCTAGGGTGGTAGCTAAAATTCTCCTTTACTCTCTCTCTTTCTTTACTTCTTCTCCTAATCTCCTTTCTTGGTATTCGGATAACTTCAAGCCAGCTGGGTTGGATTTTGCTGAGATGTATAGGTTAGCACGTATTAAGTCAATGCTTTGTAAAATGCTTTATTTTGGTAGAAAGTTGCCTTTTAAACTTTTGCCAAATTCCGTTATTTTCTAAAGCTTGCCAGCAAAAGTGTGTTATCCGAACTCCTGAGAAACACATGTAGTGTCTTCTCCTGCCACATTGCCTAGAAATTCATGTTAGGAGGGCACCCTGTGGATCACCCAGACCTGAGGTGGGATCAGCCATGCCTGCACCATCCCCAGTCACTGCTTACCTACACTAAACAACCCCAGGAGCCTCCTGCTTCTTCCAAGGACACAGCTTTTCTGGGAGCAAGGGTTGTGCTAGGGAAGCTTCCAGGGGCTAAAACAACTGGGCAAGCTCAGCATACACCCTTTGGCATCAAGCCCATGCACTCCTTATTTCTTTTCACCTTGCAAATTTGCCCTGGCAGCAGCACAGCTTGGGGAAATGCAACTGAAATGAAGAAATATCACCACCTTGGCCACGTAGCGGGCAACGGCTGTTCTTCAAAGTTATTCACATCCCTCTCGGATCACTGAGTCTGGCAGAAGTTAATCAGCATTTCCAGACCAGGCTGTGCAGTGTGAGACACCTCTGGCAGGAATGACGGGAGTGTGCAGCCCTCTAGTGCCCAGTGCCAGCCACGTTACTGACACCCACGGCCATGTCCCCGCAGAGCTGCACAGCTTTCCATCCCTTTGCCATGAGTACCTGTCACTCCCAAACCCACTCCTGATAAGCAGCAGGTCATGTGCTTTGCACCCTGAGGCCCAGGACACCTTTTCTTTTTTCAGTTCTCACCTTTTTCTTTTTTTTTTTTTTTAAATAATTTCAACTGCCTTTACATGCAGGCTCAGGCCAGGAGCCCTCTTCCTGTACCTTCTACTGTTCCAGCTCCATCCAGACACAAATGTTCCCTCAATATGCAGGGCTAGCATACCTGCATTTTTGTTGGAGGGTAACATCCCAATCAACCCACATTCTTTTCTGATTCCTCTAACCTAACCATGAGGTGCCTTTGGACAGAGACATCAGCTCTGACTTGGTATGCAAAGAAACTTAGGCTTCCTCAGGGTCTCTGCTCTTCAACACTTTGCACATGCTCCAGCTGCCCTGTCCTCTCTGGCACTAATTCCTTGCTAACCCCAAAGGGCTCCAAAGCTGGGTTGGCAGCCAAGGTGGCATCAGGCCCTGCAGCCCCTGGGCCAGGTCAGCCCTTTGCCACCCACAGAGCAGGTGTCTCCACTGCTATCCCCAGTCCCAGCTGCCTTTTAGGGGCCTTCTCCCCTTGTACCCCCACCTACCTTCTGCTCCTGGCACCTGTATGAAGACCACAGGGAAGGACTCAGCTCTCCCCCAGAGCCACAGCAAGCTGCTGGGTTTGCCTGCCATGACCTTTATTTGCTGACCACAGGTGCTGTCAGTCTGCTCTTACAATCTCCCACTGGTGGATCCTAATGAAGCTGAGAGTCCATCCCAAATGCTCTCCAGGTGCTAATTGAATCCACCTTCCCCTTCTGCTGCAGCACAGCACACAGGTCTCAGCACTGGGCAGCTTGAAGGTAACACAGCTCTTGGCAGACACAAAGACTTTTCCTCACCTGTCATTTACCTCCCACAGAAGTAACATTCTCTTGTGTATGATGCCAAGTGCTCCATTTAGCTGCCTGAGCATCTGCCCAAAACCAGACACCTGCGACAGCTCAGGGGACTGTCAGAGACACCAGAGGACCCCAGCAGACCTGTGTCCTTCTGAAGGCCATGTGGAGCACCTTGGGCCATCTCAAAGGGTTCTGGTGCCTTGTTTAGGTTGTAACAGCCCAGTCCTTGCTATAGCAAACCCATATCAAGACCAATGCTTTCCTGCTTCCGAATCTAGAGGAAAGCACTTGTTTTCAAGTGTCACCTCTTCCCAAACAGCCAGAACATCTCCCTGGAAAACCACACTTTGGACCCCCTCTGGGCTGGCCTGTGGGGAGCAGAGCACTGCTGCTGCCACCTGTATTTACTGGGCTGGGGATGAAACAGGTGCTTTGTCCCAGGACACAGACCCCTCCATGCAGAGCCAGCCCTGGCATCTATTCTCAGGGCACCTTGGCTACTGAGCCAGGTTGGTTCCCTGTCAAGTGCTCTCCCAGCAGTTTTCACTTGCCCGGAAAGCTTAGAAAGGCACAAGTTTCGTGTGTTTTCCTTCCCTCCACGGATGATTCACTTTTCTGTGTAAACAGTGGGTGGATCCCAGCTGGATTTCCGGGAGCAACAAGACAGCCATTTTGGGCTCGGGGAGCAGGAGCTCCACACCTTGTCCACATCCTTCCAGTCTATCCTGCTGGGAAGCACAAGTGCCGGAGCAAGCCCGTGGTTAGCACACACCTGAAAAGCGCTTATGGAGTGTGGAGGGGAAGGAAAGTCCCAGCGTGCCCTGACCCGGGTCACTGCATGCAGGCGAGCTGCCCTGCACCCCTCGCCACCCACTCAGCCTCTGCAGGCTCCTTCCCACTCCCACGGAGCAGTGCAACCCACCAGGGCAGGCTCATCACACCCTCGCCGTGTGTCTGTGGAAAGCTCGATGCTAAGAGCTAACTGGCTCTTGCCTCCCACTGTGCCCTACTTACAAGGCGAGGGTAGCAAAGAGGAGTGCTGGCAAATCCCAAAATCTTTATTTCTTTTTTTTTTTTCCAAGGGACTAATTGCAAGGCTAGCTGAAAGGAATTACTTAGGGAAGAGCTGACATTTCCCTTGGTATTGCTCACTAGGCATTTGTGGGCATGGAGCAGTGTGGGAACCAGTGTGATGCTTGCCTTGTGCTAGGCAAAAACTTCCCTTTAACATGTAGCATGGTCCCTAATTAAAAATCCCTCTGCAAAGCTCCATCTCCTCTCAGATGAGACCTGGGTCAGGCAGGAACATCCCTGTCAGGAGGGCCCCATTGTCCCAGTGTAGGGGCAATCCCTTGGCTCCCTGTGCCCCAGCCCCGGGCGCTGCCGGGGGTCTGGGAGCCCAAGGCAGTACTGAGATTTTAGCCGCTAGAGGGAGGAACGGAGGTCAGACAGTGCCTGGAGGGTGCACAGAGCTGTGGCACTCTGCAACAGGTCCCACATCCAGACATGGACACTGAGATCTCACCCGGAGGTACCTGAGCCCAACCCTGGGCAGGGACCCATCCCAGGACCCAACCTGCTCCAGCTATGCACAGCACCTGACCCAGGCAAAGGGCTTTTCGGGCAGGAACATAATTTTGCACATTAGGGGAATTTAAACCTTGAGGAAATGTCAGCCCCGGGTGCAGATAGTAGTGAGATGCTCCCCAAGATATTCCTGAGGGGGAGTGAATGCTGAGTCCTCAGACACCCTTTTGCTGCACTTTCACTCCTGCTGAAGCTGCTTCCATTCTGTGACCTTCTGGGTGGCTCCTCTGCCCCTGCCAGCCCCACCACTAGTTGAAAACTCCATCCCTGCCACCTTTCCCCCAACCACTCTGCCAGGCCTGACAAAAACACGGGCTTCTGCAGGTGCTGGAGCAGCATTTGGGCTGCTCCCAGTCCACCATCCTCCTCACATGCTGCTCCTCTCCTAGCCTGAATCCCTGCAACAGATTGTCATGCCAAATCCTGCCCCATTTTCTAATGGAAAGCTTGGATAGAGGACCATCCCCAGCCTGGTGCTTTCAGGAGATGCTGAAAGGCAACACCCGACTTTGCCATTTCTGATAAGAGGCTCGGTTTCCTCGCAGTCCCACTTGCCTTCACTCTCGCTTCTGCTTCACCAGCACAGTTTTCCCCATCAGGAAGCCTTCCTGCCTTCTGATGGAAACCTGCCAAAGCCAGCAGTGGATGCTGCCCAGCTCTTGGCTGAGTGTGACCAGCCACTGAGGCTCTGTCGTGGGGGGAAAGGATGTGTCTGTTCCTGTAAGCTGCCTGTGACACCCCACACAGAGGTAGTGGGAGGGGGGTTCAGCTGGAACTTGTTCAGATGCAAATGCCTTCCAAGCAGTGACTCAGCTCTGAGGTTTTCCTCCCTTCCTCGCCAGCAGATTTGACTCCCAAAGAGCTTCAGGGCTGCTGGAAGGCAGGACTGTGCCAGTGGCAGGGCAAGGGAGCACTCCTGCCCCCTCTCCTGAGCCATCCTCCATCTCCTGGACTTCTTCAGCCCCAGTCATTCATTTTGCTCTCTCTGCAAAGCTACATGGAGATGGGGAGGGCTGCCAACCTCCATGGACCAGGACTGGAGGGGAAACAGGAACCTTGAGGGGAAAAACATTCTGAGAAACTCCCTTTCCCTATAGCTGTGCTTCCACCGGGACTGCCAGCATGGAGGGGAGTGGTTTGTGCCGGCAGAAGGCACTTTGTGGGGAGCTGTGTGGGGTACATGCTGCTTTCAGCTTCTCTTCAGGGGCAGGAGTCGTTCTCTGGTGGTCACACCAGCCAAACTCCTATGCATGTCCGCTGTTCATTTCTATTTACGAAATCTCACTCGATTTCTATCCAGGTGGCCAGAGGGCAGGAGGTCTCAAAGGATGCAAAAATGTGACATGCGATAAAAATAGCCAGGCAGGTGGAAGGGGAACCCACGCTCAGAGCGACACAGCCTGAGCGAAACCCTGGCTGCACACAGAAAGCCCTGCCAGGGAGAGAGGCAAAACAAGTCCCCATAGCAGGAAAATACCCACTGCTGGCCAGGCCTTTGCAGGGGGGGAGGTTTTTGCAGGACATCACCAATGGTTCCAACCACAGATGAGCTCCTCTGCAGCCGTGGAAACAGTGCAGGGCTCGGAGCGCAGGAGTTCATACTGGCATCTGTGGGACTGTGGGAGCCAAGTGCATCTGCAAGGACACTTTGGTGTGACAGAGGCTGCACCTCTGGGTCCCTCTGAGTTCTCTATACCCAAACAGAGGGGCCAAGAGCAGGCTGAGCACCAGCCAAGCCGCCTGTCCTGCCACCCCGGCTCTGAGGCCCCTCAGACCTGGTTTTGAGGATCAGGCTCTGTGGATAAGCCAAGGCTGCTCAGCTCTTTCAGTGAGGGCATCTCTGGCTTCATGTTGTCGTGATTTTACAGCAGAAAAAGTACCTGCCGAGCCCAAAATGCCCCAAACACCACATCCCTCATCCCAAGGGCAAGGTTGAAAGACATGTCCCAGTCAAACACGGGCTTGCAGCTGGTTTGCTGCTTTAGAGGAGAGGGAAAGGAAAGACACACAAGATCCACTGAATCACACAAAACTTGATGTTTGTAAGTTTAAATATGTAGCTATGGCTGAAGTGTGGGATTAGCTCTGTATTAGACATCTGTGAGTCCACACCTGTGAGACGCTGCCTGGGGAGGTGCAGCAGGGTGCTGGCTGGGCACAAGCCTGGATCTGGACACTTCTGTGGGCTTCTCTAGTGTCTGCCAAAGGGTTGAGCAGCCACTGTCACCTCCCAGCACCTCCAGCTGCAGCCTGCCTCCTGTGCATAGCCTGGAACTGCATCCTAGAGCTGCCACCCAGGAAGGGACTGCATCTCCCAGTAGGAGACTGCATCTCAGATGGCAGTGGAGTTGGGGAAGGTGTGCCCTGCTCCAGCTCCAGAGGCTGTGGCTGGCACTGGCACTACACCCACAGGCTGCAGCTGTTTCACTGGCCCCCTTTCCAGTGTCCTCCCCCAGGGCACTGAGCAGCTGCATCAGCCTTCATCCAAAACCCCACGGTGCTGTGGGGTTCAGGCACTGGGAAAGCATGTCAGCCCTTCCCTAAGGCCACTCGCTGCTTTCAGCAGTAACACTGTGAGGTGTTTTAATTGCTGGCTTATTTCTGAGCCCTAAAACACACCCTGGTCCTGCCAGCTGGCTTTCTCTGCAGTCATGGGAGCTCAAAAGCGGGGGGGTTTTAACCATATTTCTTCAGATGGGCGGGAAAATCCATCTGCTGTCTCTTCCTCTGCCCCCTTCTCATAGCTGAAAGGTGGATTTTCTCCCTCCAGGGTGAAGCCCCAGCCCTGTAGTGGGCAGTCCCCCCACCTTCTCTCCTACAGGACCCCCCCCAAGGGCAAACCCCCGGTGCCTGCCCATGCTCCCAGCACAGCAAGACTGCAGGAAGCTCTCACTTCCCCCTGATAAATGCTGAGCCGCTGCGCTTCCGCAGGGAGCCAAGCCAGGCTGCTCCTCGCTCACACCCACTGCCCTTGGCCAAAGGGAGACAAGGGGAAATCTGGAGACATAGGGACTAGGGGTGGCATTGACTCTCAGCTGTACCAATGTCATGGGGAAGGGATGGGTCCCACATGCTGCAGTGTGAGCCCCAGTCTGCCTCTGCTTACCCACCTTTGCTGACCAGACCCACAAAAGCTAGGATCTGGATGGTCATCCCAACTCCAAGCACACTGCTTCTCCTCTTCCTCCCACAACCTACATCATGGAAGCTGGCAAAGTTGTGCACCAGAAAAGCTGTGCATCCTTTTTCTCCCACCTGTTCAGGATCTGAGCTGCCCTGCTGCCCATGCCACTGGCATCAGGCCTGTTTGCCCTACTTGTGCCTCTCTCTTGACTGTTTCTCCTCCTGTTCCCCAGTAGCTTTCCAGCTCAGGAGTTCACCAGACTCTTCCTAGCAGGCAGATGTGTGCAGAGCACATGGGGGACCCCATTGCCAAGGGGAGGGTGTGAAGAAGTGGCCAGGTCACCCATGGTATTGGAAAGGGTGAAAATCCTTTGGGGGGCAAGCCCTGTCCCCAGGAGGGCATCAGGAGCAGTGGTCAGGGGATGTCCAAGGTCTGACCCCAGCAAGGAGGAGCAATGCAGCCAGTGCTGGGGAGCAGTTTGGCCAGACCCCATCCCTGAAGGAGACATCAGTGTCATGGCTCTCATGCTGCAGTGCTGCCCTGGAAGAGCTGAGCAGCCAGCAAAGAAGGAGTGGGAAGACACCCAGCCCTCCAGTGTGGCACTGGGAGCTGCCAAGGCAATAGCTGTGGGGAGGGAGTAGTGGGTGCTCGTAAGCTGTGTCATGTTGGGGTGGGACCTGCAGCAGGCAGGCGGGAGGGCAGCCCAGACTTGAGAAATCAGAGATATTTCAGCTCTCTGATTCATGCAGCAAAGTTCCTGTCCAGCCCCGCTGTGACAGATAAAAGGGGCAGAGAGTGGCAGCCATGCAAAGGTGGGGCGTGTAGCCAAGTCCACACGTGACACCCTGAAAATATACCTTGAGGCCTTGAATTGCAGATGCCACCTCTTTTGGGAGCTTGCATGGGTAAATTTGTGGCTCCAGCTTGGTCATCTCCAGGACAGAGCCTTCCAGGTGCTTCCCAACCCAGAAACACATGGCAGCTCCCAAAAGATAAAACTGCTCTGTAAATGTTACCTGAACCTGCAGGGCAGCTCTCGAGCCCAGGCAGGGCAGTGCAAGCAGCCAGGCATGTGAGGCATGTCACCACCCCCCTATCAATTGATTTGCCAGAATATTTATGGGTTTGATCACGGTGGCACAGGAGGAGCAGCTCACCTCACCATCAGCTCAGTGCTGCAGCCTGTGCTGGGGCCCCAGATTCTCATATCCATACTGCTTGGCAAAGAGGAATCCCAGGGGGACCTGACGTCATTTCTGAGCACAAACAATGGCTGGGCATTCAGCAGCACTGGGGGGGAAAGGATGGGAAGAGGATGTTGGAGAATGGGACCTTATGGAAAAGGAGTTGCATCAGGCACATGTGCTCACCATCTAGAGCAGGCAGTAGCTGGTGGTGGCTTCTTGCCTGGCCATAATGTCCCAGGGAACATCATCTATCAATGTCCCTGGGGAGGGCAACCAGCTCCCTGTGGTGCCAATGGGCATGCCACTGGCTGGCACTTGCCAGGCCCATGGCAGCACCTGCTGCTGGCAGGGCTCACTGGGCTGAGGACAGACACTGCTTATCACAGCTGTCAGCAAAGTGTAGGTGACCAACTCCAGTGCTGTCACCACTTGCAGAGGCGCTACATAAAGGAGGGGGCTTTGGCAGGGTGAGCCCAGGGTGCATCTGATTCCCAGGGGATTTTCACTCCCAAAGGGGGAGGCTGAGCCAGCCAGGCAGCCACCCTCGAGCTTGTGCTGGGGAGGCGGCACCCAGGCACCCCCTCTGCTCGGCTGGGGAGGAAAATCTCCCTAACCCAGGAAGGTCATGGGGTGTTGGGCACAAGCACAGGGCACCCAGCCATGCTGCAGCTTCCCGGGAAAGCAGCCCCCTCTGGCACCCACCCCCTCCCGGGAAGCAGAGGGTGCTGGGGGCCGTGGCCCTGGCACGGGGATGCCGGTTGCTCCCTCCCACGGCTTCCCCTTTTCTCAGAAAGCCTGGAAACCAAAGGTGAAAGAAGTGGGTGGAAACTCCGCACGCTACCGTCCAGGAAGAGAAGTGAGTAACTCGGCTGCGATATTTAACAGTGCCTCCGGCCCCGCCGCTCGCAGAGCCGCCTCGACGGGAGCCGGAGCTGCCGGGTGAGTGCCGGGGTCACAGGAGGGTCTGCGCCGGAGCGGGGGGACTGGAGTGGCTGCCGTGGGGTGATTCCTGGACCGCTGCTCCCAGCAGGGAGCCGGAGCTGCAGAGGGCGGCTCTGCCCGTGCCGAGCTGGGGGACGCGGTGACGTCTCAGGGCCGGTGGCAACGCGCTCGCTCCGGGCTGCGGGAAGCGGGAGAGGAGGTGCAAGAGCATCTTCACTTCTATCCCCGGCTTTTTTTTGTAATCTGCACAACCAGACTCGTGCGTCTCATGGTTTAAAGGTTGAGGGGGGGCGGCAGGCATGGGACAGTTCGGCAAACTTCCCGGGAAGGCAAAGCGAAACCCTCTGGAATAATGCTCCAGCCACCATGTCAGCGCGGCGCCGGCTGCTGTGCAGCACCCACAGGACTGCGCTGCTTGGTCCCAGGCACGTCCCGGCTAATCAGTAACTCCCGGGCTAATTAGCTGGAAATGCCAAAAAGGAGGTCGCTGCTGCTTTTTTTAAGACATTAAGCAATAAATCATTAACCGCTGAGCGGTGGCGCTGCCTGGGAGTCACGTCTCCTCTGGAGCAGCCAGTTGTGCTTTGTCTCTGGAGGGGAGCCCCCCAGCCTGCCCCGTGTCCCCCAGGAGGGAGGGAGCGAGGGAGAAAGCCGGGAAGGGCGCAGTGCCATCAGCTCAGGGCTGAACTGGTGCGGTGCAGCGATCCGGTGGCAAGGTGGTCATGGGTGAGCTTCTGCTTCCCCGTGCCCTCCCGTCACCTCCGACGTGGCTTGCCATGGGGAAATCTGCTTGTGTGGCCATCTCTGCGGTGTTCCACACAGAAAATCCCACAGTAGCAGTGTCCTGCTGGGCACCTGCTTGCCTGGGGTCTCTCTCAACTCACCAGTATTTAGTTCAGGAGCCTTGAGGAGCTCTCAGCCTTTTGGCTCCTGCACTGGAGCCAGTCTTTTCCCCAGTACCTGTTTCTGAGCACTTCTGTCAGCTTCATCAAGTCATCAGCCAGCTTTGGGTTCAAATCCAGGTTCTTAAATCCAGACAAAAGCCCACAACAGCAGGCACCAGCAGTGGATGTGCATCAGAACCAGCATGGTGACCCCACATGCATCAAGCCAGGCAGAGAGGAGGGCTTAAGCAAAGGCTCCTGTCCCTGAGTCAGGGGAGGCAGGTTGCAGTGGGCCTGTGAAACCTCCGCCTGCAGAGCCAGCAGCTGATGCAACCCCCCCCAGGGGCTGACCCTGTTCCCTGGGGCAATGGGCTCAGCAGATGCCAGTCACCCCATGGCTCAGTGCTACAGCCTGACCCTGGCACAGCCTCGGGAAAACACAAGGTCAAACCAGAGCAGGGCACCTTCACACCAAAGAAATATCCAGCACCCGGGTGGCTCCCACGTGTCTATTCATCCCTGCTCTCCTTGGCATTACCTGTCACCCCACTCCAGTGCAGCTCTCCTGGGGGAAAGGGATAATCCTAAAGACACAGGGCCAAATCCAGCCCTGGCTCTGCCTGGGTGAAGGAATGTGGGGCAAAGTTGGAGATGGGAATACCAAGGAGCAAAGGCAGAGCACCCAGGGGTGCTGTGGATGCCATGTCATGGAGACATTGCTTGCAGTAATAGCCAGGGGGGAAAACAAAGAGTTGGAACTTGTCTGAATTTGCATTTCAACCCCTTCTTTCCCAGCTTGTCCCTCATGAGCTTCCCATTGCACCTGGATCAAACTGTTCATGCTGCCTTTTGGTGATGAGGTACTCAGTCCCGGCACCCACAGGTAGGACACTGAAAGTAGTTTGCCCCCATCTCAGATAGGGCAAGGGCACAGGGCACAGTGGGATTCATGCCAGACAGCTTCTGAGCTGTCCCACACAGCCCCAGCACTCACATCACCTCCCTGAGGCCGTTGAGCAAGGGAATGGGACAATTCCTGAAGCACCATTGGGGAGGGCTTGTTGGGGTTGACCCCCATCCTGCTCACCCTTCTGTCCTTCCCCTTTCTTTGCAAATCAGCCCATGGAGGAAGATGAGGAGGAAGGCTTTTCTCTGGCCTGCAGGGCTCCTGAAAGCAGTGGTTGCTCAGAGTGGCAGCGGTCTGAAGGCAGGTGGCTGGAACTTTGAACAGCAGCCATTCATCAACAATGTGGGGTAAATGCCTCAGACAGTAGTTTTACCGCTTGAAAAATGAAGCACAAAGGCTTTCCATGTGCTCAAACAGCCAGGAACTGCAGGATGACCACCCCATGGGATGAGATGGCTGAGGAGCATCCCAACCCTACTAGACATTTCAGGCTGGCAGGTCTGCTCCCACCTCACTGTAGTGTCTCCAGCAGGCTGCCTTCCTGCCTACCCTCTTGCACAGGTGCCTGCCTGCAGAGCAGGGGGAGGAGGAGGAGGAGGAAGATCACCCCATTATTCTGAGCTTAGGGGGCTCAGAGCTATTGAAAACTCCCTGCCATGCCACAGTGGTCTGAAAAACAGCACAGTGCACAGGCAGGTGCCTGAGCCGCTGGTTTGACCCTGATCACCTGCTGCAGGGTGGGGGCACCCTGGTGTAAGCTCTGCTTTACCCCGTCTCCCTCCACGGCTGCCCCTCCAGTTCTGCTGCACGTGGTCCCTGTGATGTGCCAGTGCTGGCACCCTCAGCCTAGGACTCCGTGGCTTTTGCAGCATGGTTTGGCTTCTTTGGAACAATCATCAAGTTGGTTAGTTCATGCTGCCCTGACTGAACTCTAAATTCCCCACAGATGGATTAAAATAGAGCCCCAGGCCAGTTGTTGAGCAATCATGGAGTTTACTCCTCCTGTACAACAGTTGCTCGGTGCTTCCCCCATTGAAATCTTTGCCCGTGCTCCAAAGTAGTGTGTGTCATTTCCCGTCTCTTCTGCTGACCCATCAGACCCAAGGGCTCCCCTCCTGCACTGCTGGCATACAGGCAAAGTGCTGCAATCCTCTCCAAGTGGTTACTCCTGCCCCAGCCACTGTTATCAAAACAGTGCCAAACTATTACCGAGCCAAAAAAAGCCTTTCAGCCATCAGCTCAGTTTCAGGGTTTGAAAATGAACATCTGCTGAAGGTCAAGTCTGCTCAAATCTGCTGGCAGCATTAGCACCTCTACAGCTGCTCATGGGGGTGCTCATCTGTCCCCTCAATCTGCCCCTCCACACATGTGAGCTTTGTAGCCCAAACCAGGGGGTGAAGGCAGTGGGCAGCAAAGGGTGTGTGCATAGTTGTGGGATGCACCAGCATGTCCCAGCTTGACCCAGACTGAGACTGATCCCTCCTTGAATCTGCTCTCTCAGCTGCTTGGATAAGGTCTTTCACTCTTCATTTTGAGCCATACAATTACCCTGTGTCCCTTCCGAGTCCCAAATGGGCGCAAAGCCCCAGCTGGGAGTTCAAGGGGTTCCTGGTTTCGGTATGAGTGGAGCAGAGGGTCAGTGCCTGGAATTGCTGGGCTGCTCCTGCAGCACTGAGCATTCCCCACCACAGCTATGCCCCTTTTCTCAGACAGATGCAGAGGAAGAGCAGTTTAGACTGAGGGGTGTGTGAGGCCTGCACACAGAGCAAATACGGTGGTGGGATTCCCAGCACACCTGCCACTATCAGCCCCAAATGGCAGAAATGGTGTTTCTATTACAGGTGTAGCAGGTTTACAGAGCTTAGGGCTGACACGAAGCTCTGCAGTGACTCCAAATGACAAGATGGTGTGTGGAAGCAGTGGAAAAAAGCAGCAGCCAACTTGAGCAAAGTTTCCAAAGAAAGCTGTGTCTGTCTGCACCACTTCTGGGGTGAGAGGTGCCAGAGTCTTCTCTTTGCAGCAGCTCCCAGTTGCAAAAATCTGTGTCAGCTCAGTGCCTGCACTGTGTCAGAGACATGATGAGCTCTTTGCTATTTTTTCCCCCTTGCAGATGGAAACACAGCCGACTGGAGCCAGGGGAAGCTGACTCGCACTGGCTGCTTGGCTCTGAGAACTGAATTCCATAGGCGTTAAAGCCTCCAAAAATGCCCTATGGATTCAGTTCTGCAGCTGGGCAGCAAATCAGCCTCAAACTTTCAGGAAGAGAATGCAACTGTGAGCTGTTCCTACAAGGAATGTGCAAATCTTTACTCCTGCATAGAGACCAGATTAGGGATGGAGGTGAGTTATGGCCACCACAGGAAAACCTGCTATCAGAGAGGTGCTGGAGGCAATGGCTGTTTGTGGCTGGTTTTCCCTTGGGGGAACAAAAGCCCAACTATAGACTGTTTTCTTCCCTCTGGAAGTGACATGGCACTTGAGAAAATAAATATATTGCTGCCTTCTGATGTACTGCATGCAATTGTGAGCCTCTGCTAAAAATACACATTGTCAGAACAACAGCCTGGGTGTGCCCAGCAATCTCCTGTTCAGAGTCCAGGCAGTAAAACCAAACAAAACTTTGGAGAAGATAAACAGGACAGGATGGGTAAAGTTAAGGGTTGTGCCTTCTCTCTCCCTGTGGGCCCTGCAAATATCCCCAGCAGAAACAGGTATTTGGAAAGGTATTTGTGGAGTCAACAGGCTCTCTTTTCATCCATCATATACCTCTAGGAGACACTGGCTGCACCACTTGAGTTTTGGGGACATTTCCACTTTAACATGGTGTCACCCTGCCACGGGGAATTTGGTGGCTGGAGGAGTGGCATTTAGGATAAATTACTGTGAAAGTCTATGTGTCTGTTGTCTATTGTGCAAGTAATGTATGGTAGCATCTGAGCATCACCATAGGACAAACCCCATATTCCTTCTCACCTTGCCTAGAAGGTTTGCACTTCCTCCAGCATTTCACCTAAAGCAGCCCCTTTCCATAGCAGGCGGCTTTCAGCTTCAACAGCCCAGCTGTGTCCCACAACAGCTCTGGGGATGGGGAAGAAACTCCTTACAGCACCCCACTGGAGGGCTGCACTACCCACAGAGGGATCCAATGCACGAACTTTGGGTTCGCTGCCCAAAGGGGCCACTGCTGCTGGAAGGGCAGGGAGTGCAACACCCAGTGCTGCAGCAGTTTTTCTGGTTCAGCCCTCTTGCAGCTTTGTCTGGCCACAGAATTAACCCATTTCCAAGAAGCTAATTGGGGAAGGGGAAATCCAGACAGTTGCTGAGATATTTTGACAATTGGTTAAACAAAAACTGTTGCGTTAAAGAAAAAAAAAATCCACTTGCTTTCAGTTTATAGCAATTCAGAGCCACCAAAGGCCTTCAAGTTCACCTTCACAGGCTCTCTCCTTTGCTACACAGATGAGGAATACCCAGTTCCCTCCTACAATAGAAAGGCCTTTCTCCCATGTGGCAGGTCAGGGGGGGCTACAGGGGAACAGAGAAAGTCCTGTATTTCTTCTGAATGCTTATAAAGTCCCTGCTGGTCCCTAAAGAGGAAGCTGACAGGCAACAAACTGGGGCAAGGCAGGGTACTGCCAAGCAGGACAAGCTGAATGAGCCACCATGGCAGGGCAAAAGCCATGGCAGAAGTCATCCCTAGCTTTGCAAAAAGGTGCCAGATCTGATTGCAAGCAGGAGAGCCTGCTGTCAGGTAGCTAAAAACCAGAAATACAAACATTTGCATTTGGGCTTTTTATTGTTTATAGTAATTTAAAAGGTACAGAAGCTTGCAAGGAAGTCAGACCCAGCCCCTAATGCCCCTCCAGGCTTCCTGCCCAACTCTCCCAGCACAACCACCTAGTTGTGGAAGTGCTGTGATTCACACAACTCCAGTAACCTCATTGGAGAGCCAGTACCTCAAACCAGAGCAGAGTCAGACCCAGAGCAGGGCCTCAAGCAGCAATTTCAACAAGGACATGTGGCCAGGAGTACTGAGCACCAGGTTACCAAGTGTAAAAGGATGGGGACACCAGAATCTTCTGCCATCATGTAGGGAAGTGCTGCATACAGGCATCAAACAGTGATTAAGCAAAATGGTACAGTCATCAATAGCAGTGATAAGACATGCAGACAATTGCTCTTTGGAGTGTTCAAGAACCCCTCTATCCTCTGAGACCTGCACTGCCCTCAGCCTGGAGGAAATCCTGCTTTGATCTCTCCAGGAAGGGAACCAGCTCACAGGCCTTTCCCTTGGACAAGGTAGGAAGAGGCCCATCTTCTCTCATCAAGGGCTGCTGTCTGGAAATCCCCCCACCAGACTGTGACCATTCAACCAAACCAGTGGAAATAATGTTAACTTCAAAACCAGGACCAGCAGGCTGATCTGACAGTCAAGTGTTACGTGGCTTCTTCAAAGGATGGGCATTGTGTATCAAACTGGGTAAAGCTGCTGTCAGCTTGTGCAAGATGGGGAGCAGTTAAAAATCAACAGGAGTGGGGGCGTGCATTGCTTGTACTACTTGCCAACTGCACCAGGAACAGCTGCCAGCTGGCTCCCACGAGGGCACTGGAGCACCTGTCCATTGGGGGACTGGCTACATCAACGTCTCAGTTTCTTTTTCTTCTTACGGTTCCGGTCCTCACTGCTGTCATCTGCCTCGCTGGCACTGGGGGTCACAGCCTGCTGGATGACTTTTTTTTCCACTGCATATTCCTGTTCTTCTGTCTTGGGGTCTCCCTTGACCAAAAACTCTCCTTTCCGATAGGATATAGAGACGTTGGTCCGTGGGTAGGTGCCATAAACCCTCCGAAGATCATCCTTCACAAATTCTGGGAGGTCTTTCCTTGGCCCAAACACCTTCCCAAGCCTGCCCCACTGAAGCTCCCCTCTCATTGTGAAGCCTTCTGGCCACGTGTCTTGATACTGATCTGACCTCTGGTAGGCAGCGTAGGGATGGTAGTTTGCGTAGGGATTGTAGAGAGGGATCGGGACCATGGGAGGGAAGTGCCACATGTAGTACGGATGGATATGGGGATTGGAGGCACTGTAGAGATGATGATACTCCACCTGACCACCTGCATAGTCAGGGTAGCTGTTCTGGTCTACCACGAAGGTGATGGGTCGACTGTACAAGTTGTGCATGTGGATGGGAGGGAACATCATGGAGCTGGGCACGTCTTCTGCTCTCCCAGGCCGCAGTGGTGGGTAGGCATAGGCAGAAGGTGGGATAATGGCTGGGTAATATTCCCGTGGCAGAAAGCTGGACTGGTACATCATACAGAAGCCTGGGGTTTTACACAGGGGGCACTTCTCCAGATAAGTTGCTGAGTCTCAAAAGCTGCGAGGACAGGAGGGGAAGAGAAACAATTTATGTAAGTTATATATTCCAGAACCAAGCTGAATAAGGAAATATGCCTAGCACTGTAAACATACCAACTAATTAATAATTAATAAAAAGAGCTCCTTGCAGCTTGCAGGGGCAGTAACCTGCCAAGAACAAGTAGAGCCACATAGCCACTGACTGCCTGCTAGTTGCCCAGCAAGACTTGTCATTTAACCTGCTCATCGCAGAGTTATAGGGATGGGATACATAAAAACCACTGAAGGAAAAAGAGAAGACCTCGTATCCTCATGACTTGTCTCTGCACTGCTGGGAAGCAGCAACACAGACTGCAAGAAGCTGGAGGCTCTTGAGCAGGCATGAAAATGGGGAAGGCAAGCACAAGAGCAAAAGCAAAGCAAGCAGGCGAAGAAAGGAAAGAGGCAACAGCCCAGCCCTGCTGCAGTCATTTCAACTGCCTTCCTGCCTAGACAAGGAAGTCTTAAATGTAAAGGTCTTCAATTATCCTTGACTCCCCATCCTCCTAAAGCCCTGCTTCTACTCTGATAAGCAAAAGAGCTATACCTACTGTTTGTTTCTAGAGCAAAATCCAGGCACACCTCCATTTCTTCCGATGAGTTCTCACATATAGGCATATCCTTTTGGTCTCACTCGTTATCATTCACGTTTGAGTATGCATTTACCTTGAGCAACTCTGACCTACAGCTGAATTTGTTCCTAGCCTGCCCTTGCCAGATATCCAAGCACTCTCCAGGGCATTAAGCAATGTCTTCCCATGACTCATTAACCTCTCCCCAAGGGCAGGAAGGGAAGCTGTATATAGCATGGGTTTGTTTTTATTTAAAAAAAGTTTGCTACCAGAGACAGGAAAAGACCACGCACAAAACCAAAAGCAGTAAGTCAGGTAATTTTTTTTCCCCATGGAGTTCAGATCCTGTAAACTGTTTTTGCATCAGCCATAACAGTTGCCTCTCCCACAGGTGTTGACCAAGAAGGAGCAGTGAAACTCATCTCTCAGTTGCAGTGTTTTCCTTCAGCCTAACAAGTTCAACCACCCCCTAAGAGCTGCCTGACACAAGCAACACTGGTACTGCACAATGGAAGTTTTTCTGTTTTCAGCCAGCACAAGTTGCTCCTGTCCTTAGAGGTTCATAATCTGCACTAGCTCAAGCCTGCTTTTGGCATGGGCCCAGGGATAGAAGTCTTGACCCTACACAGGGAACAACAGAACAGCACTAGAGTATTTAGTCAAGACTAGGCAGCACCCTTAAATGAGCCCTAGAGAAGCTGTTCTCATCTAGCTGATGACCAGCTCTTGCTCAAAAACTGCTGTAGCACCTTGCATTTTGGCTGGCAGCATCATTGCTCCCAGGTCTTCTCAGCAGCTGCAAGGACAAAGGCTGAGAGGCCATCTAAATCACTGGGGTTTTATCACAAGGCAGGCTGAGCACAGCTATTAATTGCTTTGATTTTGTACTGGAAAAAGATAAGGGAAACAAGCTGGTGGCTCAGCCAGGCAGGATGACCCACAAGAGGAAGCAGCTTCTAGAGAGGTAAGAGGGGGGAACAAGCTGAGGATTAAGCAGGACTGGGAGCACTCCAAGAGAGCATTGCCACATGCCCCACCGCTGAAGTGAAGACATTTCCCTGAAAGCAGATCACCCACCGTGAGGGCTTTGACAGCCCACACAATGTAGACAAGACTTCACAGCCCAGAAGGAAGTTTGCAAACCTGTCAGGACAAGCCTTGGCTGGGTGTCCGGGGCTCAGGCAGGTACTGCCTCTGCCGGGCTCCCCTGCACAGCTGCCTGGCTCTGCCCTGTCCCTGCCTGCCCCCAGCACAGAGCTCTCCCCTGTGCCCCAGCACCAGAGCTCTCAGAATGCTCTGATACAGGCTTACCTGCACAAGCACAGGGCACCAAATACTAGCTCCTGGCTTGCAGGGCACAGCACCACTCAGGTGTGTTGTAACAAGGTTTTGGTATGCAGAAGGCACAATGCTCCTTCCCTGCCCCTCCAGAGCTGCAGCCTGGTGCTCCCAGGGACGGATAAAATGGTTTACCCCACCTTTACACAATTGCCTGTTGTTCGTATTGACCTTCAGGCTGCTTCAGCTTGCAGAGACAGAATTTGTGAGACCACAGCTGGAGCAAAGCCCTGCTAGACTGCAGGGCTGAGTAGTGTGACAAATTCACATGTACAGGAGAAGAGGGCTGTTAGAGCACCCGTACCAGCTTGTGTGATCCTGCCCTGCACTCAGTGGGAAGTGAGAACAGGCGGTGCTTCAGGGAAAACAGCCCAGAAGGGTGATCTTTTGTCAGGCCATCTGGTGGCTGGAAGGCGTCAAAAGCCAGATGCTTAAGAAAACCAACCCCAAACACCAACATTACCTAGTGGTACCACTGGAGGAAAGGGTCTAACCTCCAATGTCTTCTCCCCTTTCTCTTCTCAAGGAGACCCTCGAGGACCAGTATCTAGAGGGGGTCTACAAGAAAACTGGAGAGGGACTTCTGGCAAGCATAAGAGGACAAGGGGAAATAGCTTTAGCTGACAGAAAGTGGATTTAAACTGAACATTAGAAATAAATTCTTTACTGTAATGGTGGTGAGGCACTGGCACAGGTTGCCCAGAGAAGCTGTGGATGCCTCATCCCTGGAAGCATTTCAGGCCAGGCTGGATGGGGCTCTGAGCAACCCAGCCTAGCAAAAGTTGTCCCTGCCCTAACCAGGGAGGTTAGAACTGGATGATCTGCAGGGTCCCTTCCAATCCAAACCATACTATGACTGTTTCTACTTCCCTTGTTTCTCCACGCCAGCAGCCAGAGGCCAGCCTGGCCTTGGAAGTAAACATCTGACAGCCTTCAGCTCCTCAGGAGCCACTGCAGGACCAGAAAGGGAAAGGGGATCCTAGCTGATTTGTCTCCTTGGACTACCATTCAATTTCTTCCTTTGCTCCAATTTCAAGTTCTGCTATGCCTTGGGGAAAATTCACCACATCCATTGTGTGGCACCTGGATGTCCTGAGCAGGAAAAGCGCGAAACAGTCCTTAAAGCCTGAGCTGAGCTCTGCTAAATGTCTCCCTGGTCCTGAGCACCATTGGCATTCATTGATACGTGCCATCCTCTTGGTGCCTGAAAGCATGAATGGGCAGACACCAGGCTGTGCCTGAGAGCCAAGCCTCCCCAAGCCAGGGCACTGGGAGCAGTGGTTGGCAGATGGGAGCAACGAGGGATTGACCCCAGTAAGAAAGGCCACAGCACGAGATAAGGCAGCCTCTCCCTTTAAGTCTTTCCAGCAGTTTTGACCTTGTTAGCAAAGGGTTCAGACAGCTGAAATGAGATTGTCATCTGTTTGGTGAGAACATGATATTGCAGACTATTCCCAGGCTTGCCAGAGCTGACTCCAGCAATTCCCTTACCCACTGCCCATCTGGCAGGGCCTTTCCCTTCTCACACATCTTGGTGCAGGTCAAGGAGACTGACATCACAGTTCCCAAGAAAGATCTGCCAAGCAAAGCATGCTTCAGTGCCAGCTGCCCCAGACAGAGTTGTTACGGAGTAACCAAGCAATGTTTGCAATACAAAACCAGAGAGGATATTTGATAGCTCAAGTATAGAAAAGCTTTTGTTTCACCACTCTCTTACTCAGTTACTACAGGTGATGAATCCACCACTGGTTAATACAGACGTGCCCAGGGCTGGTAGGGCTTTCCTGGTATTAGAAGCAGCAGAAATTACCTCCTAGCAATACAGAAGCACAAAGCTTTTCTGGACATGTTTCAGGGCAGTAGAGCTTTACTGCCACCCAAGCTAGCTTTGAGTTTGGAGAACTTTTTGTTTAGGTATTTGTGAAGCACAAAAAAACCCCAACAAATATGAGCTGCAGAAAACAATGGAAAGTGTAAATATTCAAGTCCATGCCAGACTCTCTCCCAGAGAAGGTACAAAATGAGCCTGACCTTAGCATAGGCACAGACTGACATACATGGTGTGCCACAGTATCCAGCATGTGAGACTTCTACAAGTATCTCACATACCTGGAGATACTGTCACAAAGACAAACAGTTTGAAGAATGTCACCAAATCTGTCCACCTGAAGCAGCAGCCAAATTTAGCAGGGTCCCCAGATCAGTCTGGCAGCTTGAATGGGTTCAGATGCTTTCTCAGGGAACATGCTGAAAGTCAACATAACTGTAGAGACACTGGGCCCATGGGAGAGGACATGGCCATCTAACTTACTGTAACTCTCAACTGAGACTATTCTTGCCTCATTCCATTGCCCTGTGATCAGCTCCCAAATGAAGATCCCACTAAGTTACCCTTTCCTTTCAACTGTCCCAGCATCCAAGCTTCCAGACTATTCTTTCTAGCTTTCTTCCAGCCCTCTTCCTCTCCCCACCCTGCAAAACCCACAGATCTCCTGCCACTGTTCTGTAGTAACTCCCAAGGGAACAGGGATGAATACTGTAAAAGCACCAATTTTGCCCAGCCAAGGGGATGAAGAAGTCATGAATTATTTTCAGTTAATCTCTCATTTTGAGTGGAGTCTGCAAAATTGTTGCCATCTGACAAAGCTTTGGCAAAGGCCTCCCTTGAACAAAAAAACTCAGAACTTCAAGGGCTGCTTAAAGTGAGGTTAAAACTGAATGTTCTTATCAAGCCAAGGTTTGCTCTGGTGTCAGAGTCCCACATGCTTATCCAGCATCCTGGTACCTGGAGACAGTGCATGGAAGATCCCAACACAGCAGTTTCTTATTTTTCCTTGTCACTTCAACCCCTTTATTGCCAGCATAAGACCATGCTTGGTTTGAAATTTTTAAAGAAAAACTCACCCAGAAGAAGACTCCCAAGCACTTCTGGGGAAGGTGGAAGAGCAGCACAAAAAGCCACACAGCACCACATCATAGCTTTGATCCTCCACCACCAGTACTGATTCTTAGGACAGAGGCACTTGGCTGCCTTCCTAAAGGGGATGTTTTCTCTTAGCCAGACATGCCTGGCAGCTACACAGGAATTCAAGGAAAGTGCAATAGCTCATTACAAGCTGGGTCTTTTCAGGCCTTCATTTTTATCTAGAGGAGCAAATTCCCATGCTAGTGCTGCTTAAAAGGGGAAAATTTGTATTTTGTACACACACGCACACACACTCCCACCCCACAGAGGTAAAACAGCACCACACATTTTGCTGCACTCTCCAAGAGAAAAAGCAAACACACAGTCCCAGCAAACATACACTCCCATCAAAGAGTGTTAAATACTTTCACAAAAGGTTACTACATCATGCCCAGTACCACAGGATGCCAGCAGGCAGTAGCGATTAACAGGAGTGCAAACCAGGGCTGCAGAGAACAGGCAAAGCCCACCACAACCTGACATAAGGGCTGACTTCTTGGAAGAGATGAGCTCTCACATCTAGAAAGGCAGAAATATGCAAAGTGGTGGGCTGAGATGAAGTGGGGCCATTTCTGCCCCACTCCGGCTCACACCCTTCATCCCTGTGGCCTCTCCAGCAGCACAGAGCACAGTCTGGATGAGGGAAGCAGCCTGCCAGCTCCCATGCTCAGGCAGCACAGCTTAGGAGCTCTCTCCTTCAGACTTGAGCCCTGAGTGCCACCACAGTCACAGGTTTCTGCACACAATTCATTTTCTATAAAGCCACAGTGCACGCAACAATAACCTGCTTCCTGCAGGCAGAGCTGGCACTGCCTACTGGGAGCTGTGCTGGTATCACACATTAGCATCTCTCCTGACATTGATCCTCTGGGATAGTTCAGGATGGAAAGTTTGGTGAGGCAGAACACACAGCTTCTATTTCTCAGAAAAAGGGTGAAACTATTTGCCATGCTCCTTTGTGCTGTCTGCTGGCAACATATGGAAGGTAACAAGATATTGAAAGCAGCTTGAACACAGCCCGTGAAAAGGAAAAGGGCTTTGCAGGCAAGAACAAGTACTTTGAATGAAAGCTTAATGACTCCTCAAAGAGCAGTGAAGCCATAAGGTAGAAAGCGTTTGAGAGAGATTAGAAGTAGAGACCAGTGGAAACAGGAGAAACCCACCAATCCAGAAAACATACAAAACTAAAGTTATTTTGGTTGAAACAAAGAAAGCAGCAGCCAGACAGAAGATGGATGGAGATGGCTACATCCCCTTACTTCCTCTGCCACCAGAAGGCCTTCAAGCAGCCTTGTCTGTTCCCTGCACCACTGACCCAGACTGAGGAACTCCCCCAGCAGTTCTGGGGCTCTGACCCTGCTTCCTCTTACACCACAGGAAGGACCTTTCCACCAGGAAATTCTTACAGCTGCCCAAGCCAACTGAGAAGATACCACAGGCATAGCTGATACCAGAACTCCATGAACAATCCCTTCAGCTCAGCCAGGAGGGAGGATTTAACTTCTGAAGCCAGAAGACACCAGTCTCACCCTGCCTTTACTAGTACATCACAATGAGAAGAGCTTCAGCTGACACCAGTAACTGTGGAAATAGCAGCTACTGCGTATTACAGTCAGTCACCCCTTATACAGACCCTTTGAAGAGGGAGTAGTTCTGTTTCAGCTATTTAAAGCAACATTCCCAGAAAGCACTGAAGACTAGCAGTGGGTCTGGCATTTGTTTCTGAGGTTTGTGCAAAGACTAGACTCAGTATGAGATCAAAACACCAGGAAAAGCCCTCATCATTGCAGAGCAAGTCTTTACTTGATTCCAGTGACCTGAAAACCACCACTCTGCATAACTATGGTCTAATAGCAAACAATATGCAACTTGCTGGTGGCCAAGAGGTCTACTCTGACTGCAGCTGCTGGATAACACAGCAGCTCTGGAACAGCTGCAATGCCAAGAATAAAACATGGTGAGTGTTATCACAGGGTGATTGCATCAGCAGGCAAGGCTCTGGAAACAACCCCTGCCTGCTGCAAAAGTGATCCAAACACTGTCACCCCTTCAGCCTCTCCCTGGGTAGTCTGCTGCACTAAAGTGTACATTTTGGACACACTCCAAGTTTTCTCCTTTTCTGACATGTCCTCCTTCTGGCACAACCTAACTTGTGTTATTAAAGCTACCACCACAACCAGTAACCACTGCAGGCACCCTTTGCATCAGAGGTCTTCCTCACCTGAGGTTCAAATCTGTACCCCATGTCTCAGGATCACAGTCAGCCCTACCAAAAGCTATCATCTCTTTCCTCATCTAAAACCTTTCCCAGACACAGCTTTGTATCTCAACTCTGTTTTTCTTAACTGAGCATATTTTAATCTGCACTTTGTACGGTTCAGTCTTAATGGTCCCCTCCATGTTCAAACACAGCCTGCACACAGACCTGCTCCTCCTCTCATTCAAGAGTTCATCTGATATCCATCATCTCCATCCACACTCTCTTCTTCAAAGAAAAGATCTCAGTATCAGTTAGCTCAAACATTCAAATTAGCTGTCACTATTGCCCAGTTGTTCCCTTTCAGATTGCAATCTTGAGACAACAGACTCAGGAAACTAACTTTTATCAATCAATCACACCAAGAAGTGAACTGAATGATCAATAACCTTATTAACACACCATTTATATGACTTTACACACAGCTATGAGGCTACTAATGAACCACACATGATGCTATTCAGTAACAGGTGTCACCCTTCCCTCCCACACCACTTAGTCCTCTTTGCTGTGCCCTCCCCCAACTCCTTCCAACATAGACCTGATGGAGAGTCCAGCAGGTTGTTCAAGAAACATCACTTCAGCATTCCAGTGTGCTCAGGTCCTCAGGCTTCACTGTCATCCATAGATGTCTGCTTTCCTGCAGTCAGCTGATCTCCCCTTTGTCTCATTTTATACCTTACTCTCTTATTTCAGGATCCACTTTTTCTGCCACGCTCATGCCTCTCTTACTCCAGTCTCCTCCCAAGCAGACAGTCCACCCCTAGTTATTTCTTCCTCATTGGTCTTGGTTTTGCTGTGCCCATAACTAAGTCTGATACTTCAGATATTGTTACCTAGGCAATCTCAACCTGACATGGTATTACTGATATGGTGCGGGTGGCCTTGCAAGGTTCTACCCTGCAAGAGCTGCTTCAGACACCCCTATAATTATCTGGTTCCTCCTGGTTATATATTGTTGACTTCACACACTCCAGCCTTGATCCCAGTGCCCAGCTCCAGTTACCTCCCAGCACTTTCTTATCTCACACACAGACAGTTTGCATAGCAGAGCAGCATGTTTTGCACTTTCACAGCATCCCGCTCTCTCAGCTGCTTGATTACAAGTCTTTGTCCTTGAAGGGTTCTTGGGAGAGTCTCCTGATGCCCTGCAAAGGCCTTAGCTGGTTGCATAGCCTGGCTCTCTGGAGGGACTTTGTGCCCACGGTGGGTTTCCTCTGTTGGCACACACTAATGTCGCAGCAAAGCATTTGCATTTTAACTACTCGTATTTTAAACACACTTGAATCCCACTCCCACATATCCTGCATTGGGGATGGATGTTTAGAAGTACAGAAGGCACAATCTTATGCACTTGTTCTGGATCTTCCCATGGGATCAACACCACAGAGAGGGACAGGGCAGAAGAGAGATTATCCAGACTTTGGGGTTGTATTACATACAACATACTCCTTCAGTGTACAAAAATATCTTCTGTTACAACAGCAACACACACTGTATTTCTAGTGCAAGTTCAGACATCAGAGCTAGAATAACCCATGGGAATACTGCTCTTATTGCATCCCCCAAGGCAGACAGCTGCAGCATCTGCTGGCCTACAATTCCATAATAAGTTTTTTTAAGAATCCAACTACCTTCTGTTACAGTCTTTAAGCAATACAGGACATAGCTCACAAATAACATTATTGATTTTCTTAATGGGAATCAAAAGACAATTAGGTGTCTCAAAGAGCAGCCACTGTGAGAGACCTCTCTGAGTAATTTTTTCCAAACTAAAGTCTTTAAATGCTATCATCACACAACAATAACAATTTACATTAGTATCTTTCACAGGCAGGTGGTGCTAAGAAGATTACAGGATACAGCACTGACATGAATCAATACTCCAACCAAGTTATGCTACTATATGTGGACTTGCGTCCACTTAATGAAAAAGCAGATGTGCCAGGATGAAAGAGGCACCACCTCCAGAGGGATTTGAGTATTTGTGTTTTCAAGAAGTCAGAGAAAGGGTAGAACACTTTGGTTGTATGCTGCTACTGCAAACATTTAAGCTAGCACTTCGGGTTTTAAGTTCACTTAAGTTTTGCTATCATTACTGCAAAAACCATTGCAAGACAGTCTAGTTTTTAGTCATAAGTACAGAACACAAAGACAGACACGTGTTTGGTGTGCAGGTACTCACATCCTGAGAAAAAAACCCGGGATAATGCCTTCCCTTAACCGAGGAGCAAGAAACATCCTGATCTTAAGAAGGCAGCTTGCTTTCCTCAGTCTCTTCTCAATCACCTGCCTTGATGTCACACACAGAACTGGGAGATGCATTAAGTTACCACATCACACCTTGTGGAAGTTTTCCTGTGGTAACCAGGGCTGCAATACCTGCCTGAACATGCCCTTGTACCTTATAAAGAAAAAGTCAAGAGGAAGCTCATTCCTTCAGCAATTACATTACATGCTCAGACAGGGAGCAAAGATAGAGGACACAGGTAAAGAAACAGCTAAAATCAGTGCATAAAGCCAGCATGGAAAAACCTCAAAAGCACTCACCAGAACCTCAGGATCCTTCTTGAGAGCCAGCAAAACAGTAACACCCAAAGAACTGTAAACTTCAAAGTAACAGACTGAGTAACATAGAAAAGAGCCCACCACTATGTATCTTAGAAATGAACTCTCCTGGGCTTTTCTTTGATTTTTCTTTTTTCACTTTACCCCCAAGTTTTTTACTCACCCTTAGCTACAGCTAAGCTGGTATTTATACTCACTGCTCATCTAGTAGGTTGTAATTAAGTAAGAAGCTGTACGAATGGCTCCCATCAGCACTACCTTATTGCAAGCACCTGCAAACCTGCTGTGGGGCCTTTGCAGAGAGAAACCCCCGCAGGGTTTTAAAAGGGAGACTCAGTCTTTAAGGTCAGCTCATGGTCACCCAGCACAGGAATGCACACACCTAGGGATGCTTAGTGGCCCCCTGATCTTAGAGGTCTTTTCCAAACTAAATGATTCTTTGATTAATGCCTTGTGCCTTGCTCTGCTGCAGGTGATCTCAATAGCTGGAGCTAAAGACCTACAGGTGCCTCATTAATTACGAGCCCTGTTGATTGCAATTAGTTGCCTGGCTTCTGTGAATTTATAAAAAATGACCTGTTTTAGGAAACCACCGGTCAGTCTAAGGCACAAACACACTGGGAAGTAACAGGGTGCAATAATACCCTACTGTACACAGCAATTGGCTTTTGCCTCGGTTTTCCCAGGTGGAATTTGAGAACAGCTGGATGGGAGCAACTGCTGCAGGCGGGAGGTGGAAGATGATGCTTATGCTGAACGCAGGAATCGCTTCTTAAATAATAAAGGACGGCGCCAGCCCCTGTTTTATGAAATATACGGGGTGAATGTAAATAAACCCTGGGAGGGAAGTGCAGGTGGCTAAGCCAGAGATGGGACATGTGATGGATTTCGGGGAGGGCTGCCTGGCCCCAAGCAGCAGGGAAATGGCTTTGAGCTGAGACAGGGGACAGTCACAGTGCACACCACGAATTGTTTTTCCACTGTTACAGGGTGCCCAGGGAGGGGGTGCAGTCACCGCCCCTGGAGGGGTTTNCGCCGGGGCGGTGGGCGGCTCTCCCGCCCCATCGCCGGCCCCGGTCTGTGCCGTGGGGGATCCCCCGCCGTGCAGTCAGGCCGTTCGGGTACGGTGGGTGAGACACACACCCCCTAGTGGGGCTCTGCGAGAGATGGGGGGATGCCCCCTTTTCCGTGCGGTGGTAGAGCCCTAGCGCGCACACCCCGCTGTTGCTCCGGACGGTCCCACTGTGGGCCGGGGGGTGCCCTCCTTCCTTCGCTCCCTGCTGTCAGCGCCCGTGGGCGGGCGGGGGGCTCGGTCCTGGAGCAGGTCGGGTGTGGGGCGGGGTAAGGAGACNGGCCCCAAGCAGCAGGGAAATGGCTTTGAGCTGAGACAGGGGACAGTCACAGTGCACACCACGAATTGTTTTTCCACTGTTACAGGGTGCCCAGGGAGGGGGTGCAGTCACCGCCCCTGGAGGGGTTTGAGGAGCGTCCGGATCTGGCACTGCGGGACGTGGTTTAGTGTTTCAGGGGTAAGAGCGGCAGTGCTGGGCGGATGGTTGGCCTGGGTGATCTTAAAGGCTCTTCCATCCTTGATAACTCTCCGGCCCGTACGGCTCCTTGGCTCCCACCGCCGCCATACCGCCCCGTTCCCATGGCGACGGCCCAGCGGCGCTATGCAAATGAGGGAGCCGGGTGACCTCACACGAGATGGCGGCCGGGAAGTGTAAGGGCTTCACTTGCCAGCACACAAGATGGCGGCGGGGCGGGGCCGGGGGGACTCGGGCGGCAGCTCGGGCATGCGCGGCGGCGNTCGCCCACCCTGCCTGGAGTGTGGGGCAGGGCTCTGGTGCCCCTGTCACACCTTCCCCTCGCGTGGCAGCACAGCCCGCTGCCATGGAGCCTGCGGGACAGCCCCTCATAGAGGGAGGCAGTGCCCCTGAGAGGCCAACAGAGAGGGAGGCAGTGCCCTGCAGAGCACCCCACAGAGGGGGTCAGGGCCCCTGAGAGCCCCCCATAGAGGGTGGCAGTGCCCCTGAGAGCCCCCCAGAGAGGGTG
>VXBX01002725.1:1039865-1053785 GCA_013400415.1 Scytalopus superciliaris
GAGACACACACCCCCTAGTGGGGCTCTGCGAGAGATGGGGGAATTCCCCCTTTTCCATGCGGTGGTAGAGCCCTAGCGCGCACACCCCGCTGTTGCTCCGGACGGTCCCACTGTGGGCCGGGGGGTGCCCTCCTTCCTTCGCTCCCTGCTGTCAGCGCCCGTGGGCGGGCGGGGGGCTCGGTCCTGGAGCAGGTCGGGTGTGGGGCGGGGTAAGGAGACCCTGGCGTCGCCCCCCCTGCCTGGAGTGTGGGGCAGGGCTCTGGTGCCCCTGTCACACCTTCCCCTCGCGTGGCAGCACAGCCCGCTGCCATGGAGCCTGCGGGACAGCCCCTCATAGAGGGAGGCAGTGCCCCTGAGAGCCCCCCATAGAGGGAGGCGGTGCCCCTGATAGCCCCCATAGAGGGTGGCAGTGCCCCTGATAGCCCCCATAGAGGGTGGCAGTGTCCCTGGAGAGTGGCCTTGTGGCATCCTGGGGGACTGTGGCTTCCAGAGGTTTGCATGGGTGAAGAGACTCCCTGTTGGGAAGACAGAGGTGTGTGGCCGGAACTCCTGGTGGCTGCACTTGGAAAAGGGGTAAAAAGTGCCTGTCACCTGGTGCTTCCTGTGAAGTCCTAACAAAGAACAGGCAGTATCTGTGCAATAATCCCCCCTTGTAGCTCCTGTGATCCTACTCTTGGGGCTTATTTTCAATGAGGGTTTCATATTCACTTCCAGATTTGTAATTTGAGGCCAGAGTTACCTGCTGATGGTTCCTATGCTAGTGCTGTGAGGGCAACTACAGGATTAGACCTTATATCGACAGCAAATGATGGGGGAACCATTTTTTTTTAGTGCATATAACACACTTTCCCTTACACTGTGAAACAATGGGTTGTGTAGACACAGGATGCCATGTGTTGTTAAGTTAAAAGCCTTGCCAAGTTCCAAGGCTATGAGATCTACCCAGCCACCTCTGTTAACAAACCTTGTGTTCTCGTTAGGGACTGAGATCTGATTGAACGAGATTGCTCTGCAGGAGCACAGCTCCACAGAAACTACCAGCTGGTTCCAGATGTTAATTGTCTACGTGGCAGTTGTGTTTACTATGTGTGTGAACCCAGCAGGAGTGATGGGAGCACCTGATGGAAGCACATGATTGCCTGTAACAAGAAGGGTGTTGCTGAACCTCGTGATACGTAATCAACAGTGATTGTTGAATTGGTAAACAGTATTGGGAAAACACCCTCCTGGCCTCTTGCAGGCACGTTTCCATGCCTGATCCGGGTGGTGTCAGAGTTTCAAAGGCTTTATTGCTTCACCTTTCCAGTACCTGGCTGCTGGGAGCCTGCTGTTGGGGAGTGCCTTCATGTTTCACACAGGACTGTGTTTGGTGTTGCCTCAGGACTCCCTCTCTGTAAGTGGATTATCTGAGGAAATGAGTGAGGATTTCAGAAGCAGTATGGTGGAGAAACTGAGCCTTGGAGCTACGTTCACCTCTAAGAGGGTGCACAGGATCAAAGTTTGGTCAGAGGAGCTTAAATTTTGTGTAGTGTGTGTCTAGGAAGGAGCTTTCCTGGGATAGGAGTAGGATTTTGAAAGTTGTTTTTCTTTTAAGTGGGGGCTCTTTCATTCAGTGAAATACCTCTGTACAGAGATTTCCCATCTTACTGACAGAGTCCTGCCAGAATCCAATTAGCTTCATGGAGTGAGGACCCTCTGAGGTGTCTTATGTCTTGGAGATCTCCTGGCAAAGGAGTGTGCAGAACCTGGTCTGTGCTCCCAAAATGGGCTTGTCACTGGTGGAAAAGCCTGACCAGATGAAGACACCTGTGACTGTTTCCTCTGGCTGAGAATGTCCCTTACAGGGTTTGGGAGGAATTATGTGCCCAGCACCAGGTGCATTGCTGGGACAGGTCACAGGGCATCAGCTCTTTTCACAGGTGCAGCTCCAGCCCAGCTTCCCTGTGAATCCATCTGGACTGCCAGCATCCCAGTCCTGCCTGGCCATGGCAGGTGTCTAGAAATAGCATCCTCTCTCAGGTGGCTTTTCCATCTGGTGGATGGGTTTATATTGTGGCAGTTGCAGAAACACAGAGCTGGTGTATTTGGCTTTCTGCTAGTCAAACACCCAAGCTCCAGGATGTGCAGCAGAGGATGCAGTGTAGTGACAGCTGAAGCAAGCACAGATGTATCCTGAAGTATTATTTGGGATAGTCCAGTCTGCATTACCCACACAGAGGAGAATGCATGTGAGAGTCATCCTGTTACTGCGGTCAGGTCTGCAGATGACTATTTCAGGTTTTCAAGTGGCAACTTCAGCACATAAAAATCATCTGTCCCTGCTTAAAAGGCTAGCTTGGGCCAAGATTCATGTCTGTGGCTCTGCTGCTAGCTCAGTACAAGTGACTTCAGCTGTGGAAGGCTGGAGCTCAGCCTTGAAAGGCCAGATCACCGTGGGACACAAGGACTTGTGAATCCAGCTGTGAGCTGGCTAGGAAGTTAGAGCAGATGTGCAAGGGCTGTGGTGTGTTTCCAGACACTGCCATATGCCAGCACTCTCAAACAAAAGCAGTGCTTTCCTGGTAGCCAGGATTCAAACATCCTCCTCAAGAAGATAAGATCTGCAGACGTCACTGGCAGGAGCCAGATGTCAAATGCGGAGGCGGAAGTTTCCCAAATAAAGGCTCATTTCTTTCTAATTTATGAGCTCGTTTCTTTATGACTGTGTGTGAGAAGTTCAGCATGAATGAATAGCTATTCCCTCCTGCAGCTCCTTGTCCCATTACTACTTACAGCCTCATGTTGAAATGCTGAAAAGTTCTGACATAGTCCGTGAGTAATTCTTCATCCCAAGGAAAAGGTTATGAAAATACCAATGTGGCAAGCTTAAATAATGTGGTGCTTTGGGTGTAGAAGCAAAATCTGCTTTTTACAGACATCTATGATTTATTTTTAACTGCACTTTTGCAGATGGGGAGGGAAAAATATCTATAAAATTACCTAACAACTATCCTAGCAAAAGCAAAATTACTTAGAAATATCTGCTCTCTGGAGGGATTGCACATCTGTGAGGCAGTGGCGAGGGAGAAGGAAAGGAAGTAGAAGTTCACCCTCTTTTAGCAGCACCGTAGCATATAAATGACAAAATGAGGTGTATCTGGGAACTTCAGCAGCTNACCCTCTGAGGTGTCTTATGTCTTGGAGATCTCCTGGCAAAGGAGTGTGCAGAACCTGGTGTGTGCTCCCAAAATGGGCTTGTCACTGGTGGAAAAGCCTGACCAGATGAAGACACCTGTGACTGTTTCCTCTGGCTGAGAATGTCCCTTACAGGGTTTGGGAGGAATTATGTGCCCAGCACCAGGTGCATTGCTGGGACAGGTCACAGGGCATCAGCTCTTTTCACAGGTGCAGCTCCAGCCCAGCTTCCCTGTGAATCCATCTGGACTGCCAGCATCCCAGTCCTGCCTGGCCATGGCAGGTGTCTAGAAATAGCATCCTCTCTCAGGTGGCTTTTCCATCTGGTGGATGGGTTTATATTGTGGCAGTTGCAGAAACACAGAGCTGGTGTATTTGGCTTTCTGCTAGTCAAACACCCAAGCTCCAGGATGTGCAGCAGAGGAGGCAGTGTAGTGACAGCTGAAGCAAGCACAGATGTATCCTGAAGTATTATTTGGGATAGTCCAGTCTGCATTACCCACACAGAGGAGAATGCATGTGAGAGTCATCCTGTTACTGCGGTCAGGTCTGCAGATGACTATTTCAGGTTTTCAAGTGGCAACTTCAGCACATAAAAATCATCTGTCCCTGCTTAAAAGGCTGGCTTGGGCCAAGATTCATGTCTGTGGCTCTGCTGCTAGCTCAGTACAAGTGACTTCAGCTGTGGAAGGCTGGAGCTCAGCCTTGAAAGGCCAGATCACCGTGGGACACAAGGACTTGTGAATCCAGCTGTGAGCTGGCTAGGAAGTTAGAGCAGATGTGCAAGGGCTGTGGTGTGTTTCCAGACACTGCCATATGCCAGCACTCTCAAACAAAAGCAGTGCTTTCCTGGTAGCCAGGATTCAAACATCCTCCTCAAGAAGATAAGATCTGCAGACGTCACTGGCAGGAGCCAGATGTCAAATGCGGAGGCGGAAGTTTCCCAAATAAAGGCTCGTTTCTTTCTAATTTACGAGCTCGTTGCTTTATGACTGTGTGTGAGAAGTTCAGCATGAATGAATAGCTATTCCCTCCTGCAGCTCCTTGTCCCATTACTACTTACAGCCTCATGTTGAAATGCTGAAAAGTTCTGACATAGTCCGTGAGTAATTCTTCATCCCAAGGAAAAGGTTATGAAAATACCAATGTGGCAAGCTTAAATAATGTGGTGCTTTGGGTGTAGAAGCAAAATCTGCTTTTTACAGACATCTATGATTTATTTTTAACTGCACTTTTGCAGATGGGGAGGGAAAAATATCTATAAAATTACCTAACAACTATCCTAGCAAAAGCAAAATTACTTAGAAATATCTGCTCTCTGGAGGGATTGCACATCTGTGAGGCAGTGGCGAGGGAGAAGGAAAGGAAGTAGAAGTTCACCCTCTTTTAGCAGCACCGTAGCATATAAATGACAAAATGAGGTGTATCTGGGAACTTCAGCAGCTGTGATTTATGCAACGCATGCTCAGTGAAGTGTTGTTTGGATGGGGACAGTGTGAAGTGCAGCACTAAGGACCAAGCCCTGAGCATGCTCTGCTTTCAAAGAGGCTTTGGGTAGCAAAGGCAAGTCCAGTTTAAGAATTGCCCTTGTGGGTCACACTGTGGCTCTGTTTCTCCCTGTATTACCACGGTAGCAGCGGGAGATGCTGTTTAGGGGGAGAGCATCTGAGCCTGGCCACCATCTGTGGCCTTTCCACTTATCTGCCTCCAGCCTGCACAGCCCAGAGTTGCTGGAGGGGATTTCCCTGCCTGCTCACTTTAGTAGCTATTTGTGTACAGCTTGTTTTCTGTGAATTTGTTTAATCCTTTGAACCTGATGCCGATCTCTGTAACCTTTGGCGGCAAATGTCAGCTGTTTGCTACTTGCCAGGTAAAGAAGTATTTTTGTACACTTTAAACTGATTTCCTGCTAGTTACAGTTAGTGCTCCCAGATCTTGTGTCCTGACAGTTCCATATTTACCTTATTCCCTGCACATGGGACTGTAAACCTCAGTCATGTTCCCTTTCAGCCCTTCCTTTCTGCCTGAAGAGAGAACAACTCTCCACCTGTTTAGTCTTTGCTCAGAAGGCAACTGCCTCACTCCCTTGGGCACCTTAGTTGCCCTACTTTGTTCTCCACGTTGTGGGAAGTTTGTTGTGAGGTTGGATGTGCACACAGTGGTCAAGGTCTGGATACACTGAGGTTTCATGTGGTGCAAAATGATGCTGTTCCCTTGTTCTCTGTCTCATTCATAAGAGTGCCCAGCACTTTGGTGCCTTCATCTGCCCTTGAGCCAGTTCTCCACAGAAGGCTCTTGGTGAGAGACAGAGGACTTACCCGTGGGACAGTTGGCTTAGCTCTCCCTTCTTCTTAACCTTTATATTTAGACAGCGTGATCCCTTTTCAATTCTTGGCCATACAGAATGCAATTTCCCCTTGAGGCTTGTCTGTCTTCAATTACACCTATAAAAGTTCATTGTCTGGCTGAATTCCCCTCCAAGCATTGTCTCCCTTTGATCTGGCCATGGGTTTTGGCATGGCAGGGATGCAGAATGATGGCTTAGCCCCACAAGGGCTCTGCAGTTGGATCCAGTTGAGGTTCAGTGCTTTGGCTGGGAGTGAAGCCGCTGTGCAGTTTCAATCTAGTGATGTAATTGATTGGAACAAATGCTGTTCCTGTTCTTTCTGAACTAGTTAGGAGGAATTCCTTGGCCTAGACAGAGCAGATTGTTATTTTTGCTCTTCTAATCTTGCCTAGAAGTGGTCAGACTCATGGCTTCAGGGAAATGCTGAATGGGACTGGCATTTCATCAGGTTTCATACCCAGATGTTTATTCTTTGCTTGATCTTCTGCTTGGACTTGCAGCTGGTGTCCCAAGCCCAACAAGGCTGGCTTGGTGCATAGATTCCCATTTCGTAATGTGCTCACTCTAATCCCACATTGCCAAGTCCCCAGCATGTGTCTGAGCTGGGTGAGTACAGACCCTGGAGGGTGAAACAGAAGTGACTACCAGCCCCTTATCTTGCTCTTGACAGTGTCAAGAACACAGCCTTGTTGTCACCCTTCATATATGTGCTGTGAACAGGCCTTCTTATGACAGTACAGGCTGGAGAAGCTGGCTTGCATTGATTTAAGCACCCTTAACATCTCACATAAGTGCCTCTGAAGAGAGGCCTTGTGTTTTGCCTTTGGTCTGTGGCAGCTTGAGTGTGAGAGGGGGCTCAGCCTGAAAAGCACAAGAGAACATCACGGGAGGATGCCAATCCCATCTCCTGTCTGTGAGCTCCAGTCAGTGCTGGTGTGAGGAGTCCTTTCCTCACACTCAGCCCCTTGTGAACATACTTGTTCTGCTCTAAGGCTGCTATTTCCACTGGTTTTACTTCTGTGCACATTGCCTGTCCAGGCAAAGCATCTTTGTTGCACAGACTCCGTTCCTAAAATTTAGGCCACTCCAAGATGAGCTGGAGAGCTTGTAAGGCACTTCTGGTCACCTTTATTGTGTGATGGCAGCGTGTCTGCTGTGCGCCATTATGTTCTGATCATGTCTCTTCATGCCACAAAGCAGCAGCACTGCTCACCATAAATAACTGCTGTCTGACCCAGGTGCAGTCAGCTCTGGCTGCCCACAGAAAGCAGCATGCACGTGTGAGATTGCATCACAGTTGTTGTCATTTTCATTTGGCTAAAAATTTGCACTGGTTCCTAAAAACGGGCTAGGTGTGTTTTCTGAAGGCTGCTTTGTTATTTGCAGCTGTGGAGCTTGACTGCTCCTGTGACCTTGCCATTGAAGAGCTGGACTAATCGGCTACTTGCTGGATAACAAAGAACATTACAGGGTAAAGGACGGGGCATACTGCTGGGAGTGCACAGCCTGGCCTCAGCTTAATGAAGCAGCTTTAGTGCAGCAGACAGCTTCTAGTCTCTTAAATCCCCTCCAATCCACTTTTGAACAGCTCCTCAAAGCAATATGAATTCTGATCTCTGCAGACAAAGATTTACCAATTAGCTTGATTCAACTTTTACTTCATTTAAGAATTTGCCTGGCTTCATTCTGTTTGGTTTTTTCTCTCCTGCAGGAGCAAAGATGGATTGGCCCCAACAAAGATGTAGCAGGTGTTGGGAGAAGACATCTCATCTGAAATGGAGGTGATTGAAGGAGCTGAACGCTGACTGCACCAACATGGGGTTGCGACTGCAGGCTTGTCTCTTCCATTTGCCCACTGCAGTGATCTACGGGTCCTTGTCGCTGTTTGTTTCCATTTTGCACAACGTATTCCTCCTGTACTACGTGGACACCTTTGTCTCTGTTTACAAGATTGATAAACTGTCCTTTTGGATAGGAGAGGTTAGTCTTTTCCATAACTTTCTGCCCTCTTAAGTAAGAAATCCTGAAACTAAGCCTGCTCCTTGTTAGAAGTGTTAGATATAACAGCAGTGTTCCCCTTAGGAGAGGGAGCAAGGGAGCCTTCTAAGTGCTAACTTGGGCTTTTCAGTTTTTCCCACTTACATAAAAATAGAATAAGCTGGGGTAGAAAATCCAGAAATTTTGTTCTTAAGACTGCCTTTCCTCTGAGGACACTGCAGTGTTTCACAGGCAGGGAAAACCACTGGCCTCACTGCCAGTTGCTCCAGACAGGGGAATCGTAGCGGTGATGGGGCAGGAAAGGTGTGCTGGGACAGTTCCTACTGGTGGCTCACTATGCCAGCTCAGCATTGCTTGTTTCAGTGACAGAACTGAGTCTTTGTGGGATCTGTCCTGTGGTTTGTTTCACTGTCTTGTTTTCTTTCCTAGACAGTGTTTCTGATCTGGAACAGCCTCAATGACCCTCTGTTTGGCTGGCTGAGTGACCGAGTGTTCCTTAGTACCCAGCAGTAAGTAAAGTTCCCCTTCCAGCAGAGGCTGGGAAATTGTTTATGCTCTGGGGGAGATGATGTGAAATTGGGAGCTTTAAAATGATAACATGGAAATTATTTCTGAGACGTAGAATTCTTAAATACTCCCTTTTCCTGGCATATTTGAAGTTCATGAAGGTTCAGTACCTGGCTATATAGAGAAAGTCACACACCTAATTGAGTGGACGTGACCCTAACTCTCAACAATCACGAGTGGTGCAGAACCTAAAATATGGGCATGTAACATCTCAAGCCCCTGCTGTATGAGCAAGACTCTTATGGGGTGTTGGAGAATGTCTGTATGCGGTTTGGGAGGCACAAGGGGGCAGAGGACAGTTTTTTCCACATGGAATGCCTCAGACCAGTTGTTCCCAAACTCTCTGGGATGGGAGCTGAGGAAAGACAGCTCTGCATTGTTGGCCATTAGCATTTCTTGTGTATTTACGTCAAAATTTTAATGAAAATCAAAGTGTGGCTTCCTGCAACTAGTGAAAACTCACTGAAATCATTTACATTGTGCTAAGTGTAGACACTATAGCACTTTCAGGAAGAGCCTTGCTCTGGAGGGAAAAAAAATCCCTTTTCTTCATGCTTTTTGGCCTTCTTAAACCCATATTTTCAGTGTATTCACACATTAGCTGAGAAGGTATCTGATGTGGGTGCTTGTTACATGAGCAAAAGCTGTGTTTCTCTCTGTGCCACTTGCATGACTTCCTTGGAGAGGAAGAATATGTGGTCATGCAGGGTTTCATCCGGGTGTCTAAAATACCTTTTTTCCTTCTGTTGCAGGCCAGGAGCAGAGATTTCCTCCCCTGAGGTGGTTCTGAAGAGGCTCAGAGCACTAAGCCACAATGGTCCCCTCTTTGCCATCTCGTTTCTGGCTTTCTGGGTTGCCTGGGCTCATCCCGGCTTGCAGTTCCTTCTTTGCCTTTGCATGTACGACAGCTTCCTCACCATGGTCGACCTCCATCACAACGCCTTGCTTGCAGACCTGGCTGTTTCAGCAAAAGACAGGACTAGCCTCAACTTCTACTGCTCCCTCTTCAGTGCCATAGGCTCCCTCTCTGTCTTCATGTCCTATGCAGTGTGGAACAAGGAGGACTTCTTTTCCTTTCGCATATTTTGCGTCCTGCTGGCCCTCTGCTCCGTCTTTGGTTTTACCCTGTCCACACAGCTGCTCCGCCAGCGGTTTCAGGCTGATGGGAAAGTGAAGTGGGACCAGGAATCAACCCTAAAAGAGTAAGTGTCACCAATTCTCAGCAGGGACAGGGGCCTGGCATAGATCTGCAGGAAACTGAATGTGTGGAAAGATCCAGGATGAGGCAAATGTTGGTTAATCATCTGTGGTTCTTGTCTGTTGGTACAGTTTCCAGGATCAGCTCTGTCACACTGGCTCTGAAGGCCCTCTGAAAATAGAACAAAACTATCTCGTGACACCCCTGACCCAAACTGGAGTCAGATCCCTGACCTACTGTATGCCCATCCAGTGTTTGGAACATGAATTAGTATCTAGAACACCCAGTGAGGCCTGTGAGTGGCAAAATGTCAGAAGCAGCTTATGAAAGCATTCCTGCTTGAGCATGAGACCACCTTGCTGCCCGTTCCCTATTCAGTTGGACAAGTAAATGTCTCGCCCTGTTGCTCACTTTAGCTGCCTGGTAGTGGCTGGGCTGTTGGTAGGCCACAATGCAGCTGATGTTCCCTGTTCAGCTCTTTGCTTTTCCTTGGGCTGCCTCTCTTGTCATCTCTTGTTAAGAGCTGCCAGCATTATGCTGTGGTAGCAGCAGATCCTGATGAGGTCTGCCAGGTGAGCTAACCACAGGGATCTGGAAGAGGAGTGTGTAAGTAGCGGAATGGCTAATAAGAGGAGCATGTGTTTATGGACAGAAATGTGAATTTTGCATTTGGAAGGCAGGTGTACTTTGGGAGATCTGTTGCCTGTGGTTCTTGCTAGCAATAAGCAATCGTTATAGACTTCACTGTTTTGGTTTGGTCCAGAAAGAGAAAAGGTTGGGTTGGGAGCTGAGGAGAGACAGTTCTGCAACTACACAGTAAGAGTCCTGCCTGGTTTGAGGTATTTATGGTTGCTTTCTCCCCTTCCTTTCCCTTTAGGCTGTACATTGAGAAACTCTCCGTCCCCCAGGAGAAGAGGATCACCCTGGCAGAGTATCTCCAGCAGCTCTCCCGGCATCGCAACTTCCTCTGGTTTGTCTGCATGAATCTCGTCCAGGTAGGCAGAGCAGCCACACGCTGTGGTGCAGAGGATGAGCACTGGCTCTGGCTGTTTGACATGGTGATTCAGCAGTATGTGAGTTCCCCAGGAAAGGCAGAGATGTTTCCAGCAACCACTTGCTCTTGGAGCCTCCTGCACATGCTGGCTGATTCAGCAGCTGGTAGCCACTCTCCCTACTTGTGGCCAAGAACAATTCCTGAGCAATCTGTGGAGTGCTCCTTCCTCTCTGCAGCGTAGGCTGGGTTACGGGCGCTGGCTGAGGTACAGGAGTCACAGGGACTGGCTGTTTTGGAATGAGTTCAGGAGTGCTTTTTGCTGGTGTGGCTGTCAGCACAGCCTCCTTCCCCTTTCCTGAGGCTCACGTCACTGTTCTCGCTGTCCAGCTGGATCTACCTCTCAGCTGGCTTTGCCATTTCTGTTCTTCATCCTCTTCAATGATTACTACCCAATTTCGGCAGCCTGCCCAGCTTTGTGTGCTGCAGTTATGGCTCCCTGGGGATCCCTCAGCTCCCCTCAGGCAGCCTCTTGGTGCTGGTCTGCATCTTTGTGTTCAAGCCTTGCTGCCACCTTATCCATGTCCTCCTGCCAGCTGCCTGCTCCCTCCTGCCATGCCACTGTTTTCCCCAAAGCCTTGTGGCCACTGCTGTCACCTGCTGGCCCTGCCTGCCCCAGCAACACTGTGCTGTGCAAGCTGAGCCTGGGCAGGAGGGCTGACCCTGGGCACACAGTGGGCATGGCTGGGGGCATTGCAGCTTTGCAATATCAGCTGACAGTGCCAGAAACTCCACAGCCAAGCTGTTCAAGTACTCCAGGCCCATCCTGCAAGGTCCCTTGGCGTGGGGCTTCTAGGACAACAGAGCCCAAAGGGCTGTTAGCTTTTTCTGTTCTCTCTCACTGCCGTTCCTGCTGACCAGCTCATCTGCATGCTGCCTTCACAGGTTTTTCACTGCCATTTTAACAGCAACTTCTTCCCTCTGTTCTTGGAGCACCTCCTGTCAGACCAGATCTCTGTCTCTACTGGATCCTTCCTGCTCGGTGAGTCTCAGGTGGGACTGGAGGGAGCAGCTGAGTTAAGTAGGACCTGGCCCAAGGTCGGGGTTTGCTCTTCCTAAACTTTATCTAGGAAGAGGTGTGCTCCCATGCAGGTCTCTGGGCTGTAAGACTCACACATGCACACAGCCCACCTGGTTCCCTGGGACCTCTGAGTTCTCCTTCCTGGGCACAGAAATAAACTGGGGCCTTTTTAAGTAATGATAAGCCTGGTGTGCTGGACACCAGATGCCATGGAGGTATAGCTCTGAGCCTTAGAGGCTGCAGATAGCATCCCCAGGATGCAGCAGGGAACACAGCCCTGAATTTAATCCTTTTCGCTCTACATCATGTGGACCATTTCTAGGCTGCCACAGATATGTGGGCAGTGGTCCTATAGTTACCCTGTGAGGGTTCTGTGCAGGCCAGGTCTGGTCAGGCAGTTCTGTCCAACTCATTTTGCTGCAGGGCTGAGATGCAGCCCCTGTGTGACAGTGGGAAAGTCTTTTCTTCCTTTCTGCCCATGAGGTTGATGGGAAAAGGCCTCCCTCTGTAGGAAAGTGTGTGCTGTGACACGAAGCCACAGAATAAATCTGCTGCAGCCTTCTGTATGTGTGTGGGGGCTGCTCTGTATTGTGTCCTACAGCCCTGCTGGCAACAGCCAGCCTTGTTCTCTCCCCCTTGGTATCAGACCTGGGGGCGTGGTGGAAACTGAAACTCCATTGAGCTGTCTGTGCTTCTGTCTCTGCTCAGGTGTTTCCTACATTGCCCCCCATCTCAACAACCTCTACTTCCTGTCGCTCTGCCGCCGCTGTGGGGTGTATGCTGTGGTGCGAGGACTCTTCTTCCTGAAGCTGGCTCTCAGTGTTGTCATGCTCCTGGCAGGACCTGATCAGGTGTATCTGCTCTGCATCTTCATTGCCAGGTAGGCAGGCAGCACTTGCTTGCCCTGGCCTCTGCCACTTGGGAAGCAAAACAATTTATCCCTGTTTTAAGGAGAGGGGTGGGAGGCAGGGAACAGTAGTGACACATAAGCTGTGTGGTTTCCAGCTCTGGCAGCATGTGGGTGGGTCACTGCAGAATCCACTGGCTATGAGGGAGGCAGGGGTATTTGGGAGGGCACAAACCAGCTGGGCTGGCAGCAGCCTGAAGCTGCCTTTCCCAGCTGCTGAGAGCTACTCTCCTCCTCCACAGCCCTCACTGTGTGCTGCAGCTGCTCATTAGTCCCTGGCCCAGTGTGTCCTGTCCCCAGGCCTGTGTGGCAGGTCAGGAATGTTCCAAGGCATTGCTGCAGGCTTATTGCTAGTGGTGTTCCCTTCCTGTAACCCCCCAGGCTTCTGAAATTCTATCTAAAGTGTGGGGGGGAACCTTTCTCACCCTCTCTCCATTTTCTCTGATCTATCACCTACTCCTGTCATTTCTTGATAGCCCTATTCAGTGCTTTGCCTCTTGTTCTGCAGCAACCGCGTGTTCACAGAAGGCACCTGTAAGTTGCTCAACTTGGTGGTCACCGACTTGGTGGACGAGGATCTGGTCCTGAACCGTAGGAAGCAGGCAGCCTCAGCCCTGCTCTTTGGGATGGTGGCTCTGGTCACCAAGCCAGGCCAGACCTTCGCCCCTCTGATTGGCACCTGGCTGCTCTGTGCCTACACAGGTAAGGATGCTCCTGGGGAAAGCAGCGGGGCAGGAAAGGCAGACCTGTGAGTTCAGTGTCCTGTCCCCTGGGTGGGTGCAGAAGGCTCTTCCAGTTGCTAAGCTGTGCCTGGTTGCTGCATCTCCGCAGCCAGTCGCTCAGAGAGAATGGACAAGGGTCCATCCCCCCTGTCCCCAGTCTCACAAACTCTTCTCTGACACCAGGCTATGACATCTTCCAGCGCGACCCCCTGAGCAACGTGGTGAGTGCCCAGCCTAAGCTGGAGTCTGCTGTGGCCTTGGAACCAACTCTTCGCCAGGGCTGCTTTTACCTCCTGGTCTTTGTGCCCATCACGTGTGCGCTGCTGCAGCTCCTCACCTGGTCACAGTTCAGCCTGCATGGGAGGCGGCTGCAGATGGTGAAGGCTCAGCGGCAGAGCCTCACACAAGGCCGAGCACCAGAGGTCAAAACAATCTAGAGGTGCCCGAGGCCCGGGGGTGCTGCTGGTTCCAGGCTGGCGCCGGAGAGCAGGCAGAGCACAGGGATGGCAGGCTGAGAACACGGTTCAACTGTGAAATGCTGTGATGCCCATGTTTACTCTTTCCAGGAGGTGGACACTGGGGAAGGCAGAGAAGTTCAGCATGTGAGGGGTCTGGGATACATTTTATCCCAGCCTCTCCCAGAGAGCAGAGAGCTGCTAGTTCCATCGAAGAGGTGCTGGGCTGCAGTGTGTGCTAGAGGCAGAGATTTTCCCAGGGTGCTCCTCTGCCCTGGGCATGGCCCTGGGGAGCCACAGCCTCTCTGGCTGAGCAAGAGGAGACTGCACAGGGAGTCCTGCCTTGCTAGAGCCTTGCAGCTTTGGGGAGTGGAGTGGGAGGCTCCTTAGGGACCAAGTGACTGGGGTTGATTGCAGAACAGCAGGAACAGGGATGAGAGGACCCCAAAGGCCTTTCCTGGTAACTGGTACAACCCCCCC
>VXBX01002725.1:1053800-1069742 GCA_013400415.1 Scytalopus superciliaris
CAGTGCTGCGGTTCTTGGACCAAATCCACTCTTAGGCATTTCTTGTTTCCAGGACAATATCCTGCACAGCCGGGATCTGCTGGCTGTGTTTGTTTTATGCTGAGGTTCCCTCCTTTGTGGCCTTGCAGAGGGCTTTGTGGCCATCCAGGAAAGGTGCTGGGCTTGAACTGGGTTCAGAGCCTTGAGCTGGATCATCTCAGTGGGCATCCCATTGGCTGTGTTTATCCCTCCTCTCCCACTCAGTGCTGTCACACAGCTGTGCCATGAGCCCCCTCCCATGCTGGCCAAGGCCAGGGAACCAGCCCCTAACCAGCTGATGGAAGTGCCTCCTTGCCCAGGGCCATCCCAGGTGACCCGATGAGGCAGCCTGGCACCCTCCCCTCTTGCAGAGCACAGCCTGGAGGAGACACCAGAGGTCTTGCTTTTGTGCCTTCAGTTCCTCTTTGGAGCCTGTCTGACACAATGCTGGGCAGTTGCAGGGTTGGGATTTTACTGCTGTGGGGAGAGGCAGACACCTCAGCTCCTCTGCACTTGAAACAGTGCCCCAGTTTGATCATTTCACCTGGCTGTCAAGACAGGGATCCAAGAAGGAGAGGAGATGCTTTGGTCTCCCAGTTTTGTCTGCGAGCCAGTGGGACAGGAAATCACCAAAGGGGTCCCTGAGGTGAGGCGGTGTCTCCTCAATCCCTGCAATGTTTGGGAGCAGGCAGAAGGGATGTGCCCTGCTGCACAAGAAGGGTAGGCAGGCAGTTTCAAAGCTGTTGCACACTGAGGGATGTGCTAATCTTTTTTTAGTGCCAGGTTCCCTCTGGGGTCTCAGCCTGCCAACCTGCCATCTTGCCTCAGGACACGGCTGCCTTCTGTCTTGGACCAAGACATTCCTGCCGTGAGGCTTCTGTAGCTCTTGATGGTTCAATCATTAAGTTATTTGTGCAACTTCTAACCAGGTTTGAGAATGATTGTTCATTTCATAAATTAAAATATTATCTTTTTCTGAACTGCTTGATGGTTTTCTTCTAGCCAGCAGCTCTAACCTGGCCAGGTGCTTGTGATGCTGTGGGGACACAGCTGTGAGTGTGGAGACATGGGAAGCTCCTCCCCACAAAACTGTGCTGAGCCATGGCTGTTTCTGCAAGGGGCAGAGAGGATCTGTGTGCTGGGGTGGGTATCACCTGCATTTTGGGGGGGAGGTGTCACTTACCCTTCTGCTTTGGAAGGCCCCGATTAGGTGTACCTTGTTCCTACACCAGTGGCTGAAGACGAGGCTGGGGCCAGTCACAGGACTGGGCACTGTGCCACCTTCCCAGGGCCTGCCCTGTGAGAACGGCTTGACATGTTAGTTCTCTGCAAGCACCTGGGCTGGCAACAGCTCTTCTCACAATGACAGTGGCATCACTGCCATCCCCCCTGCTCAGCCCCAGCTGCCCTTCCTGCCTGCACCGTTCTGTCTGCAGTGAGAGATCTCAGGGATAATGGTTGCAGAGGGAGAGCAGCTTTGGATGCCACAGCTTCAGCCCAGGAAACTCCCAATTCAGGTCAAGCCAGGCCCGGAATACAATCCTGGACCAGAGATGGTATCCCTTTGCAGAGTCTGGCCAGCAACAATTCTGCACAGGCAAGAAAAGAACACAAGTTACCTCCTTGAAATTGCAAATGTGGGAAGATGAGGCCAGGAGGCTTGAGGGTTGTATATGAATGATTTTATTTAAGTATGCTGGGCACCACCAGGCAACATGGTTTGGACAGTGTGCGAGGGAACAGGCAGACCAAACGAACGCTACACCGGAGACAGCACCGTTCTGTCCGGTCACTGCAGGTTACAAAATGGAGCATTGCTGCTGCAAGGCCAGGGGAGAGGCTGGGGGGATGGAGAGCACTGGCACTGCCTGGGGCACATGGTAATGGAACCAAGAGGGGTTTGCTGCCTCCCCTCTGTGCGCTGCAGCAAACCAGCAAGAATGGAACCAATTTTCCAGCAGAGGGCTGAGCACTGACAGCTCTTGCTTAAAAAAAGTCTGCTCTGATGGGGGTAGGTGAACAAGCAGCCTGGCCTCAGCTGGGAGAGACCACCACACCCACCTGCCTGCAGCCTCTGAGCCCAATGATGAGCCGCAAGAACGGGGTTCCTGCAGTGGCCACCAGTTACTGCTTACATTCATCTCAGCTGGGGCAGTGTACTGCCTTTTCCCTCACCTCTGTGGCAGCCCTCCAGCTCTCACCCAGTTTCTACACTCAAGACTAACCCCAAGGTGATGTTTGGCGATGAACAGAAAGGAGGGGAACAGGCAGGAACTGCCACCGAGCAACTCCAGCTCCACTGCTACTGCCAGGTTCTGCAGAAAACTAACAATGGTCTGGGGGGGGGAAGGGGGAAGAGCACCGAATAATGCACAAGAAAAACCTAAAGGGGAAACTGGCATGCCCCACCACAAGCAGGTCTGCAAGCTGCCCATGGCTGTTAGAGCAGTAGAAGCAAAGCAGCCACCAGGTGAGCAGAAAGGCACCACAGGGCAGCAGAACACAGCCAGCAGGACAGCTTCCTGCTCACAAACCTGCTGCTCCCACCAACCTCCTGGTGTGTTTTATTGTCCTCTCCTTTGGTGCATTCCCAGAGAACAGCGAGGGGGGTGGTGCAGGGCTGGCCGTTCCGCTAAGCGTGTGTGCCGTGCGCAGTGTGAACATCAAACAGCTGGGTAACAGGTGTTCAAAGAAGACCCAAAGCATAATTCCCAGGTGCTGTGGTCAGTATTTGAGATATCCTCAGACATTTCAATAAATAAAACAATTTTTACATTACAATGCACCTTCCCAATTATTATTTTGCCCCAGAATGGATAAAGTACACAAGAGTTATGCCTGGCTGTGAATACATGCTCCCTTTGCCCTGACATGGCAGGAAGGAGGGAAACAGCCTCGACTCTTACAAAGAACACAAGAAGTCAGCACTGTAAATCTTGGCAGGTTGAGGGGGAACACACAAGTGCCTTCACGCCCATTCTGGGGCACTTGCTTCCAGAGGAGAAAAGGTATTTAAAACAAGGTACAAGAGAATAACCGTCTAGTACAACGATAGCTGATTAGATTTGCTTTGTTCTATTCCATGCAATACAAACTAAGTCCTATCGCCAACTTCTCCAGCTGTGGTGCAGACCCCACATCAGGCTAAGAAGTTACACACGCATACTCGCACTCACACACCAAAAACGGTGGGGGCAAATGGGCTTAACTGTTGAGAATGTGCTTTCTCTTAATAAAAAATATATTAAAAACAACTTCAACAACCTACTGATGGTGAAGACACTGCTAAAGAAGGAAGTAGCTATGGGGTCTCAGCTATGTGTTTCCAGACAATCCAGGCATTGCAGCCGGGCTGACTAAAGCCTGCACGAGCAGTCTGCAGTGGTTGGCTCCCTTCTGGCTTGCCAGGCAGTTTCTGTAAGCTGTTCCCTTTGTTTTTGCTTGTTTGTTTTACAGTGACGGGTGTGATTGTGACACAGAAAATAAAGGACTGAAATGAAAAAGGAATGGGCCATTCTGGAGAAATTCAGCTTGGTATTTTCTCCTTTCCATTAAGAAAAAAAAAAAAAAACAAAACAACAAAACCAACAACAAAAAAAAAGTTAGTAGTACTAATACAACCCTCCTGCTGCTGTCGTCTTTGCTCAGTGACATCGGGGCATGCTGGCGCACACACACACACACAGGCAGCTCTCAGACACTCAGACTCAGAAAAGCGAGTTTAAGTGAGTCTTCGGAGGAGACTGAGGACAGGTCCCAGGGCTAGAAGGTTTTCCGGTGGATGGCACGAGCTCCATCTTCTTCATATTCCTTTTTCGAAACCCACATTTTCTTAAAGGTGTCCAGAGAGGCCAGGATAGAGCCACTGGGGAGAGACAGGCATGTTATGGGTTAAAGGAGAATGTTGGGGGCACTCTTGTAGCTCTGCAGAGATGGGCTGTTTCTATCATAACACTTCCCCATGTCAGAAAGGTGCTGAGGTTCACAGTGACCTACAACAGGAATGCTCTCTGGACAGTCACTCCCTCTCCTGCTCTCCTCAAACATGCTGGCACTAGACAGCCTGGCACCAGCTGCCCCCTCCCATACAACCTGCTGACTGCTGCTCCAGGAACACACCGAGAATCACCCAGCTGAGCAATGAAACCCTCCAGAGACACACAGCACCAGGAGGGACAACAGGGTTGGAGACGATGTACTGCCCCTCCCCAGCCCCATCCCACAGCAAGACATGTCGCTGTGCACTACATACCCAATCCACGTGGAATACAATCTCTCCTGAGGAGCCGATATCTGGGAGAAAGAGAGAATCAGTCAGTAACTTCCTGAGCTCCAGTTTGCTCTCCCTGGCACACTGTCCCCACTTCATTCCAGCTAACACCTGACAAACATAGATATGATCTCTCCCAACAAAAAGACACCTGACAGTCCTCCCAAAAGGGCCACTGTGGTCCAGGATCCTGGACAGGGGTGATGTTGTCAGAAGAGCCACATTCTCAGTGATGAAACCAAACTGGTTTTCATCACATCAGCAAACTGTTGGGCTGTCCCAGGAAAGTAATTTCTTGTCTGTAGCAAATGGCAGCTGCAGTCTCAGTGAGGTCCTTTGAAGGTCACAGAACAACACAGGTAGTAAGTGATAAACAGAGATTGCTCCTACCCTTATTTTGACGTCCTTCGGAGCTAGTTTCTTCACTTCGCTCAACAGCCTGTCACCAAAGCCTACACAAGACAGAAAACGTGTAGTGTGAGCACCTTGGCAAAATCCCAGATTCTGTCCACTAACAATGTGGACATGCCCTATTCAAATATCCCACTCCAGATCTTACAGAGAGACTGAGGAGGCATGTAACACAGTCAGTGAGATGATTTTGTCTCACTGAGACCTCAAACAGTGGCACAATGGACTGTCCCTCAGCAGCAACTTGAGTCAAGAAAATAAGATTTTTAGCTAGGACCTCCTCCTCCTGCTTCCCTAGGCATTCCTCCTGTGTCCAGCCTATTTGTACAGGGGGCTGAATGGGAAGCCCAGGGCATATTTGGAGATGTCAACCTGTGGATAAGAGACTGATGGGTTCTGACAGAGGGTATCTTTAGGTCAAGTACCAGCTGAGCCCTGAGGGGATGGGTAGAAACCTTTCTGCACACGTGCAGCTGATGCTTCATGCAGGACTAGGACTGCTGGACTCTCCCACACACCACAGACTTAAAGGAACCTTAGGAGATGCAAGAGCCTTTCAGGTACCTAGTCTCAAATATCCTGAGCTACAGCAGCAGGAATGAACACAGCTATTCAGTCCTGACACAGGCAGAGTCATTGGAGGAAAACAGTGAAAGCCTTCCAAGTCCAGGAAGTGATGTACAAGGGCAGAGGTGTCTTGCATACCCAGAAGGGTGTGATTAGGACTCAGAAAATCAGACAGTAACTACCCTAAGAAAGCAGAGTTCCCACAGGAGAAGCTGGGTGATTTGGGTTACCTTCCCAGTTTCACATGAGAAGGAAGCAAGAGATCAGGTTATGTCACAGCCCAGAGAAAGAAGAGAAGCAGGAACCTTTGAAAAGTGTGGAGCCTCCAGACAGCACGATATTGGAGAACAGCGTTCGCCTCAGGTCCATGTCTGACTTTTGAATGGCAAAAACGAGCACTTCATGGAGTCCTTCACATTCCTCCCCTATCAGGTCCGGCCGGAATAGGAGCTCTGGGGCTCGGAAACGGGCAGGGCCGATCTGCAAGAGAAGTTACCACAGAGGGAAGAGAGCAGTGTGGCTCTGTGCACTGCCTACAGTTGGCCCTGTCTTTTTTAGGTGAAACTTCAGAGTAATGAAGTTTCCTGGACATTCATGCTGCATCAGTACATCCCAAGTGAATGCTAGTGTGGACTCCTGCTCCTACAAAGGGCACCATTTCCAGTTTGCAGGTGCAAGAAATGAAGAAATTTGCTTAGCTTCATACAGCAGGTCACTGGCAAAAAAGGGAACAAATCCAGTCCTGGCACAGGAAGTAAGACCTGCATTTCTTCTCCTTCAACCATTATACAGTGGGCTTAGTCCTCTGAGGAATATTCCTAACTCACTTTTCAAAGCAATTGTTTCTGCACGGCCAACAGGACAGGCAGGACAAAAGCCACAAATAAAACCACTGCTGAATTTAGTGAGCTGACAACCACCCACACGCCATACTTGATCTGCATAAACTTTTGCCAGCTCAGAGCCTGCATTCAAACAGCTCATGGTCATGCTGCATCCTTACTCAGCACTTCCAGTAGAAGTTGTGAGGTTTCTAGTAATATTTTCTTTCCTTAAAAATTCTAGTGTCCAATCAATAGCTGGGACAAGTTCTGGTCTTTTAAAGCTATCACCTCCCACCTAACACCGCATGAAATTTCCCATCACTAGGTAGAAGGCTGCTCTGGAAACCTTGTGCTTCACATGAGGAATTCTCCAAGGGTGGTCTTTACAAACCTCAATAGTGCTTCCATCTGGCAGGTAGTACTGAGCCTTCTCAGTCTCCAGAGTCTCATCCTTCTGGGGGTTTATTGACAGGTAGCAGGCACGCTGGAGAGGAAACAGTCAGGGAGAGGGAGATAATAAGGGGAAACCCACACGCCTCTGGTGAAATATTTTTCTCACTAATAATCAAAATCCATTTATCCCTTTGGGGAGACTGATTTCAACAGCAGTTTGTGCTGGAGAAAAGATGTTTTGGGCTCACATCATGTAAAATACCTTGCAATATCTCACCTGTGGTCCCTTCCTGCCACGGATTTTGCAGACCCTTGCCCTGAAGGGTAAACAAACACTAGGAAAAGCTGTAAGACCCTGAGAAACTGCAGCACAGATAAATGCACAATTGATTCTGAACCACTAGCCCATCTTCACCTCCACGTTAACTGCCACTCAATAGGGATTAATGCAGCCTTGACTCTATGTCTCCCAGAATACAGGATAGCTGAGGTTGCAAGGGAACTCTGCAAGTCATTCTGCCCACCACACCTGTACAAGCAGGGTCCCCAAAAGCAGGCTGCCTGGTACCATGTCTAGGTGGCTATTGAATATTTCAAAGGATGGAGACTCCACAACTCTCTGGACAACTTGTGCCAACACTTGATCACCCTCACACTACAAAAGTTTATGTTCAGACAAAACTTCCTGTTCTTCAGTTTGTGCATCTTGTCCTGTTACGGGACATGACTCAAATGAGCCTGGCTCTATTTACTCTGCACCCCTCCTTCAGACATTTATATACATTGTTGAGACCCTCCCCAATCAGCTCTTCTTGTGGCTCAACAGTGCAAGCTCTCTCAGCCTTTTTTCATACAGCAGATGCTCCGGTCCTTTAATCATCTTAGTGGCCCTAGATTGCCTCAGGTAGATAATGGAGTTAGGTGCAGAGCTAGGTAGGCTGGCACTTCCCACCAGATTCCACAAGCCACAACTTTCCTTGAGAAGAAATTCCCCCTTGGATAAACAGAAAGAAGACAGGGCATCACCTCCTTTATGGTCTTGACAATCTCAAACTCAGAGGTGGTGTGGAAGTCATAGCCCTCCTTCCGGAGATAGAGGCGCAGGAAGCGTGAGACGTCGCGACCGGCGATGTCAATCCGCATGATGGAGTGGGGCATGGCAAAGCCTTCATAGATGGGAACTGCGTGGGTAACGCCGTCCCCAGAGTCCAGCACCACTCCTGTAGTCCTCCCAGTAGCGTAGCTACAAAGGGACAAAGGGCCAGGTCAGAACAAGCCACCCAAAGTGAGCCCAGGCATGCAGCATATCCATGCTTGACTCAAGAAGCAGAGGCTAAAAAACCATCAAAACCTGAGTTCTCATCACAGTTCAGGAAATTCCTGAAAACTCTTTATTACAGAAATTGTGTTTTGGTTCTTACATAAAAAAGGGTAAGCCAGACATCAGTGAGGTCTTTCACAGGGTTCTTTTTTTTGTTTGAGAAAGAATGGATTTCATGGCAACATTCCACAAACACAAATCAAAGACAAAAGACACTTACAGGCTAAGCACAGCTTGCATGGAGATGAATAGTGCTGGCACATTGAAGGTCTCAAAAAACACCTCAGCGGCACGCTCTCTGTTCTTGCGCGGGTTTAGGGGTGCTTCTGTCAGCAGCACAGGATGCTGGTAAAGAGAAGAAGGAGCTGTGCTGCAATGACCAGGAGGCAGCTAGGGGGGGTGTTCCTGAAAATTTCTGCTTTTTATTCACTTTAGGAACCACTGGTCCAAGAGGACAGGTAGAAAGGAATCATTTCAGCTACTGAGCTGTATTAGACCGTGAATAATCTCTATTAGGTTGGAAGACCAGCAGCATTCTGGTCTAATTATAAAGAGGTGTTAGGAAACGTGAGTAACTCTGCCCTGTGAAGGACAAACAAGACTCTCAGTGACAGAAGTCACCCAGATTAGCCAAAATACACAGACCCTAAGAAAGGGTGAAGGCATATGGTCTTAGTACGAGCAGACAGAAATATTCCTATTCTACTTATACAACCTGTAATGCTCTCAGACATGTAATAATCTTTTGGTCAGACCCTTCCAGACCACAGGACTGTGGTTTTCTCCTTCCTCACTTCAAATCATGTCACTGCTGAGTGGATATGCCTGATGCACAGGCAGAACAGGAAAAGTTAGAAGCACTTGGCCTAGAGCAGAGTCATTAGAGAGTGTGAATAGCAAATGTGAAAGGCAGATTTTCAGTCAGGCCAGAACATTAGATCAGGAGAGGAATTCTGCTTAGAACTTCTTGTGCAGTATCTCCTGAGAGGTGAAAGAGCCTAATTTAACAACAGACACACATTTAGACTAAAGAAGGGCAAAGGAAAAGTCCCAAATCTTTCCTGGAGTTCCAAGGCTCCTGGTGTTACACATGCACTGAACAACACCTGTGCCATTACATAATGAGGTCCCTCACCTCCTCTGAGAAGGTCTGAAGCTGGTCTTTAGAATACACATACTGCCAGATGCGCTCCATGTCGTTCCAGTCCTTCACAATGCCATGCTCCATCGGGTATCGGATCGCAAGGAGACCTCTGTGCTCCTGAGCAGACAGAAAGGACAAGAGAACATCAAGAGACTCAGACAGTCACATTTCTGAACACTGTGACTATGATTTAATGTCAGACTCAATTTGAGGTTTGATTCCACTGAAAGATAACTTATCTCTAGCATATAGCGAAAAACCTGAACATTAATCACATACATCTCTCCCAGAGAAGTATTCACAAGATTAGACAAGGCATTTTTATACCGAGTAGGAAAATCTGACATTTGCAGAGCACAGTCCATCCTAACACTTTCCAAGCCAACACAAAGGCACCTGTCAAATGGTATCTTTGGAGTAGCAGCTCAGTCATGATACAAAATGTAAGGGGGTGGTACTGGGGAATGCATTCTGGGGGGCTCACAAGAAATGTGAGACAATACGAGTATATGCTGACAGGACTGTGGAAAGCAAGCTTCCTGTCTACACGAGGATCCATTTCTAAAGTGTCCAGCCCAAAAGATGGGGATACAATGACACAGACCTAGAAGTAGCCTATAAAAAAACAAAAAAGGGAGGTATAGAAGGTCTTGGGAAAAAGGTCTGTGGTCATCAGATTGGCACAACAATTTCATGAAGCTTCCCATTCCACCTTAGACACATTTAAAAGTGACAATTTGTTCCGCTCTTCAGGTCTACACACTGATACCAAGGAACCACAGCCCCTCCTTACAGCAGCATACCAAGATATGTGGAGAAGTGCAGTGTACAGGTGTTCTTACCTCTGCCTTTGGACCAATGAAAATGTCCCCTTCTAAAGCACCAGCCATAACACGAACGTGCTTTGGTCTGCCAACACTAGAACAGAGACAAGAGTGTAAATGCTTCTACAGAGGACTCAGATGCACCCAAGCATTACATGATCTGTTTTCCTCCCTCTCCTAACTAGAATTTTCTAAAGCAATGGGTGGGTCTGGGGAAACTATAAGGTGCAGACTGTCTCAGTTCTGCTCTGTGCTAATCTCAGAGGTGAAGAGAATAGACTGTAGACAGTTCTGAATTGCAGGACACAAGCCAGCTGAGTCTGGCCACGGTTCTGCTGATGGCTCAGAGCTTACCTGTTCCAACAGTGCCTGGGATGAACGTGGCTAGATTGAGCAACTGTCTGAGCTGACAGATCCACATGGTGCTGCCTAACCTCAGGCTGGCTTCTCAGATTAGACAGTTGTAGTCCCATACCCCACTAGCCCATACAGATCACACTGCTTAGAACACAAACTAAAAATTACTCATTAAAAACCCACTCCACTGAAAATAAAAGCCAGTGATTAATCAGAGGTCTTGATCCAGCAGTCTTGATCCTGGCAAAACTCTCAGAAAACTTCCAAAGAAGTCTGGCAGGAATCAAAGCATCGCACCACTGAAGAAATACAGAGGTTTTCACACCTCTCATCCCAACTTTAACGTTTTCCAGGTCCTTTTTCTTATGTCTACAGAATAAAGGATCCTACGGGTTTGGTTGTGTGTTGAACCTGTGATAAGTTATCTTCTAGATGTGTGTGTCCCCCCTGAAAATCTCTTAGTAGCCCTTAATAGTACTTAATTGCAGATATCTCCCCTACCTGATGCTTCTTTGCAGCAGGCAGAACAGAATAACTCATTTCCCCAGTTACAAAACTGGACCATTCCTCCCTTTATGTATCAAAGAATTGGTACACAGTACTAAGAACTTACCAAGATCAGCAGAATACTTACTAGTTGGGAAAGCAGTATTTTGGTATTTGATCACCTGCAAAACCTGCTTTAATCACACCCGAGCCCTGTGGGAGCAAGAGACAGATGCATGAGTTTATCATTCACTCCATCATCCTCACAAGGTTTAGAGTAGCAAAGTGCATCAGCACTGCCAGATCCTCTCCTTTTTACTAGGAATAAAGCTCCTCAGTGACTGACTCTCCAGGCAGGGTTGGGGATGGGAACTGCCAGCAGGCCAGCTTGGCCACTGGAAGGGAGTGACAGGCAGTGACACATCACACAGGGCACAACCACCCTGCGCCCTGGTACGGCTCTGGGCACACACACGAACACTGCTCTGTGCAGACCAGTATTTTTCCCCCCAGTGCCACTGCAAGGGGTGCAGGAGGCTGAACTCACACTCCACAGTTTTCGATCGATCTCAGATACTCTCTGGATGGAGAAGAGCACTCCAGAAAGACAGACAAGAGCAAGTGAACCCTGCCAGCTGCAGGGGCGGCTGTGAGGATGAAGGCTACAGGCCTCATAAAAATAGATTTGGAAAGGATGGAGGCAGGGTGGATAGTCAGAGAGAGAAGTAGGAAGGGACTGTAGGAAACAGGTTGGTGCCGAGACTAGGGAAAAGAAGATCAAGTGGTAGATAAAATAGCTAACACTAAGGAGGGAGGTCACAAAAATGTGGTCAGAAAAGACACTGGAAAACAACCCACCCCGACTGGTGCCTGGAATGGACAAAGGTGCTAGTCGGACTGCAAAAGAAAAGGCTGGAGGCAGGAAGTGCATCTGATGGGATATGGCTTGTTCATAAGCATAAGCAATGAGGCATGGCAGCCAGTAAGGCACAAATCCAAAGAGCCTTCTGCAACATTCAAAGTAGCAAACACAGAGAGGGTAAGACCAGCCACAGTAAGGCCCTGGCAGGGAGTCAGTGCCAGGCATCTGGCCCCGCAGCTCCTGTCCCTGTCCGGAAGCACCCTGGGAACCCCATCATCAACTTGGATCTGTGCTGATTCCTTCCTCTCCTCCATTTCCTCTCCCTGCACAAGGGAAGGACATCTTGAAACAATGAGCAGCTTGCAGGAACACCCAAGTTTTGCTAAGGAGCGGATTTTCATAGGATCTCCTTGGATAAGCCATTTCACTGTTAATCCCAGACTACCATGGGAGTCAGCTCTTCTGCAGAAAGGGAAGCAGTTCTGCTTTACCCCATACTGGGAGCAAAGAGTGCAAGTTTGCACTGAAAGCTGTGACCTGTGAAGTGCCTGTTCACTCTCAAGGGCTCTGCAGCAGGACTGCTCTGTTTTCAAGGCCAAAATGACATTTTGGCTGCCCCAGAGCATTTTAAAATGAGTAGCAATGCAGCTTCTCCATAGTTTTCTGCTTCTCACCACCTGTGCATGCATCAGCATCACCATTTTCACTTGGAGGCTGAGGCCAGAGGAGTTGCTCAGGGCTCTGCCAGATAAGCCTTGGCTGCAGCAGTTCCACCAGCCAGAGCGGGCTCAGCAGAAAGGAATGCAGGGTGGCCCCAGCCTCTACTGTTCACAGCTCAGAGCCTTATTGCCAAGCTCCTTCCATCAGCATTTTCAGCTGGGATGCTGGGCTCTGCACTGAGCATGTGTGCTCTGCCACAGGAGTCCAGGCGCTCCTGCCTTGAAACCACCAGAGTCAGATTTGCCAGGACACATCTGTAGGAGATGAGTGTCAGGAACACTCTGCAAACCAGACATAGCGAGTTATAAAGCATATGACAGGTCGATTGCTTGAATCCTTGTCTCCTGAAAAAGACCTGCAGCCAGGCTGGCTCCAGGAGCATACCCAAGCTGGGAACCTGGGCAAGACCACTCCCTCCTGGCAAGAGGGTCTCAGCTCCACCTGGATCCCAAGGTCTGCATTAACTGATACCAGTGTGACAAACTGGCCTGTAAAGTGTTAAAAAGACATCCCTTGAGACAGACTCTTTTCTGGCTACTCCCTTCAAAGCGAAGCAAGGAATAAAACAAAAACACTATTTTGATTTTTTTCTTATCACAGCTTATAAACAACTCTCTACCTGGGAAAGAATATCATCCTTTGTCAAGTCTCAGAGCAAACAAGCTGAATCAAATGCAGTAACGTAACCACATCAGAATATTGCACTTTTTGAATATTTTATTCAAGTTAATGACTGATCTTGCTGCCAGCACAGTCTGCTGCTAGGAACTGGTTTCAGGGGAACAATGATGTTCCTATTTTAACCTAGAGATTGAAACTTCCTTATGCCGGGCCAAAAATTACCCAGTGTGTCCTGGTGAGATTCCCAGCCAGCTATGTATTTTAAGATTTACATACTGAAGTTCAAAGTTAACTGAATGTGTTGGTAGTTCAGAACTCCTACTTGGAGTCAAAAAGGAGTGACTGCTTTGAATGTGCCGGTAGGCTGGGGCTTCCAAGTGCCTGGGAATAAACCAAGCACAGCTGTTTGCTATCTCTGCACTACAAAGACCTGACAGCACTTTCTGACCTATTCAATTTTTCTTGAAAACATTTTACTTCTTTGAAGATATGTGTGCATGCAGTAAATCTGTTTATTATAGACCAGCTTGAGATTCCTACACAATGAGAGGAAAATGTTTAAATTTTGAAATAACCCTGATTCAGAAGGTTTAAGAACCTGTTTTTCCATCTTCGTTTCAAATACGAAAAAACACCATGCATCTTCCCTTCTGCTACAAACTCTCATCTATTAAAACTTAGAAGAAAATTTACAAACTAATGTATCTTCCACCAGTAACAATCCTGGCTGGGCTTTCATCCACTTTTTTATTACTTATTTTTTTATTTTAATCTGAGCAAAAGAATAAAAGAAGAAAAACTAGATGTAAAATGTAAAGGTCAAGGAAGATAAATTAACGGAAAATTCTTGTGAATGCCATGAAGTAACTGAACATGCCTCATCTGCTGGCTCTGTAGCCAGTCAGTTACAGATTCACTCATCTTGATGCCTTTAGGACTCAAACTTAAATGGAAGTCACCAAGAGTCAATCTGCTGCATAGCACTTTCTATGGAGAGTGCATGTTTCATAGTGTTGCAAAGATCTTTTACTAGATACAGACTTTCTAAGATCAAAACCAAACCAAAGACACAATGGCCCTTACTGACAGCTCAGCTGCTTAAAATGCCACAGCTTAGACTACAAAGCCAAATTTTTATGTAAACAAGAGATAATTCCATGGAGGCAAAGGAATTTGCATTTTCTTAGGCCACCACTGAACTATCTACATGTGCATCATGTTCAGCAGGGCTCCCAGACCATTCAGGCAGAGCTTCTTGGACTGCAAGACAAGAACACAACTCTTAAGAATCAGACAATGAAGAACATTAAAGCTGTGCTGAGGTATAGCTCTGATCTCTCACTGTATGTTACAAAACTCCTCATGCTGAAAACACACTGCTGAGAGTACTGTTTGGTAAGACGAAAAAGCCCTTCTTGTTGAGCTTTGAGTCACATCTTTTAATGTCCTTTTGGAACACACTGAGACACCAAAGCACAGAGGTCGGGCTTGTTCACCAGCTCAGTATCTCATTTCCCCCTCCCCACACTCCCACACACACCTGTCTGAGGAGCAGCTGTAGTGGAACAGCCATGGGAATGGCAGGACCTGCTCTGTGTAGCCCCACTTCCCGCCCTGCCTGAGCTCCAAAGAGTACCAAAAATGCAGTGTCACCACGAGGCCACAAGGCCCACAGTCTGACAGTGCTCAAGGCAGATGTCACAACAACTGCTCCATTCTACTTCTTGTGCAGGGAGGGGAAGGCACTCGTTTATCAGGGAGGCAAGAGGAAGAATTGGCTTTTATAAGACCAGCTGATAAAATGAGAAAAGGAACAGAGTCAACTGCTAGCACACAAGCCCTTCCTCAGGTCTGATGCAGGGGTGGCAATCACTGTGCTAAATAAAAGGACATGCTGAAATTAGATACAGGCTGTTACTATATGACTAGAGCTCCATAAACTCATCCTCACAATACCAGAACAACTAGAAATAACTTTAATGGTCAGCTGATCACTTGACAACACTGCAGGATTGGTGCTGCTATAGTCATTTCTAAGAACAATCAACCTAACACATTCCTTAATATCTCCAGTGAAGCAGATACACGTTTTTCTCAACATGGTCAATTCTACTGTTCAGTCTCATTTTCCATTAGATGCTTTCCTTCAATGTCTAATCTAAACCTCTCTGCTGTGATTCCAGGGAAAGAAACAAAGCCAAAACTGTATCAGAGAGCTCAATGTGTAGAGAGGAAATTGGGATCAACAATAAAGAAGGGAACAGAAGAATAACTGGCTTGATCTGAGAATATCTACAATAATTCACTTTACAGGGAGATAAAGCAGTAAGTTGAGAAGTGTCACGCTAGCAGTCAGTATGTTATTCAGCAGAAACATTCAGCAGAAGTTAAGCTCTTGGAAATAGAAAGGAGCACAATATTGACTCTTCAAAACAACACAATCTGAATCCCTGGCAGTAGAGGTCAGAAGGGAGGAGCATGGATTTGTGACTCACTACACTGGAGGAGGCTCCCTCCAAGACAAGCCCTCCCATCTCTTCCTGGATGGTCCTTCCTCCTGAAAGGCCAGCTGGGATGGGGCAAATCAGAACTGGACCTAGAAGTACTTAGGCATGGAACCCCTGTCATTCAGCTCCAGCCGGGCTACTGCCCACACAGATGCAGGTCTGCTTTGTGCCGATGAGCACCATCAGCAGCTCGGAGCAGCCATCTGCAACACCACACCACGCTGTCAAATCACAGCTGATGCAACCTGGGCTGGGAGCAGAGCCTCCAGGAGCGGCATCCCAAGGCATTCGAACCCATGCCTTGGGAGTGTCATTCCCTTGCTGTGACCGCTTGTGCTGGGCGCACTGGAGGCGGTGCAGTACTCGGGGTGCATTCCCCTCTTACTGGGCCTGAAACTGGGGCCTGGCTGGAGGGCTCCACCTCCCACACGGGCCAAGGGAAGTGTGGGGACCCGCAGATCATAGGGGGGTCCACCCAAGACCTGCCAGGGGCGCGCTGGAACCCCATCCGCGTCCCTGCCCGGAGCACGCCAGGAGCGCAGCCACGGCCGGGCCCAGCACCGCCATTGTCCCCCCGGCACAAAGAGCGCGGGGCGGGGCCGGGGCAGCCCCGCATG
>VXBX01002725.1:1071247-1175071 GCA_013400415.1 Scytalopus superciliaris
GGAGGCCTCGGTGGGGCAGGCCCTACGGAAAGAGAGTGTGTGCTCCCGAGCGGAGGGTGAGGGGCTGGGGCTGCCCCTCCCGCACGGGGCCGGGCGCTCCGGGGGGCTCCGGGGGCCGGGCACATGCCGTGTGTGCCCGCGGAGCACACCGGGCAGCGCCAGCTCCGCCCGGCCCGGCCTGGCCGCGGGTCTGCTGCCCGGTGCCTGTGCTGACACAGTGCCGGACGCCAGGAACGCCCGCTGTTTGTGTGGGAGAGCCGCATGGAGGAACTGCTGGGATGCTGAGCTGCGGAGACAAAGTGCCTGGCGTCAAACCCCTTGCGAAGCCTTTTGCCTTTTGCTGTCAACTTTGCTGCTCAGCCACGTCTTCTGGGCCTAAGGAATGTGACCAGGTCACCCCCGAGTGTGTGCTGTACCTGACATTGAGCAGTCCCTACTCCAGCACTTGGAAAAAATTTAGTCAGTGCTCAACTTCTTTATTTACGATTCATTTTAACCTGTAAATAAGGTGTCTCTATCTGGTTAGAGTTCTGAGCAACAGCAGAATAACATCCTCCCTCTGTGCTGCTCTGACAGACAAGCTGTTGCTGTTGTTTTCCAAAGTAATGCTGGTTTTTATGTGGTTCTAAGAAGAAGTTTGTCTTTTAGCCCTTATTGTTTAGGGGGGGGGGTTGTACTTAAACTGGCACAGTGGGCTGAGATGAGGTGTTGCAAATCTGAGTCCTCAAAATACAAATATTTTCCTAACCATCTGTGTGCATCGGTACTTTGGTGGTGGTCTGATCAGTCTGGTTTTACACCTATTTCCAGTCTTAGATAGTCAGTCCTGAGGGGTTTTCAGTCTCCTCGATTTGGGAGTCAGCACTTCTTTTCTGTCAGCAGCTTAGAACAACACTGACTAGAGTGATGTAAGATTTATGGGGTTGAGGTAAATTTAGGGCTATACTGAATAAAGGCAGAGACCCTTGTTTGAGAAGAAACATTGCTGCTTGTTTTCTTAAGGGATTGATTTGTATTTCACTGCAATTGGAGCTCAGAGACCAGAAAAACTGCTATTGGCAGTGATGGCAGGTTGCAAGTAGGAAGCAATGTGAAGGCCTGTTTATCCTGGCATTTTCCACGTAGCAGTTCTCACTGTCCACTCAGCCAGCAGCAAGAACCAAGAACTTTGCTTGTAGAAACCAGAGGTGAAATTCTTATTGCTGTCCTGTGCAGGAAGTTCTTGTGCAAGGTAAATGCTACGTGGATGCTGCACGTACCTTCTCTCCCTTTGTTAGATGAAACTTGGAGCTTGGTTTTGTGAAGTGTGGTAGAATGACTTCTGCCACAGCTCACTCTCTGCTAATCTGTCCTCCTCTGCCCGGGCTGCCAGCTATTAGCTGGTTTAGATTAAAAGAGGAAATTGCTGAACTAAGTTCCCTGCCTTAGGAGAAATATTGTAACACTAATCAGCTTTTAATTATACGTATCAGTTTCTCTATGGTTAACAGAGATTTGTTTTGTTCAGGGAGCTGAAGTTGTAGTTCTCAGCTTGCATGTCAGAGCAGATCCTTACTATGTAATGTTGGAGAATCTGCAGAATTTCATGCCTATTATGTGAAGGAGTTTATCCATGTGGATTATTTAGTGGAACTAGTCTTTTCTTAAATGCTATTTGCATATCTTGGGAGAGACTTTGTGATTCAGTTGGAACTTCTTGGAGAGTTTCTGTCTCTGTTTATGAGGCTGCATGCTGAGGTGGAGTTTATTGATATCCATTGTCCACTTTTAGTATAAAATGCAATTGAGTATCTCTAAGTGAAATATCTTGTTGCATAGAATTGCTGGTGAAAAAAGGGAATTTGTACCTTCCTGTGTGACAGGTTTTGAAATAGGTGTAATTTGGGCTGGATTGTTGGTTTTTCATCACCTGTCTTGAATTTAGGCCATATACTCAAATACCAGTGCTGTGATCTGTGGTCTGCAGCCACTTGAGGATCATGGACTATTTCTGAAGGGTTGTCAGAAGGTAGCTGTGAAAAGCAGTCCTGTTGTCAGCTGCTGAGAAGTGACTAAACAATACACTAAGGACTTCTCAGAGTGAGTGAACTGGGAAATTTCCAGATTTTTTTCCCCATTGTGGATCTGTTTCCTCTGCCCAATTTGCGTTTCTCCTTCCACAGACACTTCAGAGCGCTCTTAACATCAGTCAAAAGAAGAGTCTTGGTGCAGATGCAAATCCGGGGTTTCCCCCGAGGCTGCCCTTCTTGCTCCTGAATGAGCTCCATGAATAGAGAATGTAACAAATTTGTACTGTACCTCTGGCTTTGAAGTTCAGTTCTTCCTAATAAAATCCTCCAACGCTTCCAGCTCTTTGTGTGAACACATGTACTGATATGTAGATTGTGATTCGAGGTCAAACCTTGCCACGGCAGCTGTGGGTGGGAGGATATACCACAACAAGCATCAGCAGCACCCGACCTTAGAGCAGTGAAACCTGCCACCGAAACTGGATGGATATCTGTGCTGACTAACCTTTGGTGAGCATTATTGCCATGGGTATGTTACTAGCTGTGCTCCAGGTAGCTGGCCTAAAGCTGGTGCTGGATGCTCCTGCAGTTGCAGCAGTTTGGGGATAGGTGTATGGCTTGGATATGTGTTTTTCAAAATTTAAATTAGTCACCGCTGCAGGCTTTTTATCTGTCTCTCTTCCAAGCCTAAGAAATTTCCCAGGGAGTAAAGACAGTCTGCCTGGATCGTTGAGTAGTGTGTAAACTGGTGGGTAGAGAATTCTGTCCAGGTCTGTCTGGGCAGGACAGAACTTGGTTCCCCTGAGCTGGCTGGTGCTGCATCGCTGTGGCCGCCTCCTGGATAGCGCAGAGAGGTTTGGCCTTTGGAGAGAAGCACAGGGTTGCTGACAGGAGTGAGGGGGAGGTGTCTGACTTGTGTGGTGCAGTCTAAGTAAGACTTGCCATTTGCATCCAACCTGACAAATAGGTTTGAATAGCCCTAGGGGAAAGCATATATACATGGAACAGTTCCTGTCCTCAAAAAGGCCAGTGTAAGGGTTTGTCTTGCTTGTTGTCCCTGTCAGAGTGCCTGTGTCAGCAGTGTTCCAGCATGGATCATTTGACATCTAAGGTGTTACTAAACTCAGTTTGGAAGCAGGTTTTCTGCATGTGGGAGATACTGGTTGCTTAGCAGGTGGTCCCTTCATTGCAAATCCTACACAACTGCTCTGACCACTCACTAATCTCTCAGGCTGGTTTGCTGGTCAGTACCTGGATCTCCCTCACTCTGGAGTCTTCCCAGTCAGGTAATAACTGTGTGTGGCTGCTACTGTTCACTGCCTCTCCTCGGGAGTGAGTTGACTGTTCTGACTGGAATTGCTTCCACCTGGCTATTTCCATCATGGACCCCCGGGAGCCTGAGCACTGACCAGGGCATTGGTGCCACACTCTGAGCAGAGCCAGCTGAATGGATGTCTGTGGTAGAGATCCCAGCCTCCTGGTGCCTCTGAGAGGGAACAGGTGGGGAAAGGGCGTGTCAGAGGGGACTTGTTTTTCCCTGAGTCTTTCAAACTACTGCTAGATTTTGAGAATGGGTTTTCCTGGGTGGCTACTGAGGATCAGATGCTGTTCCATCCTGAGGTCTAATCTGCATTCCCTGAGCTTGCTCACCAATTTGCCTTTTACTCCATGAAGATGCTGCTTGTCATACGAGAAGGCTGTGCAGTTCTGATATAGCCCTCATCAATGGACCTCTGTAGCGTTACTGGGAGAGGGCTGCTGACCCCCTGTCCTACCTAGATATCCTGGACTGCATCCTTGACTGATCTGCTGGGGAAACTGGAGCTGGTCTGGAACCACCATGGTGGCCTTTTGTGACTTCAGAGGTGGAAGCTGTCCTAGGGAAAGTCACTCATGTTAGATAATGGCTCTGCTTTTTTTTCCTAAAGCAGCAGGAGGGAGGCAGCACAGCACACCTGTGGAGAGAGTCCACGGGCCTTTAATATATCAAACTGATATATTACTTTGTAGAGACTTGATAAGGTTGGGCAACATGAAGAGGGCTGAGGATTTCAAATAGTGTATCACTGTGACCAGGGCTGGATCCATCTGTCCAGCCATGGAGACTGCATAATGATGATACACAAATCCCCAGGACTAGAAAAGGAAGCACAGGCATGCCCTGCAGATGATCATGTCAGAGTCTGAACAGACAGTGCAGATGAAGGGAATTGATGTGGTTTCAATGAAGTGTGTGTGGGGAGGGAATCTTTGTTTGGATTTTCTCGTGTGGAGCAGTTGGGAGTTTTACTTGAAGAAAAAGTAAATTGTGGGCAGGAAACAGTTAAACAGCTGCTCACACCATTCACTAACTGCTTGTGGTAGGTGTTTTATGACTGACTGGGTGAACTGCAAGCAAAACAGTGTAGCGTGTTGCCTTCCCTTGCAGGGGCAGATGTGAGGGGAGGCAGGAGGAGCGTGCCGTGCTCTCTGCTGGCACACTGGCCTTGCTTCCCCGTGCCTTGTAATGGGATGGGTGAATGCAGCTTTTGGTGTTTGCTGCTTAACATGGCCTGGCTGTGCTGCACTGACTTTATTAAGTAATGTTCTTTTAAGGGACCCATGCTAGTGTTGCAGCAGGGGATGCAGTGGTGATTTTTACTCGTTCCTTATTAATGCAGGTGGTGTATTTTACAAGTTCTGGCGCTAATTTTTCTGAATCAGTGTTTTTCTCCTGTGCTGTTTTAACTACTTTCTCTGTGTTCAGAAGTATGGAACACTCTCCTCAAAATATAGCCGTCTCAAATTGTGCTTTGAGGAATAGCATCACTGTTTTTTTGAGGTATGTGCCTCTGGACTGAATTAAGAGCTTGCAATGGAGATACAGCTATTGCTCTTTTACTCCTACAGTTTTCCAGTTTTCTTTGTGTTTTGCAGAAGCTTTAATATGATTTTCCAGGGGGTTTTACGCTTTAACTTTAAAAACATTGCAGTGTGTTGCACACATGCACTTTACCTTCCTGTGCCTGATTCTTCCTGGCCTTAACCCAACCTTTCTTCTTATTATTTTTTTTTTAGGCATTACTTGAGCATGCTAATTTCATTTTAAACCAGGTCTTTTTACAACATCTTGTAGCACCTGTGAAGACTTACCGTTTGTCTTGAATAAACTAACTTACCTAAGAATGTTTTGTTTTTAATGCAGGTTGGGAGGACCTGACCCTCTGGACTATGTTAGCATGTACAGAAACCTGGGAAATCCAGCGCTGAATGTTCCTGAGCACTGGCACTACGTCAGCTTTGGGTTAAGTGACTTGTATGGAGACAACAGGGTACATGAGTAAGTGTCATTTAAGTTTTGTGGCTGCCTATTGTATTTTGTGTTGCATTTTGGGGGTGTATAGGTAAAGTCCTGTCCTGCTGTTAATATTATTTGAACAGCTGGTTTTCTGCTGAGAATACCCCAGCCCTGGTCTCACAAAGGATGATATAGGCCTGTTCTTGTATGTAGTAGAATTTCTGTGTTCCCCTCTGCAGACTTTGAATGCAATATATTTCCTTTCAGTGTTAAATCGAGTGTTTTTTTTGTTGGGGGCGGTGGTGCTTATTTCTTTTAACTGGTCGAGAAATTTTCTTTTAACTGTCTGTTTTGTTGTGTTTTTCACTGTTGGTAGTCTGTTGTGGTCATACGCTTAAATCCTGACCCCTCCCTGTGCATGTTAAATGCTTGCCTCTGGAAAACCGCTGTAAGGGCATTTTTGCTATTGCTGTCGCAGCAGAGTTACTGTCAGCAGACTGCCACCCCAGTGGCTGCTGTATAAGGTGCCAATTTGTGTAACAGAACCCTAAAACTCTAATGGTTTGACTTTGTTTTCTCCAGTAATTAAATTATTATCTTAGCTGGTTGGTATGGATGGTTTATAGCAAATATTTTGTTGTAGACTAAGCAGACAGTAACCTTATTCTTGCCTTTCTTTAACTGACATTGCTCTTTAATTCCAGTTAAAGTGAATGGCAGTAACGAAGCAGTCATGATCTCCAGGCTGTGAGCATGGCCAGAAATGCCACAAGGTTTCTACTGTTGTCCTTTAAGTGAAACTGTCTTTGCATTGTTTCACAGTTGCAGGGTAAATGTCCCTGATGAATGGTGCAGCAAAGGCCCCAGTTTGCTCACCCAAGCTTTCCTCCTTTTGTTTGTCTTGGTTAAGATTCAGCCATCAGTTTTTTTCACCCAAATGTTTCTCTTGCAACAGCAGCAGTGAGGCAGTTTCTTTAACCTTACCCATGTCCTCAAGGAAGTTTCTCCTGTTTTGTTTTTCCTCCCTGTGTTTGTGACTACAGAACTGTTTTTCAGAAGACAAGTCTCTTAAGACTGGAGTTTATACAGGACCCTAGTGTCACAGAGATCTGCCTGGGACATTTAACCAACATGCCTACTAACAACAAACTCCAGTCATTAGTAGCAGGGGCAGAGGAAAAGTAGGGCAAGTGAAAGAAATGAAGTTAAAGGCTTCCTTCCCTCACTTCCACAAGAGACCCTAGTATGGACAGGTGAGCCTTCTCATGGTGCCTTTGTTCTCAGACCATGATATATCATCTCTGCCACTGAAAATCTGAGGTTCCCAAGATTAGATGACATGTGTTTGCCCACCTTGTTGTGATGGGACTGTTTTTGGAGGGAGTAAGAGCTGTGCTGACTTCTTTTGTTCGGTGGCTTGTCAGCCTGAGTTTTTCCCTTAGTGAGACTGTTCTCTTTGCTCAGACTTTTCTGGTGGTTTTGGGTGAGAGCAGCAAGTGGACATGAAGGGTGTTGTGTTTTTCAAACGAAGAAGCAAATTCTTTAAAGACACAGCTTCCTTGGTCCTGGCACGTGCTCTGGCTTCTCACTCCCAAAACCTGTCTGCTGCATCAAAACCTGTTATGCTTCTGTAGTGGAAAACTTGGGGGTGGAGGATTGAAAGTATCACACAGGTGGAATGTCACAACTTTAAATAACTTCCTGGCATGAGACCTCCTAACTCTTCATACTGTCATATGGTTGGTTCTGGAAATTTGGATTAAGGTAGTGGGACATCCCTTTTGCTGGTTGCAGGGCACAGGAATTAAACTCCCGTCTCTAGACACAGGCTGCAGGTGATTTCCAAGGCCTTCTGAGTGAAGCAGGTGGAAAGTCTGTGCCACTCTCTGGGAGATTTGAAGTCCCTGGCTGCCCTGCATGGATGTGATCCTGGGAGGAGGCTTAGAGAGCTGGTGTGCCTTGGCTGCCCTGGCACTACATTTCCAGAGGCTGCTGCAGCTGGGCACTGCAAGCAAATAGTGAGCCATCGTTGCTGTGCTGCTTTTGGGATATTGGCTGCAACCTCTTCAGCACAGACTTGCTCAGATCCATCAAAGTGATCTCTGTGCCCTGAGTAATGCATGTGTTTCCCCTCTCTCTGTGTGGCTGGAACAGTGTTCCTGGCTCCAGAGCACTGTGTTCCTATGTCACTTGCCCTGAGATGTTAAGCTGTCTGCAGTCTGTCACCTTTAATTTGGCCTCATTCGTGGGGCTACAAAACTTAATAGGATCTGTGCTATCAAGTAGGTTGGTTCTGCTTTTGTGACCAAAAGCCTTATGTGGCAGACCTGTCAAGACCTACACATCTTTTAAACACTGAACTTGAAGTTATCACCTGGTAGGTGAGCACTGTAGACTGCCTGAGAGATGATTTTTCAAAGGAGCTGAGCACTCACCAGCAATTCTCACTCCCAAGAGCAGTTGCTGTTTGCCAACTACTCTTGAAATAGGAGAGAGAACTCATAAATGTGAGAACTGCACATCACCAGGCCAGCCCTGGGTGCACACTGCAGGAACATGGTGGATTTCCTATGCACTCAGGAGGGTCTTGTTCTCCAACAGGGAATTTAATAATGTTTTTATATAAGGCAATGGGTATCAGTCTGTTTGTTACATGAAGAGCTTTGGGGTTCTGCTGTCCCAGGTAAAGCATGCTGCAGAATGGTTGGCAGAACCATGGAGTGACAGGGGTGTTGTTTAAGTCTTCACCATATTAATTTTAAAGCTGGTGTGGCACTGAACTCTGCTCAACTGCCCCGGCCTCTGGAGATAGACAGGAGTGAATTTGCGGGGTTTCTGTTTCCCAGCTCTCTTTGCAAAGACAGCAGAGCTGGATCTGCTTGTGACAGTCAGCAAAGTTCCTACAATAGGGATGTGCTTCCATAATCTTGCTGTCCTTCATCCTTTAGAAAGGGAAGGATAGTACAGTGACAATGGTCTCTTAAATTGCCCAGTTTGACTTTCAGTAGTGCTTATTTCTTGTTTATTGTGGACCTCTTCTGGTAATACAGTACAATCTAGAATAATTATAATGCAATTTTAAATGTAAAAGACTTTTTTATTTTGTTGAGTGAGCTAACACTGAATTGGAGGCCCCTGTATTTTTATTTGTAATGGAATAGCAAACAGATGTAGCAAATAATATGAAAATGTTGACTTGAATTTATATTTTTTAATAAGAACCTGAAAAGTCTGAAGTGGAGCTCTCCCTGTGCCTCCTTGTTGACAGATTTATTTTCAGTTAAAGCAGCACTGTTTCCTGCTCTGCTTAAATATCAGCTGTCCTCTGCTTACAGAACTGGTCTGGTTTTAAGAATGCACAGAATAAGATGGAAGAAATTTAAGAATTTCAAACAGGGAAACCTTTTTCATTTAAAACCCCTCAGTGTTTGATGGTATAATGGCAACCATGACACCAGCTGTGCTGGGCTGATAGCTCTAAAAATCCTAAATCATGACATCATGACAGCGTTAGGGAACCACAGGCCTTTCAGTGGGATTTCATGCCAAGCTGCTTGCATGGAAATAAGTCTCTCCAGTCAAGCATGTTGCACAACTTGAGTGGCAGCAGAAATCCTTCCAGGATGTTTTTGCAAGTTACACTCCCTTTTCAGCTTTTTCTATCTCCTTTCAAATCAAAACAAATGTGTGACTTCTTGAATCTATTCAGCAGGCTTAAAGTAGAGCCTTTTATTGGACTGTTCTTGCTTTCTGAAGAGATTCTGCACTGCAGTGGCAAGTGTGTGTGCAGTGTGTCAGCACACTGGCAGGGACCATCTGGCCAGTGTGGATGTGGCACAGGAGACAACAGGTCCTGTGCCCTTCTCCACCCCTTGCCTGCAGCAGGGAATGTGTCCCTGTGCATCTGCACAAAGCATGATGCCTCAGCTGGCAGTTGCAGATCCATGCTCCAATGCCAGGCCATCAGCAGGGTCAAGGCACAGGTACCCGATCTTTCCCTCAGTTCCCAGACATGGTGGCGACTTCTGCCCTCCTGGAAAACAGGTGCCTGAGAGAGACAGTGTCAGTGGGTGTAACTGGACTCAGACTCCATCCATGGCAATGGCAGCTTCAGCTACTGCCGAATGCCACCTTTGCATCAGTCTTCACTGACAAGACCAGCCCTCGGGAATCTCTGACCCAGGAAACCAGGATAAAGGAATGCTGGAAGGAAGACTTTATCTTGGTCAAGGAAGATTGGGTTACAGAACATCTAGGAAAACTTGATATCTCTAAGTCCATGGGCCCTGATGGGATGCATCCATGAGTGCTATCTGAGCTGGTGGACAGCATAACTAGGTTGTTCATGGCCTTCTTTGAGAGGTCATGTTGATTAGGAGAGGTCTTTGAGGACTGGAAGAAAGCAAATGTCACCCCAGTCTTCAGAAAGTTCAATAAGGAGGATCCAGGGAATTATGAGCCAGTTAACTTCACCTCAATCCATGGAAAGGTGATGGAGCCACTCATTTTGGAGGCTTTCTCTATTCACATGGATGACAAGAAGGTGGTCAGAAAGAGTCAGCATGGATTCACTAAAGGTAAATCAGGCTTGACCAACGTGATGACTTTCTACAATGAAACAACTTCCTGGATGGGTGAAGGGAGAGCAGTGGATGTTATCCACCTCAACTTCAACAAGACTCCTCCTAGGGAAACTCAGGAAGTGTGGACTGGATGAGTGTACAGTGAGGGGGATTGAGAACTGGCAGAACAGCAGATCCCAGAGGGCCATAATCAGTGGTACAGGGTTGAACTGGAGGCCTGTCACTAGTGGTGTCCCCCAAGGTTCAGTACTAGGTCCAGTGCTGTTTAACTTCTCCATCAATGGCTTGCATGAAGGGGTCAATGCCTCCTCAGCAAGCTACTTATGACACTAAGCTGGGTGGAGGGGCAAGCACTGATCTCTTCTCTGTGGTGACCAGTGGCAGAACCAGAGGGAATGGCTTGAAGTTGTCTCAGAGGAGGGTATTAGCTATTAGAAAAAGGTTCTTCACCCAGGGACTGGTTGGACACTGGAACAGGCTCCCCAGAGAAGTGATCACACTGTCAAGCCTGACAGACTTCAAAAAGTGTTTGCACATATGATGTGACTCTTGGGGATGGTTCTGTGCAGGGCCCGGAGTTGGACTCCGTGATCCTTGTGGGTCCCTTCCAAGTCAGCATATTCTCTGATTCTGTGATACCCCAGAGTGCTGTGAGACCCTTCAGAAGGTTGGAGGGATGGGCAGAGAAGAACTGTCTGAAATTCAACAAACTGTCCATGAGCCAGCAGTGTGCCTTTGTGGCCAAGAAGGCCAATGGTATCCTGGGGTGCATTAGGAAGAGCATTGCCAGCAGATCTAGAGAGGTGATTCTTTCTCTCTAATTCAGCCTGAGTAAGGCCACATCTGGAGTGCTGTGTCCCATTCTGGGCTCCTCAGTACAGTCCTGAGACCCCCTAGAGTGGGTCCAGTGGATGACTGAGGAACTGGAGCATCTCTCTTATGAGGAAAAGCTAAGAGAGCTGAGCCTGTTCAGCCTAGAGAAGAGATGTCTGAGAGGGGATCTCATCCATGTCTGCCAGTGTCTAAAGGAAGGGTGTCAAGAAGATGGACCAGGCTCTGCTTGGTGGTGCCAAGCAGTAGGACAAGAAGCAATGAATGGACAGAAACTGATGCACAGGAAGTTCCACCTGAATACGAGGAAGAACTTCTTTACTGTGCAGGTTACTGAGCACTGGAACAGATTGCCCAGAGAAGATGTGGAGTTTCCCTCAGTGGAGATGCTCAGGAACTGACTGGATGCAATTCTGTGCCATGTGCTCTAGGATGACCCTGCTTGAGCAGGGAGGTCGGACCAGATGACCCACTGTGGTCTCTTCCAGCCTTACCCATTCTGTGATACTGCAGTGCCAGGGTGTGTTCCAGCCCTGGATTGTGCTGACACAGGGGTTTTCAAGGCTGTCCAGGGAACTAAGAAGGGATGTGCATTTTCAACAGGCCAACTTGCCTCTTGTTTGCTCTAAGGCCGAGGCTGAATCTTCACTTAACTGCACTGTACTACAAGAACTCACCCTGTTTGTTAACAGTTTAAAGAAGCACATGGAAAATGAAAACCGTGATGTGATAGAATTCCTGAACACTATGAATAGTCTTATTTGTATTGAAATTGCAGGGCTATAATTCAGAGCTGCAATAGAAAGCAAAGCTTAAATTATGGCTAGGTTAAGAGATAAGATTTTTATTTGTGGCCTTCCCACATCCTGAGAAGAAACAAACCAACTGTGTTTTGATGTTTACTACACCATCTTCAGACTGACAAGGGTGGTGGGGTTTGGGGGTTTTTTGGTTTTGTTTTTTTTTTTTCTCCTGGTGGCTTGCCAGGAGCTGAAGTGCAGCATCCCATTTGCATAAACCCAAAGAGATTACAGCTGCCTTCATCTCTATTACAGATGCAGGGTACCCCCCGCCGAGACAACAGGTTCCAACTTGCTGTGGTCCTTTTGATTTGTGCTGCTTACCATTTGGATCAGGAGGGAGCAGTGCATGCCGGGATAACGTGTTGTCTCTGTGGGTGGTGCCTCCCTATTAAAGGTGAGGGTAAGCATGAGCGTTTCAAGATCTCAAGTCCAGCTTGTGTTCTGCTTGCTTGTATAGATCCTCTGAATGACCTTAACTTGTAAAAGGGCAGGGATGCTTGTTAGAGCTGGGGGGAAGAAAAAGGAGTGCAAAACTGGATCAGGTAACAAATGCAAGGCTTGCAGAGGGGTGGATGTTTTCTGGAAGGCTTTTTCTGAATATAAAAGGAGTTTGAAAAGAGTATTTAGAAAATAGCCTGAAAGTTGGAACGAGTGCTCTCTTTCTTTTGAGTGCGTGCTGGCTTCTCCTTTGAACCTGCATGAATATAGGACAGAGTGGTGCTGACAGCTGTCACTTTAGTGGCCTCTTAGTTCTGTAGCCTTTCATAAATTTAAAAGCTTGCTGCCCTCAGCTTGCCAGTCTTTAGTCTTAAATTTTGCTATTTAATGGGTCCCTAAGCGCTTTATAAACCACATGCCTAAAGCATGGCTGAAATATTACACCAAACTCCAAGGTGACAGTGAATGCTTTTAAAATGGTGAAGACTGACTCTGCCCTCTCTTTGTTTTCATGAAAATGGGATAAAATAGGGGGCCTTTTGGAAGACTGTGTTAGAGAGAGGTGGTGGTTGTTATGGATCAATATTTCAGATAAGATTTTTAGAGTTCAATATGTCTATCTTGAGAGATGAAAGATCAAATCACTTCTGTTTGGGATTTGAGCCTGGAATTTAAAGAAAATAATTTAAAACCCAAGGTTTTTGTCTATATTTCATGGTGTCCAGTTGCTTTGAAGTGTGGTGTTGAAGCATATTTCACGCAGAGGAACCTGAGGACTTTCTTAAATAATCACACAGATGTGTAAACCCTTCTTTAGTCATCCTAGTTTTGTTTCCTAGGCCGTTAGCTCTGAAGCTGTGCTGGGGATGGCTGTGTGGTAGCTACCTCAGCACATAGAACAGGGAAGTAAGGTTGAGTTCTGGGGGCATATCCTCAAACTGAAGATCAGGATAACAGTGGTTCTGTTCCTGCGTCAGACTTTGTGAGGCTGATGATGTGATGGGTTGTTTGTAAAGATTTACGGTCACCCTGAAGAGCTTCTTCCAGGTCTCCATAACTTCCTGCTTTGTGTTGCCATGGCTTCATTTGTGGGAATTGAACTTTAGCCAGTGTACTGCAGAAATGTTTCTTTGTACAGTTGCTGGAGGTGGCACATCTGCCCCAACTAAAAAGGGAATGACATGGTAGAAGATACTAGGTGAGCATCAGTTTAGGAAAAGAGGTACAAGAGTTAGAACTTGGAGGAGAGAGTCCCAGGTGGGGATCATACTCTGGACTTCCTTTTACTTCCTAGGCTTTGTTTGACCATCAGAGACTGACCACAAATGTAATGCTTATTTTTCCATTTGGTCTTTTATCTGAGGGAAAGGGAAGGTTCATAGCAGAGTGGGAAGGAAGAGGCAATGAAATTAGAGAGTTCTGTGGCAAAAAAAAAAATGTATTTTCTTTTAAGGATAGCTTATTTGAGATTCTCTCACTGTTGGAATGAGTAGTTTAGCTGCATGGGGCAATAAGATCTGTTTTTTAATGGATTGTCTTGTTGTCATACCTATAGAGATATGAGTTAGACTGAACTTTTCACAAAATGAAGGTACTTTTAAGAAGTCTGTCCTGTGTGGATTGTTTGGTGTCTAGTAATACAGTTGTTGTTCTACTGAAACTTGATTACTGGGAGTGCCTGTAGGTCCTTCTCTCCTGTCTGATTGTTTGATTTTGCATACTTTATAGAAATGTGGCATTCTGGGGACAAGTCTTTGAAGGACTTGATTGAATTTGACTAATGAATTAAAAAATTGTGGAGACATTTTAAAGAAGCATATGCAATGGTGTGATCATGTAAGCTTCAATTCCCTATATCCCAGACGAGAAAACCAGTTAAACCAAGCGTCATGCCTGTTTAGGTGCCCCACTAAGGGTGTCCCTCAGTGACTGTGCAATGCACCAGAACCCTCTGAGACTTGTGTTTCACAGCTGGAGGCAGACCTCCCTTGAAGCTGTGGTCACCACAGGGAAATCTTTTTTTCCCTCCTCCCAGGCAGAGCGCACTTGGCTTCCAAATGTCATTTGTTGGAGGTAGTCAGTACCCTTAATGGAATGAAAGATGTGGGCCACCTACGGAGAGCAGCCCGCTTTGTGCTGGGGTCTATCTGTGTTAGCGTGCAGTGGTTGTGGGACAGGACCACGCTTGAGCTGTGCTAGATTTGGAATGTTTTTTTGAAGCATTGAGGGAAATTCGTTTAGCATTTACAGTGCAGTAGTTGAATTTACAAGAAGGACTGCTTTCAATAACAGGAAAAGGGGAAAAATGATTTGAAGTAGGTTTATAGCTGAGCGTTACTGAAGGCAAGCCCCACTTCCTGCCCAGTAGTGCATCTGCATGTGCATCCCGGTAAGATGAGGCTCCTGCTGCCATGCAGGGGAAGGGACATAGTGCTCAAACTGGATGATTTTTTTTTAATTTTTTTTTTTATTTTTGTCAGCAGAAATCCCACATTTATGATCTTGGCACATGGTAGTTGATCTGAAACCAGGCTTCCTTACTCTCACCTCTCAGCTGGGTTGGTGCTGGATAATGTGGGAGAGCTTTCAGGCTCTGCTCTTCAGCCTACCAGGAAGAGAAGTGACTGGGGGTGGATCAAAATTTGATCTTCTAGTGAAAGACTGTTTTATGGGATAAAGATCTATTTAGGATGTTCTAAAAATTAAGAACTAAAAGATAGTGTTATTTTTTCTTTTATCAGTAAGACCTGCAGGTAAAAGCATTTTTGAGCTGGGCAACCATTCCAGCTGTGAGATCAAAGGATAGTTGACTTTTTCAATCCACTTGCTGCCTAAAACAGTGATACTAACAAAATGGATAGTTGAAGAGATAGATCTGAATGTTGTTATTCATACCTAATCCTGTTTTTTTGCTCAATGCAGATTTAGTGTTGGGAACGTGCCTTCCTGACTAGTACTTAAATAGTTATATTTCCTGAGAGGCAGTGGTTACAATTGGTAACAACAAATTACCTCTGGTAATAAAGTATCCAATTTTATTTGACCGTTTGAGCTACTGGTGTTTCTCTCTCCTAAACTAGAAACTCCATAGCACTGCCTCTCTACTGTCATCTCAATTTTGAATCGAGGCCCAATAGGCAGTGACACCAGGCTAACAAAGGAGGGCTGCAAATCTTGGTGGTCTCCCATTCAGATGGTATTCCTTTCCTTGGACAAAGGGATGGCTAGGGCTCCTGAGTGCCACTCTGCCTCCAAGGATGGTAAACAAGGAATGGATAACTGGTGGGAGGCATTTTTTGATCACTTGACAAAGCTGGGTAGATGGGATACCACCTGACAAAGGGCTGAGGTTTAAAGGAAGATTTTGCAAGGGCTCTTAAGAACAAAAAAAAAAAAAAAAGGGCAAAAAACCTGGCTTTTTTTGCAGGATGTAAACAGGGTGGGCGGAGGTGAAGGGGGACTTGGCCATTCTTGGGGAGCTCTGATTTAAGCCCAGAGGATAGAGACAAGGGAAGGAGGGAAGGGTGCACAGATGGCTCATTGTTTTGTCTAGCTCAGCATTCTTGCACTGCCGAAGTGAAGGGCAATTGTTTTAAAATCCTTTTTGCAAAGAGTGTTCTTTGCTTTCCAGCTATCCCTGGTCCCTGAGATGCAAATGGTAAACCGGAGGGGCCGGTCTTTAACACCCATTTGTTTTGGACAGTCAGTGCTGTCCAAGGGGCCCTGGGCAGTTGCTGGGCTGTGAGACATTGCTCCTGTAAGGGAATGGGGGAAAAGGAGTGTATTCCTGGGAAATGCACTGCAGCATCTGGGGAGGAGGCGAGAACAAAAGGATGTACACAGAGGGGCTGATGCCGGGTAGGATCTGGCCAGGGGGCCTTTACCAAAGCTATGAAACAGCATAAAAAAGGCATGTACCTTACCTGCAGTGATATCTGATGTACAGTATTCAATTTTGTTCTGTAGCAAATAATTCATTAGCATAGAGAAATACTGCCATTTCTATGCTGTTATTCTTTCTACCGCTCCAGTTGCACTGGCACAGCTCCTTCCCCTCCTCCCCTGTGAATTGTTGTGGCCTTTCTGGAGCAGGGGCCTTTTTTGGCATAGTCGACAAAAATAAACCATAAAGGCAGCTGTTGTTATGAATAAGGCTCAACAGGGGAATTTTACCAGTAGAACTACAGCAATGTAATTATACTGGTAGACTAGTTACAGTAAATTTCCTGATGAAGACAAGCCTTAAGTTGACATTTCCTAGCAAAGTTGAATCCATATGTATAACCTTATTACGCAAAAATAATATGTCTCTGGGCCTTGAATTCTTTTTTACTCAGAAGAGTAACATTAAGCAGAAAAGCAAAGAATTTAGTGTTTGGAGACTGATGGGGGATTTTCTGTAACAGAGTGGCTGTGATGAGCTGAATGCTGAACTCCGTGTTTCACTGGGTAAGTTATTCCTCCTAAAGTGATCAGCATATTTCTGCTTACTGCACTGAAAAGTAAGCAGTACTGAAAATATGCTGTAAGTTGACATCTCTCTCCCAACTTTCCTCCTGTTTGAAAGACAAGCTGAACCATTTTTCAGTTTTCATAACTGAAGTGGTTTGGCTGAGAGGCAAAACTATTCTGCCACTATTAAAATCTTCAGGGGTAAGTCTGGAGCCACTGAAAGGAAGGTGAGGAATGATGCTTTCTTTCCTCTTTTGTTTGATTTTTTAGGAGGCAAAGATCTGTTTTATCCTTTTGGATTTTGTCTTACAATAAAGGCAGTTTGTGTAACATTCACAAGCCAAGTGTTTATTTCTATAGAACAAAAATATCAACCTATGATTCCTACCTCTGAAAGATTCAAATGCTTCAAAGGAAAGATAGTCTTTCAGGAGAACCATAACATTTAAAGGCAGATTTAAAAAACTAAAAAGCATCTATAGTAGACTTTTCATTGCAGCTGTCTCATGTTTCCCTTTTGGGAGTTTTTAACCAGCCGCCTGGTGCTTTCTTTTCCCTGAAATCACAGTATGAACTCCAAGGGCCTTTCATTACCTGTTTAATTGATTAAGATTACTCATGGTGCTCATCAGTATATTTTTGAGTGCACCCTTGGCAATAAAGTGAGACTATGTAACAGCTTCTCAGGCAAGGCAGTATTGTCTTGATTTCCACAGCTAATGAAGTAAAAGATCAGGAACTGAATTCCAGATCCACCAGAATCAGAAAATCATGGTATGGTTTGGGTTGGAAGGGACCTTAAAGATCATCTCGCTCCAATCCCTCTGCCATGGACAGGGACACCAATCTGACCTTGAACAATTCCAGGGATGGGGCAACCACAGCTTCTCTGGGCAACGTGTGCCAGTGCCTTACCACCCTGACACTAAAGAATTTCTTTCTAATATCTAATCCAAATCTACTCTCTGTCCGTTTAAAGCCATTCCCCCTTCTCCTGTCACTACATGGCTTTGTCAAAACTCCCTCTCCAGATCTCTTGTAGCCCCTTTGAGTACTAGAAGGTGCTTTAAGGTCTCCCTGGAGATTTCTCTTCTCCAGGCTGGACAGGCCCAACTCCCAGTGTGTCTCCAGCCCTCTGAGCATCTTCATGGCCCTCCTCAGGACTCACTCCAACAAGTCCATTTGCTTCTTATGATGGGAGCCCCAGAGCTGGACACAGCACTCCAGGTGGGATCTTGTAAGAGCAGAGTAGAGGTGCAGAATCACCTCCTTCAACTTGCTGGTCACACTTCCTGTGGTGCAACCCAGGGCACAGTTGGCTTGCTGGGCTCCAAGCACACATTGCCAGCTTTTTGCCAAATAACAATACTCATACCTATAGCCTGCTTGAAATCTGTTGGTGTTCAGGCTCCTAAAAGCTCCTAAATACCTTTTATGCCTCAAGCTCATTTATTGCACAGCAGAGAACTTAATTGTATGAGTGTCCTAAAAGTGTACTGAAGGGTATGCTAAAGTTGTTGTGTGATTTTTCATAACATTGTTCTTTAGCCAGCAGAAATGTAATGGGAGACACCAGGTGTTTATATTCTATGTAAGGTATTGGAGCCCAGATCCTTGCTTGAGACGTTTAGGCAGTGCTGGAAAAAACTAACTGTATCTGTCAGCGTAGTTTCTGGCTTTGGGTTTTTCTCTTATTCTTTCCAGCCTCTCTTACTGCTTTTGAAAGCCGCTTTTGTTATGCGAATGGGTCCCTCCCAGCAGCTGCAGAACTTTCCACAGCAGGAGCTAGGAAGGAGCCAGCAGACACTGCGAGGAAAGTTGGTGCCCTTTTCCCAGCTGCTCACCAAGCATAGCAATACCGTCCTTCCCAGCCATGCTGGCTCCTTGCTTCTTATGTTCTCTTGCCTGGTGAGGCGGCAGCTGAGCCCTTAGGGGAAGTCGTGGAGGTGTGTTACCACTCCCTGTGTATCAGAGCTGAGGATTCAGTTCCAATATTGAACGGGATCCATGTGCAGGTGAAAGATTGTCTTCCCTAGTGCACCATGTCATGCAGTGACTGTGTGCTTTGTTTGCTGAATCGCCTTCAACTCAGGCCAAATGAGACCTTGTAGAAATGAAGGATGAGTAGTTCTGAGGTGCAGCATAGACAGCTTAAATAAAATGTTAAAGTATAAATACTGGTAAGTTTTCATTTTCAGTAGTGCCCTGACCCTTTTTCTGTGAATGCAATAGTAAATCCTTACTGTAGCTTTTCATTCCAGATCCTTGCAGTGGGCATTAAAATGATGCAACTCTGCTGTAACTTCCCCAGGCCATTGCAGTGAGACTGTTTGCACTTTCTTTGCCAAGAAGCGCAGCCTCACTTGTGGTACTGGTTGTGGTAGTTTAGAAACTGTTCTCAGGGACACCTGGACTGGGTTGGGACTGGTTCTGCTGGCCATAAGGTGGGAAGTCATGGTGGTGGCTCCATGGAGAAATGTGTAAGCCCTTGAACTGAAATACATAGTACTCTAGTTACTTGATTTCACATAGATTTAGTTCTTTTTAATAAGTTGTTTGGGGAATTATGAAGATGAAGTGATTTGTCTTCTCATTTTCATTGTGACTGTAATGGGAGAGTAAACCATCACCTACTGGTATAGCTATATCCATGCACCGTAAGATAGAGAAAATAAAATGTAAACTGCCCTTATGTGACAGTCTTCTGCAGGAGTAGGGAGTGACACATCCCCTGCAACCTCCTGTTTCATATTTTATTGCTTTAGTCATTTCCCATGTTCAGTATTTGTCCATGCTGTGCAGAATATGGACTTAATTTCCCAGTTTTTGTGACCTTGATAGATGGAGTATATAAGCATTTCCTAAATGATGAGTATGTCACATTGCTCTCTGAAGCAGGGAAGTATCATTATTTACATCTGAAGTATCATTATTTACAATCAAATTCCTAAGTAACTTGTTGAGGAGGATGAGACGTTTACAGCAGACAAGAGATTCAGACTCAGGTTGTGCGAGTGCTGTGTTAGCACTTTAAAAGTCATCTGTAGTTTCCTGACTTAGTGTTAATAATGAAGCAGGTCGATCCCTTTGGCACCAGTAGGGCCTTTGCAGCTTTTTGCTCTGAACATACATGCACTATCCCTGTGTGTGTGTGACTGTAGGTTGGTGCCCTCCAGAACGAGACAATAATGTTTCCAAGCCTCTAGAGCTCAGAGGGATTAACCTCCAGCAGCTAAGCATGATCCTGTCCTCCTTCCAGGTGCTACTACTTTCATGGCATGGACAGGAGCAACCTCGAAGAAGCGGCCTGTAAATTGCCTTAACTTGCAGCCCAGCACATTAAAGTGACCAGAAAACTGATGGTGGCTTACTTTAACATACAAGGCTGGAGATAGCATAGTTCAGAAGCTGTTTCCCTTGTGCTGGGTAGGAGCTGAGTGTAGTAACCACTGCTCTCAAAACGAGTTCAACTCAAGTGTTGTGAATTACTGATGATGGGTCCTGCCAGCTCAGTTCTGGATACAGTAGTAAAAGTTCATACCTGTGTTCTTGGCCATGGTGCTTCATAGGATCACTTGGGTTGGGAAGGGACCTCTGAAAGTTTCCAGTTGATGCTTTTTCAGTGGGCTGACTTCCCTGGATTGCATCCCTGAATCCTATTCTTGAGTTTGATCTAGTGACACTATATAAGAGTTTTATCTGCAGAGTTAGGAATAAGGTTGACTTGACTCTGTAATATGAAGCTTTAGAGAAAAAAATCAATTTCTCTGTCATGTCAACATTTGTAATTTACAGAAACAATTTTATAAAAACAAAATCTAAGCTGTGAGTCTGAAGGCTTCAGGAGCAAGATTGTCACAACTGAGTTTTGAAGAAGCTGAATAGTAAAATCTTTGAAATGTCTTGTGTATATGTGAGCAAAACTGTAACTTGTCTCCTCTTCCCCCTTTGCCCTGTTAACAGCCCTTCAATTGCTGAATGGTAGCTCAGTGAAGCACAGCTCTATTTTCATATGGGCCAGCACAAATAATTTCACCAATTTTACTCAGATCTGTCTCAATGTAAGTTTTCTAAGTGGATCCAACATGAGCATTTCAGAAAGCTGAGAAACCTGCCACAAATTACTGCAGGGCAAGTGCTCCTGCCTCTGTTTGGATTTAGATGTTGGAATAAATTTCTAAAAACAATTTAACTTGCAGTTTCTAGAAGAGTTTTCCATTTGGTTGATGGCTTACACATTTGATATGATATACTGCAAATGCAAGCTCTAAGCAGCAGCTGCCACAGACTGACATCACTTGCTTTCCATCCTTGATTTTACATGAAGAGAAATGTTTGAGAATGTGTTCCTTTTATGTTTGTATTTTCCTTGCTTATGCATGAAGATTTTTCTTAAATTAAGCTAGAAAGGAGACCAGTACAACTGTGTGTGCAAGTTTGGAGTGGCAAGAGCTCATGGAATTTCCTGTTGAGCTGTGAAGAGATAACCATCTGACATCCAGATAACCACCCCCTGCTCCTCTCAAAAGTTTTTATGTGAATTGATGCTTTTTTTAAATGCCAGGAAACAATCTAGAAGGATATGTGAGTAAGCAGGTAGGTTTTGCTTGAAATAACTTTTCTGGATACTTTTTAAGCCTTTTACGTAAGGGGCTGCTGTGCCAATTTTCTTATGAAATTGCTTCACAGGAGCTTCCCAGCATGCCATCAGGGTTCTCAGATGAGAGTTTTATACTGTTTGACAGCTGCACTAAAAACAACTGTTTCCTGTTAGGCAAGATGTTGGAAGCACTAGGTAGAGTCCCTTTTTTTGGTTTTTTTTTTTTCCCCCTCTGAAGCTCTGGAATCTGAGAGTCATTTGCTTTTAGTGGGTAGATATTGTGTAATGTACCTGGAGCTTGAATTCAGAAGACTGACTATGCATAATCCTGTTCAGGGCCCATCAGCTCTTGTCTGATGTCCTTCACAGGAGATGGAGAAACTAAAATGTTCAGCTCAGTGGCTGTCAGTCTGCTGGAGGCTTCTCCTTGGGTTTTAGAGAGGAGGCCATCCTTTATGTTGCTGGTTTGTGAGAAGATCTGAACAGTGAAAGGCAAGTGAATCATGTCTTGATTTTTCTCAGGGAGGACCTGTGAAGTCAATCATTAGGTACCTAGATGCTTTTTGTTACACCAGTCCTCTGTGTTGCTAATGGTAGGCTCTTTGATAGCTATTTGAAAAATCTTCTGGGATGGCTACTGCTCTGCAGTCTTGAAACATTTCTGAGGGTTGGGCTCTGAAGTACTTTGGTGTCGTCAAGCAGAGTGATGGATACTGCCCATCAGCTTTGTTTGACCAGCCTCTCAAACCTCTAAAAAATCCTGATAGGCTGGTCTGGAGTACTGAAAGCTATGGGTTGGCAATTACTCTGTTGGGGTTTTTTTGGAGGGTGAGATGGAGATTGGGGGTAGAATTAAACGTGCTTACTGATGGAAATAACGGCAGCCTTTTCTGATATCTGGCTTAGAAATATAATTATACTGTATTTCTGCCAGCCTTCTAAATGGTATTGGAGTAGCTTACCAGCAGCAGAGCAGAAAGCTTTGCCTTTGTAGAAGATGTAGGGACATGCAGTTGGGGAGTTGAAGGAAAAGGCATCTTAAGTGGCTTCACAAAAGTAGTGATGATGGAGCTGAAAACTGAAGCTGGGACAAATCAGTCCAGAGTACTGTGAGACTGCCCTCACTTCCCAGAATAGACCTGGTTTATCTCCCTGGAGCTGCTGGGAGTGTAGCAGTGACTTCTGAAAGTGCAGTCCTAACTATCCCCAAACACTCTTTTTTGTTGTCCCCAGGCTGAAATAATCACAGTGAAGGGCCAGCACTTCCCTACCTAAACTCTGTTTTCAGGGATTGGTTCACCTAATATATTTATATACACATACTCTTAAACTCTCAAAAAATAAACATCTAGTACACTCTGTTCCTTGTCCAGAGCCATGTAGCTTTCAAAAACAGAATTGCAGAAATACAGCCATCTGCACTGCAGTGAAGTAAACCTTCTCTCCTTCCTTGCAAAAGTGAGAAAGAAAATGCTTTGGCAAATAGCTTTGATTTAAATTGAAAAGCCTCTGGTTTTCAGAGCTGCTTTTAAAGCAAAGGGCTACTTTGGCTTTTGATCCTCTTAAGCTGGGTTATTTGATGTGAAAAACACCCTGGGTACTCTGCTGCAGAGGGGAGCAGCTTTTCAGTTCTCTGTGTGTGGCTTCAGGAGAGGCCTGGCAGAGCTCGGGGTGGCGGGGGTCTTGGGGGGCCCGGCTGCATGGCTCTGTAAATAAAGGGGCCTCTATTTCTTTGGATTCTTTTGCTGGAACTAAATATCATGATCAGTGAAACTCTTACCTCATTAAAAGAACAAGCCAGGCTCCTCCAGCGTATGCGCAGTGCTGCAGTGTGGTTTGTTCTGCTGAGCTGATTTGCTGAACAGATAAAGGGAGTTTTAACCCAAAGAATGGCATGTAATATGTGACCTTGCCTTTCAAAAGGTTTATTTTTCTTCATGCGACAAAATAAGGTTTTAATATTAAATATCAGGTTGGATTTGACTTGGCAGATACCAGAGCCTTCCATTACTGCTGTAGTCATAATATAAAACTATCTGATGTGTGCCAGTGGCCATGCAGGAAGCCAGGAATTTCTCCATCAGTGTTTATTTTGTGAAAACTTAGCTGGTTGCTTTGCAGTTTAGTTCACCATAAAGGTGATGTGTCCTTGTGTTGAAGGGGGCAAAGCAGTGGGGGTACAATATTATCCATGCCTACCCTTTATAGTTAGCATCTTTAATTTTGGAGGAAAATATGGAATTTTTTTCCCCCCTTCTCAGCATTTTAGAAGTGTTTACAAGAAACTTTCACTTAAAACTGCAGGGTTCACCAGAACCAAGACATAAAACTATGTGAAATATGCAGATCTGTTAGTACAGAAACTTAATGCTGTGTTGCAGCTTTCAGCTTGTGAAGCTGGAGCCATGAACGGATACAAAATACTAATTTTGAGGTTTCCTTCCTGCACACACTGAGATCATCATCTTGCTGTAAAACTGAGGCACTTTTAGACTGCTGCATTGTAATAGTTTTGCTGAAGAAATGACCTGCAAAGCCACTTTAGTGTTGAGATGATGAGCAGAGCCCCACGGCCTTTGTTCTAAATTGGCTGTAGTCTGAATCAGTTACCTTCAGATTAAAACAAACAAACAGAATCCTCCAACAGCAACAAAAAACAAACAACAAAAAAAACCCGAAAGCAACAAACAAAAATCCAACCAATCTAACCATGACCAAAAAAACCCACCCCAAAATCACCATTCCAGTCCTCACTTCTTTAGGTCGCAGAGAACCCAACCTCAAATAGTGCCAGAATCTCAAGCAGTGGAAACATAGTCTGCAAGGAGGAGGCTGCCCTGAGATTCCAGTGTTTCCACATAAAATATAAGCGAGGAGTCATTTTATCCTTGTGAGGAAAATAAGCCTTTTGCTCTGTCTTTCACTGACAGGTGTATCTGGAGATCTTGGGCTTCTAACTGGGCCAGATCATTTCCCATGCATTTGATGGCTGTGGCTGCTACTTGCCTTTCCAACAGGAGACTGATACATCCTCACCCTGACAAATTTAGGAGTTGGGGCTACTGGAAGCGTTTGCACTCTAGTGAAAAGGAGTTTCCTAAGAGAAGCCAAGCCGCATAAATTGACTAGTGCAATACTTCTCTGTGATTTTTGTCAGAAGCATGTGACAAGGTTATAGGTTTATGTAGTTCCTGAAGCTCATGTCTGCCTCCATTCTCAGGTTCATCCTCCTAACCTCATCAAGAGATCTGATACTGCATTATGGTCTATTGTTCAGTGACAGAAATTTCGGGGTAGCTGTTGAAACTACATTCAACTTACTGTCAAATACAAGACAGAAAAGCAAAAGCTTTAGCAAAAATACTAACTGAAAATTATTATCCTACTTACATCCTAAATAGGAATATTTCTTCTTATGAAAGATTTGTCTAAATTCAACATAAAGAATTACGAAAAGAATCACAAGTTTTTAAGGCCATGTGTCACAATTTCCTCAAACCCGATTTTAGGTTAATAAAACCTAAAATTAAACAGATCAAAGACTTTTACTTTATAGACTCTTACTTCAGAACAGCTGCACAGTGTAAGAGAATTGCATGTACTTAAATTTTCCTTGTAACAAAGCTGTGTATTTTCTGCAACCTGTGACCGTTAGCTATTAAAAAACATTTTAAATCTGATCTTTAAATCTTATGTGCAAATAGGATTTTTCTAAGATTTAACTGCTAATCTAAGAATTTGAAAATTGTAAGCATTGTATGCTGCTGCTGCTGTATAGTCTGAGTGGTCTTTGGAAGATCCATACCTATTCTTCAGGAATTGCTTAAAATCCTAGAAGGGAAGTAACTTGTTTCCTTGCTTGTTTCCTTGTCTTTTATTGGATTAGTAGTTCTTCTTTGTTCTGGAAACTCTTTCACTACCATATAAACAAAATGATGTAATATTTGTGACTACTGGTGTGTTGCTGACCAGCAATGCTCCTCCTAAATGTTGCTTTAATGGGTACTCACCTGAACACTTCTGTTACTCAGTAACTTTCATACATCTCAATATGGAGCATGTGTGGTCTTCTTTTAAACATTTATTTTTAAGAAGCAGAGAACCAAGATGTTCAGAAAAAGCCTACTAAACTCTAGCTCATTGCATATTAGAAGTGAAGCTATGTTGTTGTTTCAGAACATGCCTTGAAAGGAGGAAATTCAGTAGGGAACCATCTTACTTTCCAAAAAATTTGAAAGATCCACTTGAAGGCTTTTTTTAACTTTGATCTTTCTTAAAATTGACCCATTCATAATGTATTTCAGTTTCTGGTTTATGCTTTTTCCTGGAATCAATCCTTGAAAATTATCCACTTTGAAGGGTTTTTGTTTCTCCCTTTGAGAAATATTTCTATTTTTCCTTTGCTAACTGATACGTGAAACTAATAAAATACTACAGGGGTGCTTGAATGTACAAAATATACCTTTGCATTTGTGAGGCTGTCACCATACTGTATCAATCTGTTTGTTGGACCTGCATGATTACAGAACACGGGATTCACTGCACATCCAGATTCCACTCCCTGGCTGGCTGGTTATTCTTTGTTTAAGAACCAAATGTAATTATTCTACTTGTTGCTTAAAGGTATATTTCTTTCCTAAAAGAGGTTTTATATCTACCAGTTTAGCATTCTGAAATGGGTTTTCTGCCTTTTTCATAGAGAATTTGCTTCTGTAGTATCTAATTCTCAAATTCTTTGTTGAGGATAATGAGGAGAGAAATAAAAATGGACATGCTTGTATATCGTTATACTAGTATTTTCTATATTGTTTACTTCTCTGTTGCAGATGTCAGAATGGCTTTCACTACTTTATTGTTTTCAGTCACAGTTTGTTTTTTTCCAAATTGTTTTTACTTAGCATTTTACAAAAAGAAACTTTTGCCTAAAACATCAAAGTTCTGAATAAAGCAAACTGTGGAATATTGATTTCTCCCTCCCCTGCTGACCATGTGCAACATAGAAATTGTGTGTTGTACATCAGAATATTCAGCTGTTTGAATCCAGAAACCCTCTACCCAGTACTTCAGTTGCACCCCACTTCTCAATGCATAGAGTTTTGAATTCACAAGGGTGGAATAACATTATTTTTCTGTTATGCACTTTCTTTGGTGTTCCCATTTAGCTGTCAGTGCAAAACTTGCACTGATGTTTTTAAACAAATTCAGGTTGCTGTGAATCCCACCAGGCCCGGGAAAGAAGTCATGGTTCCAAGGCTGCATTATTCTAACTGAAAACACTACTCTGATAGTTATCTTTGAAATTGTGTTACATCAGCTAATTTAACCATGTTACGCCATTCGAGCCAGAGTAGGCTGAAAGACAAGTTCTAAAATTATCTTTTCTGTGAGGAGAACACTCACCCTTTTTCCGTGGTGCCTGCTTTCCTTAAAGCCTGCTCTGGTTACAAGAAGTATGTTGTGACTTTTTATTTTCCGTTCCCTGCAGGTTTACGGGGACAGATGGACCAAGTGGTTTCGGGTTTGAGCTGACGTTTCGGCTGAAGAGAGAAACGGGGGAGTCGGCACCACCCACCTGGCCAGCAGAGCTGATGCAAGGCTTGGCCAGATATGTCTTCCAGTCAGGTACTGCGGAGTTTGATACACAGCCTCACTGTTTCCTGCTCTGGTTCTGCAGGGGCACATCTGTTACATGGTGTGACACTTCTCATCAGCACCCAATCAAATCTTAAGAACTGTCTTTGGGTGGGAACCCAAAAGAGTGTATTCCATCCCTCAGCCCAGCTTGCTGGGACAAAACAAATCCCGAGTACTGAAAAGCTGTAGGAACAGAATAGTCAGTAATTATAGGAAGTCTGCCCAGTCACTCTTTGTTTCTTTCCTGCATAGTTGGATTCATCTTCTCTCAGAAGGAAAAACACGTTTGCTTATCCTGAGTGGCTGAGAAGCAGCCATCTGATAAAGTCTCACTTCTCAGCAGAAGGGATGTAACTTCCAAAAATGTTGCAGTTCCTTCACAAGCAAATCTCTTTCAATGGTCCCCTGCAGTTGAGATATAAACTGCATCTCATGTATGTAAACTGTAAATCTCTTCCAGTGGTCCCTGCAGTTGAGATGTAAAATGGCAATGTGTGTAAACATGGAGCTCCTGAGATATGAAAATATAAAAATCTTAAGGAGTGCTAAGGCTGGGAGGGCCAAGGAGTCCAGGGTAGGTTCTCATAACTGTCTCTGTAATAGAGTAGTTTCAGTACTTTCTATTCACCCATTAAGCAGCTTCTCTATAGCAGTTGCTTGTTTGTCTCTGTCTTTTCATGGATGAGAAAACAGGAGTGAAACAGGATTTGGTAGGGTTTTTTACGGCAAACTTCTTGGTGACTAAGCTGGCACTCAGGGCAGAAGCTTCCCTTGTTTGGTTCCTGCACTAGTGCAGTCCCATCTTTTTGACCTCAAAGCCAACGATCTGTTTTAGACTGAAAAGACGTGGTTGTGCCCCTGCATATCAATCTAACATGAACTTCTAAGGCCCTCCAGTATTATCCTCTTATCCCTGCTGGTTTTGACTATCCACCATACTCTTTAAAAGCACTGCTCAAATTCATGCTAATGAATTCTAGCCTTTGGGTGTTTAGCTCTCAGTTTACATTATGAAAAACAACAGTCTATGAATCATAAATTGACTTCTTTCTTTGACTATGAAATGGGGTATGAGCCAACACTACACTCATCAGACAATGGGCAAACCACATGCTGGGTTACCTTAGGAAGAGCATGAACAGCAGATGGAGGGAAGTTATTTACCTCTTTGGCATGGCACTGGGGAGGTCTCACTTAAAATACTGTCTTCTGGTTTGGGCCTCCCAGTTTAAGAGATACTGAAAAACTGGAGGTAGTCCAAGGTGGTCAGGGTCCTAAGGCATGTGAGCTGGAGGGGGCAGGATCAGTTTAGCCTGGGAAGAGAAGGCAGAGGGTGAGCTAATTGGAGCCTACAGCTGTTGGGAGAGTAGTTACAATATTGTGGGGTCAAGCCCTAGATAATGCATCAAGGGGCGACAGCTCTGCACTGCAGTAAGGGAGGCCCTGGAAGAGCTCCAGGGAAAGCTTGTGCTCAAGGAGAGTGGCAGAGGACAGGCAATAGTTTATAAGAGAGGTGCTGGATCTCCGTTTCCAAAAAGGTTCAGGATTTGGTTCAACAAAGCTAAGTTGGCCTTGACCTAGCTTTGTTGATGGCTCCACTTCAAACAGGGAGGCTGGATGAGAGACCTGCAGAGGCCCCTTGAAAAATTACAGAAGTGTTGGATTTGGGTGTTTTTTTTTTTTTTCCCATGCCCTTCAGCAAGCAGCTGTGTGCTGTCACCAAGTGTTACCAAGCATTCCTTGCCTTGTATAAAAGAAATCTGTGTGCTGTTGCAACAAGTGAACAAGCTCTAGTTTTATTTCAGTACAAATTTGATTATTATATGTCTCTTTTGAATAAGAACTTTCTCAGACTAAAATGTAAAGACATCAGGTTAATCCTGACAAGACAATGCATTTAAAAGTACGACTTGTAATGGGGCGTAGTCTGTCATGCTTCTTCTTGATCTCTCAGTTGAACACAGCTAGATGCAGCAAGCTTCTAATTTAGTCAAAACACTCTCACTCCATTGTTCTGCCGAGTCCCCAGTCCTTCTGCTACATCTGACATGTCCTACTTCATTTTGCTTTGCTCCCATGAGCTGTCCCCTCTCAGGCTGGCAGTCTCCAGAGCAGTTCCCATGTTCTCCCTTGCATTACTGCTGCATAACCAGGCACCTAGTCCTCAGCAGTGCTGCTGGGGTTTTTTGCCTAATAGGATTTCCCCCAGTTTGACATTCTCACTCTGAGCTTCTGCTGTTGTCTTTTTTTATTTGTTTTTTTTACAGGACTTCTCTGGTCAGATGTTAAAACTTTAAAACTGTGAGGTATTTGGAGGGTTGGCTCTTCTGTTGGGCACTAGGGAGGCTGTGCCATGACAGCATTGTTTTACATGATGAAAGGTTTATTTTTGCTGAAGTTCTTTCTGACTACTAGTTTAAGCATTTGTCAAATGCAACACTGATAAGTGTTGTTTGATCTGGTCTGTGTACCTTAATGTCATCTTCTTCAGTTGTTTTAAAAAAATAAATACGTGTAGTCTTTTTAATAATCCAAAGTAGTCTTAAAAACATTTGATGAACCAAAAGAACTTAAGTAATGCTTATGAATCCGCCCTGAATAAGAAGCAGGAAAAAGAATAAAACCAGCAGAAACTTTTTGGATAGGCTCCAAGCACTTTGACATGTCAGAAGATTGTTTACTCTGAAAGCTATGCTAAGAGCTAAATTCTTATCTCTTGATAAAAGCCAATTTTTTAGTTATCACAGAGGTGCTTTGCTGAGTTCAGTTGAAGTTGGAGGAGAGTAAGGTGTAGTTGTACTCCTCCCGAGCCTGAGCATTTCCAGGTGGTGATGGCTGATTTGAATACCCATCTAGCAGCTACTGCAGTCCTAAATATTATTTCTGTGTATTGCAGTTGCAAAGTGTGTCTCATTGCAAGTGATGTACTTTTTTAACAAACACTTCTAGGCAAATGAATGTTGCATTCCTTTGTTCCTCTCCTGCCCTGTGGCTGTGCTTTAGAAAACCAGTCCTCTGCATTGAATTTCAGACCTCTTTGAGCCTTGGCTTCTCTGTTCACTGTAACAAGCACTTGATGCTTTGTGCTTTTGATTAAAGGGCACTACTTACCCTCCTTCAACAAAACCAAGCTTGCAAGTCTCAGAAAGTTTTATTTGTGGCTTTATCTGTTCTTAATTTTATCACTGTTTGACCATGACCACAAATTCAAACTCTGTTATTTTTAGTTTTAAAAAAACCCCGAAACCTTGAAAATGAAACTTTGCACAATTCCATGACCTTAGCTTGTCACGGTTCGTGGGTATACTGGGAATATCTCATGGTAGAACAAATTTATACTTCAATTCCAATGAAAAAGAAGAAATGCTTTCTAGAGAAAGTTTATCCAGAGCTTAACTCTTTACATACTGCAGTATTAGAGTGCTTGCTTACTGTAGAGACTAGGGTTTGTGTTTTCCTGAAATTAAAATTTGCATTTTTCTTGTCTCTCTAAGGCAAATTTAGATTATTTTCAAGGGCCTGCTTGATATGTGTCCTAAGGGCAATATATTGATGCAGCACAGAAACAAGTACATTGTGTGTATGAGCTCTTGCTGCTTCCATGTTTCTTGGGCTGAAAGAAAAAAGCTGCAATTCTAAGGTACAGGTTGGGAGAAATTGTCATGAAAACTCACACATAGGGCCTGCAGATAATGATGTGGCATATTGTCATGGTCATATTCTCTACAATACATGAGTTGTGGTCAGGAACGAGCTAGTGGCACTAGCATCAGAAGTGTTAAGACAGCATCCATTAATTAATTGGAGGTTTGTACCAAGCACCATGGGAAACAGTGACTGTTGGTTACCTTGATACTAGTGAGATTTTTTTAATTGTCCCTTCTAACAAGTGTGTGAGCGAGCTGAGGAAATGTGATCTTGCTAAAAGGCAAAGAAGAGGGATGCAGTACTGGTTGGATATTTAGGCTCTGAGTAATTGTCAATGTGTAGTCATCAGCCACAAAAGATGTGTAGAGTTTGGATGCCTATAAAATCTCTCCTAGAGCTCATGCAGTTTGGTATTGACCAGGATGATGAAATCCAGCATTCTGATGAAATCTGTAGACACAGCAAAGCACTATGGCACACAGGGCTGGAATTCAAAACAACCTGAATTCCAACAGCCAGCAGAAACCCTCTGAAGTACAGATGTGCAGTAAGGGCAGGGAGGTACAACAGGTGCGAAGTCCTGTCCTGACACGGGAGTAATCCAGTGAAGTCAGCTGGGGGAAAGCAGTGGTTCTGAAAGGAGAGGAAAACTATTTTGAGTTACTGTCTCCATTATGTTTTTCTAAACCAACATCCTCTCCACACTGAGAGATAGAGGTGAAATTGTTCTGGTGTACAAATAGGAGTGTTCTGTGTATTGCATATGATAGGGTCCCACACTGCAAGGAAAAGGGAGAGCACTGTATCTCGTTTTGGGTGAAAGGCTTCAAGTCAGATGCATCCCAGTTGGGGAGAGACTGGAGGAGAGCAGTTAGAATGATTCAAAGGTCTAGAAAATATGACCTGTGGAGGAATGATCAAAAGAGTTATGTTTGTTTAGTCTCGGGAAGAGAAGATGAAGGAAGATGTGAGAACAGTCTTCAAATATGCAAAAGGTTGCTGTAAGGAACAAAGTAATAAATAAAGTAATAAATTTTTTATGTGCCTACTGGAGATAGGAGAGACCTATCACCACTAAAATTTCTGTTAAATAGGCTTAGGGTTTGTCATTAGGAAAGCTTTGAAATGGCAAGTGCAGTGAAGCACAGATTCCCTATTGCTGCGTACCTTTGAGAAAAAGTCAAACTATTCTTCATGGATATTTGTCAGGAGGAGCTGATCCTTCCTTTAGATGAGGGCAAAGTAGGAGGCTGCTTAGTCTCTTTTATATGATAAACATGTCTTGAATAACTAGGTGTTCTCTTCAGGTCTTCTAAATGTAATTTTCTGTGATTCCATAAATATGTAATTTATTTTTTTTCATAGTCTCCTGATTACTAGTGTGCTGAAAGATATTTAAATGTGAGTTTGATGTCTCAACTAATTTAAAAGTTGAATTTTACTATTTAACCTTTGACTAGTCACTAGCAGGAAGTGTTTTGAGTCTTGGGGACTGCAAAACAGTAGTAACCAAATGTACAAGCAAAGCAAGTAAACATGCAAGATGTTAAATTTGCCAGTGGCAATTTAATGTAGATTTCAGCTGATTACTTCAGGAGAAAGTTACATAAATTATTCCTTAGAAAACTTATTACTTTTGAAAGGTGGATTGGACAGAACCAATTCCAGTAGGTACATAACGAGTTAATAACAAGATGTCAAAACAGTGACCAAACTAACTGTAGCTGGTTTGTTATGTGGGTTTTTTCCCCCTGTAAACACCACTGCACTGTCATGGTGAGGGATTCCCCTTTCAGAGCATAAGCTATGAAATACATTCTCTTATCCTTTAGTTATTTCTGTGAAACCTGTAGGAACTTATTGTCCATGAGCTTCTGTCCTCTGTCACGATTTAAGTCCTTGGGCCAATTTCCCACAGTCACTGGGAAGGAGGATGGTTCTGATGTGTGCGATTGCCCGAGGCAGCACAGCTGCATAAGCCTCTGGCAGCCAGGCTGAACAGCAAGCCCAAAATGAGGGACATCTAGCTTTCCATAGTTATTTCTGAAATGTCATGCTTTCTTCAGGTAGAAATTGTTTCATGACAGCTTGTCTCTAGTTTGAGGAAGCACACACACAGACACACACAATCACAGTTGCTGCCCCTGTGCTTGATGTCCCAGTCCATCAGCTTGGGGCTGTTATGCCATCTCTCTATGCTGCAGTTTCCTGCTTTTCTTTAAACAAGGGTTATTATAGAAGCTTTAGGGACTGCAGGTGTAGATGCACTCTTCTTATTCAGCTGTTTTCATCTGATTCAAGTTAGGTTAGTCTGAGCCATGGAGCCACTTTGTGTTTGACAGGCACTATAACTTTTACGCTGAAAATGGGGCTCTGTGGGATTAAGTGATTTGACTGGGGTCACAGACCTGCAGCCATTAAGCCAGCAGATACCTTGACACCTGCTGCCCTGCCATAACCACCAGATCTCATCTTCAGATCCTCTGAAGTCCAGAAAGCTCCAGTGTAATAACCTCAGTGACTCTTTCTTTGCCAACATGTTTTCAAATATTCTTGATACAGGCCAATTTCTGTGTGTAAAAAGGAAAAAAAACCCAACCAAACCCAAAACAAACTTCTTGCCTCCTTGAATACAAATGAAGCTTGTCTAGCTTGTTTGTAAAACAGTATTTATTTCTTCCCAGTAGGATGACTAAAGCCAAATAAAATCTCCCAGTAATTCATACATATTTTTCCCTGACTGTGCCTTTATCTTTTTTCCCCCAACCCCAGGCTGATTTATTATTCTCTTCTGGTTGCTATGGCTTTGTAAAATATATATTTATTTTTTTTTCCTCTCATCTGTTTGTAATATTGACCCTTTTCCAGTGTAGAGCTGGCCCTGGCTCCTCTGTAGTATTCCAGGATTTTAGATTAAAAATGGGAGGATTAACTGCATTTTTTAGCTCTACAAAGAAGTATAAATCAACATCAATTTCGTTTCAACAGAACCTGTTGTGCAGTGAATTCCACTGCGCAAACACTGAAACTGTAGTGCAGTAAATTGCCGTAGGTGAACAGACTCAAACAAGTGTGCAGGCTGCGTGCCTTTATTCTGCAAAGGGGTATGGAAACATTAAGTCACTGGTTCCAATTTAACCCAAGTTTGTCATGGCCAAAAGCTCTCATCATCTGACAGTTATTCAGTGGTCCATGAGAAATTGGTTGGGTTTTAGCCTAATTCCTCTTAGATGTTTCCCATAAAACAAGCTGTTCTGTGAGCAGCAGCTCAGATCAAGCCTGGTTCTCTGTGCCTTTGTGCACTGGCCCTCTGTGTCCTGCGCTGTTGCCATAAATCCCCTTCTCCTCAGACTGCTGCCTGTGAGCCCACCTCCCCAGTACTTCCCATCCCTCCCCCCATATCCTAAGACAGCCTTGTCACATCCCCTCGCTTCCAGCTGGGACATACATGCTGTGACTGGTACCAAATGATATGCTGGCTGATAAAACAAAGTAGTTGCTGGTGTGCAGAGCGGTTGGTTGATGTGCTGGGCACAACAGGCAGCTATCAAGCTTGTGCTTTCATCTCTAACCTGTCACTGGCTTTCTCCAGAGCTGGCTGGTGGCTCTGAATTTGTTGGAGAGGGAATTGTCCAATGTAACTCTTGTAAATTGTCTTGAAAGTGCTGGTTGCAGATGAACCTGGCCCTTTTCACTCCTCACTGTAGGTCACAAATAAATCTTATGCAGCACTGCAAGTAATCCAGAGAGAAGCGTGTCTGCAAAGCTGTCAATCACACAACACCAAGGAGACCTCATGGAAAATGTTTTTGCTTGTGGAAAAGATGACTCTAAGAGGAGATATTCTGTAAGCACATAAATGTATCTTCTCTGGAAATACTGTCCCAGGAATGTGCAGGGAAAACACTGAAGCTAGGACAGATTTACTCTTACCATCTTGTTGCTGTTACTGGTCAGGATGCTCAAGAGTTGAAACTTGTCTGCTGGCACTGTGTGATTGCCCTGCCCTGCCCAAAGCTGGATGCCGGATGCCTGTACCGTGTCCCACCAGATGAGGCTCATCCTGCTGTGGCAGTTCTGCTCTCCTTGTGTGAGTGCACCCATCAGCTGGTACACCAGGCACAGGAAACCCTTCCTGCAGCACAAGAGCCAAGTCTCACACCCACCTCAGCCTGTGCCTGCAGTTTTAACCAGTGCTAACTTGACTGTGTACCTGAGCTCTCAGAGGAGAAACATTTGTGTTATGGTGTGGCTTTGTGTTTTTCTTGGAGTGCTGTTGAAGAATGGGGCAGCTCCTGTCCTACCCACTTTCCTGACATAGCAAGTCTTAAGAAACCTTCTTATTGTTTAGTCTTTGGCATCAAACTTTTTTCTGTAATCCATGTTGCTTTTTTTCTGTGACTACTCTGGGTATGGTCCAGCAGAACTCATTGAAAGGCATTATTATAGCTCTTCTTTGCCCTCTCTCAAAGAAACTTTAAATTTCCAGCACCTGCTTTTAAAGTTAGGGTGATCTTGCCAACCATTAGCATGGGTCTTTAAGGACCAAGTGTAGTAGTATTTACTGTGTGTAATGTCCAGGCTCTTCAGTGGAGGGAGCCTTTCAGTTGGAAAAGAGAGAGAGGACAGATCTTGGCATTGGTGACACTGAGACTGGTGCCTGGGTCAGCATGCAGAGGTACTTCTGGGTTACCTAGATTAAATTAATTCAGCTCCTCTCTGTAGGCTCTGTAGTTAATGTTATTTGTCAGTTTGTATGACTGTAGTTTGGGGGGACCTTCATAGTCCAATGCTTTTATCCTCACTTGCAAGGCAGGGAAACACTCGGCTCTGTTTGCATGGTGGGTGCTGAGTCATTAGAGAAGAGCTTTGCAGTGGCCCTGGCCATGGCTGATGCTTGCCAGGCTGTAAACTACACGCACCTTGTGACTTGTCCTTCCTCTCTTTGAGTCCTCTTTTGGTCAGAGTGGTTTCAGGTGTGGGTGGTAAGCTAGCTGAGGGCACAGAGCAGGAACACAACTGTGAATGCTGCTGAGTACGGTTATGCCACGGGGTGGGTTGTGTGCTCCTGTTCTTCCTGGCAGCATAAATGGAATTGCAGGGCCTTAGATTTTGACTGATTGTATTGACTTCACTTCTCTTCCTATTTTAGAGTGGGCAGGGTGCTGCCCCTTTGCAATACTGGAGGTACCCCAGTGCCAGGCTCATTTCTGCCCTGTGCCTTTGAGCACTGTCACTTCTCCGTCAGCTGCTGATGGGATGAGCCAGCAATTATTTAGGTTTTGCTGCTTTTGGTGACTAGCATCCTCATGGCCTTTATTTGGGACTTACTGGGCCCTTGTACCACACTGGGAAATCTCTTCTCCACAAAATGTCTTTTTCTGAAGTAAGAAAAAAGCTTCTGCAGCCCTCTGGCCAGGTTTAAAAAGTGCAGGACACTTTCTTGGGAGCGTGAGAGGAAGGGACCAGCACCATTGCTGTGTGGCATTCCCTTTTGCTTCATTAACATTGGTGGTATGAACCTGTACTGTGTTCCTCCAAGTTTTCTCCCAGTTAGATGTGCAGCAGTAGGAAAGTATGACTGGAAACCCAGGGGTTTCCAAGGACACCTGTACTCTCATTTGACTTGGAGGATGAATATTATGTTGTCACTGAGCTGGCTATATAATATAAACTAAAGCCTTTTCTTCTCTACCTCCCTAATCTTCTGAAGTTTGGGCTTTTTTTCCTCTCCTGCAGTTTGTGTGGACTCACGGGTCAGGCTGGTTACTTTCTGTGCCACTGTTTTCTCTCCAGCTTCTAGCTCTTGGCTGGGAACAGATCTCTGACCTTCTCCAGCCCCAAAGAGTAGGTTGACACTAAGGCATGGAGAGACCTTGTGCCAGGAGCAGAGGCACAGAGAGACTTTATGCCAGGAGCAGAGGCACAGAAAGTCTTTGTTCCTTATAAAAGGCTTTGTTGAAATAGAAGGAAGGCTGTCTTCCCCAGACTGCTCTACTGATTGCATAGTATTTCTAGGCAGAAAGTGAGGGATCTTAGTACAGCCTGAAAGAGAAGACTTGTTTGTAGCTGCTACTGCAATTTAGATAAAGTAGGTTCAGGCCCAGTTTGAGTTGGCTGGACTTCAACTGATGCTGTCCCTTTTAATTCTGTCAACTCATGTCCTATTCCTGCCTGGGAACTGAACTTGGCTAGTTGTTTTTCAGCTGCTCAGTACAGTTCATTCAGTACATTTGTTTAAAAAAAGAGAAAGGAAGAAAAAAAGGGAGTTGGGAAATCTGTCTTGTCTCTCTGTGTTTTGCATCAGCCCATGTGCCCTGCCTCTGCTCCCAAGTGTCAGGGATGGACAGAGCAGCAAGACTTTTAACTCTGATACATGGGTACACTTAGAAGTGCACAAGTTGTTTTAGCTTTCATATTGCACCTGGTCTGCTGCTGGGAGAGGGAGAAAAGAAGCTGGCACAGAGACCTTGGAGGAAGCTGTGACACATCTCTGTGCAGGGCTGCTGCAGTGGCAGAGGGACAGCCACCAGACCCCATGGGAAGGGACACCTGAATGCCAACCCTTCCCAGGTGTTCACCTGGAGTGGCTGCAGTTCAGGATCAGAACTGATCTTGTTGATGCTTTCTGCCCAAAGTGGAGGGGAGCTGAGCAATGCAGGAAGCCTTTTCTCCATCCTACCTGGACCCTCCCTGCTGCAGGAGGGCGAGGAGGAGTCCACATGTTGGAGACCAGCAAGCCGTTTTTATGAAGATCATCTCTTAATCTTGAGATAAGGAAGCAGGGGAGAAGCGGCACATGGTCAGCCCAGCCTCGGACAAAGGCTCTGTCCCCTGTACTGAAGGAGGAATGCAGGACAAAGGAAACAGTGCGGGGAAGGCAGAAAACTCCCCCTCCTGCTGGTGTGAGGTCCTTTGGCCTCTTATATTTGCAGTCTTTGTCCGACCCAGCCTTTCCTGGGAAACGGAAGCAGCCGCTTTAGTAGTTAAAAGCTTCTGCAGAGAACAGTGTTGTCTCCTCCTATGGAGTAGCTGAAAGCCACAACACAGAGGGATTGTTCCACAGTCACAGGAGCATCCTCGCTCACTGCCTGCATGCAATTGTTTGGGATGCACAGAGGAGAGTTTGAAGGTTACATGTACTGAGCAGCCTTCTTGAAAAGGACTGTGTTTTCCCTTGACAGCTGCCAAGCCCATGTTAGATGAAACCGCAGAGAAGAGTGGACTGAGCTGGAAGTTGGGTTCACTGTTACATAGCTGCCTTCTTACACATTCTATTGATCTGTGCAGCAAGTGGTGCTCAAACTGTGCTTTCTGACTAACCCACTCTGCCTGCGAGAGTGGCAATGTGCGGAGCTCATTACAGACTGTCTTCTGAGAGCCTCAGATGCAAAGATCCTTTGCAGCAGCCTGCTCAGCCAGGAGGCAGCAAATGGGCACAGCAGGGGAAGCATTTTGTTCTTGGTGGGGAAGGGAAACTGGGAGAGTATATTCAGAGCCTGCAGGCAGCCCAGAGCCTGAGAAAAGTGGACTCTTGTTCTTTTTGGTTTAAAATTAGGGACTTAAAGGAGTCTTCTCAGAACACTTGGGATGGCATTTCAAAAGGTGCACCGTAAGCAGGCTGGCCATTTTGCATTTGAACCACAAATACAACTCTCGGACTAAGTGTGTTTCTCTTATACTGCTGTAATTGGTTGGTAGAGCTCAATGCATAACTGTTTTATGCAAGTATGTGTGAATGCAAAGTTCCTCTGTTTCCTGCCCTTCAGCCGCCTGCTCTGCCAAAGTAAAACAAAAGTTTGGCCTGTGCAAGCTTTAAATTCCTGAAGATTTGAGGGAAAATAATCAACCACTGAGAAAAATGGCAGTGCTCTCTCAAAGACCTCTGCCCTCTTGTCCATTGCAAGCCCCAGCACTAATGCCTGGGTAATTAGAACTCTTTTCTGAAGGGGTTATGATGTGATAACTTTGTGGATGTTTTCTCACAGACCATCTCACCTTTCTTGCCCTTTCTGGAGTAATTTTTGCTAACAGGGATACCCTAGTGGAGTGTAGCTGTCTCTGTCAGATGCCTGTGCTGTGAAGTCTGTTAAAAGAAGCCACTTGCATGTACTTTGGGTTCTTTAGAGGCAGATGTTGCCTTTCCTTCCCTTTCTAGCTCTTTGAAAGCTCTTCATCAGGAATATGTTATAGATACATATCTAGGAAAAGATCACAAGTGACTGTACAGGTTTATGGTGCTCATGTCTGTCCCTCTGAGCATCCTCTCTTCTCAGGGCCCTGCACATGCACAAGTAAGTAAGAGGTCCAACAAGAAGAGGTTTTCTCACCTGCTGCAGTTCTCTTCCCTCACTGAGGACACCTAAAGGTTGCTAAATGCTGTGGGTATGAGTCTTTGTTCTAAGACAGTGTTGCACCTGGATGGGAAACATTCTAGTGACTGTAAAACATTCAGGCTTTCATGTTTCAGAACACAGGATGATAGGGTTTTTAAGTGACAGGCAAGTATCTCTTCATATTGGCCATGTTGGGACCATGTGATCTGTAAATAAACTGTTTTTAAATACCTACTTTGAACTTATCTGACAGGAGTCCGCTGTATAATATCCTTTCTTGCTCCTGGGTCTCCACCCCATCCTCAGGCTATTCACTTTCTGAAACTATTGAAGATGTAACTACCATCCTTTGAAGGGGAGCTGCAAATTCCATCTTGTTCAGGTGAAGAATGCAGAAAACTGGTGGCAGCGCAGCTGGACGGAGGTGGAAGGGTCTCTCTCCTGGCCCGGAGGTCAGAATGTGGCAAGTGCATCACTCCTGCTCCCTTGAGGTTGTTGGGCTGGGGGATGGAGAAGACTGGAGGAGGTGAAAGCAACCCAGACAGGCAGCACCCAAGGGAGATTACTCTGGGTGACGAGGTGTAGAGGAGCAAGAGCTTGGAGCAGGAAACTTTAGTGGGACTGAGGAGGAGCAACTCACATCTGTGTTCATTTTCTTTCTCTACAATGCTCAGCAATGCCAGGTAAGTCCTTTCATGCTGCCATGCCTTCCTCCAGCTTTCCCTCCCTGTGGGAGGGAGCCATGCACGTAAATTGCAGATAGGTGAGAACTCTGTTGTTGCAAAAGCAAGGTGGGAGACGCGTCCTGCCCTGGGCAGTGCTTACACTGACAGGATGCCAAGCACAGTGAATGTGCCAGCTCCTGTCTCTGCTGACTGCAAGGACTGGAGAAGGCTGTAAGGAATGGAGTGGAGGAGCTGAATGAAGTGGGGAGGAGAGCAAGTGGCTGGTGGAGCAGGCAGTACAGAGTCAGGGAGAGAACAGGGGGCCCACTGCTCGCAGAGGGTGGGAGCGTGCCCTGGGCATGCAAGTCACTCTCTGGGAGGCTGTGTGAGAAATTCCCAGAGTCTGCAGTCATGGAAATTGTGTACACACGTAGCAATGGGCTGGGAGAAGGAGCAAACCAGATACAGAGATGTGTAAGGGATGGAAAGAAATGTCTTGGAAAACAGAATACTTAGAGGAGGCTCAGAACCAATTTGTTTATTGTGTGGCAGCATTTTACTTCTTTTTTTTTTTTTTTCCCCCCCTAAAATATTGCACTCTGAAATGTCACATAAGGCATCTGAGTGCCTGAGACAGTATTATCTGAAGCTCTGTCAGTGGAAGCTGCAGTACAGTGAGACACATTTTCCACCATCCGACTGCCTATGGTAGAGTGACAGCTCTGAGCAGGACACACACAAGTGAGGAATTACCTTATCCTGCTGGTGATGTACCCTGGAAAGGTGGGGAAGGATCTTCATTGGGTTTTCAGTACAGGAGAATTAAGTGATCAAGTAAGTTTTTATGTGTTTGCATAAATTGATGTGTATTTTTGGTAGGCCTGTTTATTTTCCAGACTTAACACCCTGGAGCTGTGCAGTAACCAATTTTATATTTTCAACCAGCTGAGCTATATGAAAGAAAAAAAAATTGAATAACACTTCTCTCTGAAACTGTCTTCAAACTTCAGAGGTCAAGCAGTCCTTACAGTACTGGTAATCTGGTTTTTACCCTGCTATTTTTTTTTAAAGAACCTTTTGCCTAGGCCCCTTGTTTCTAAAAGCCCAATTTGAATCCCTGCAGTGGAACTATTGTTTAATTGTACTCCGGGGATTTAACTCTTCTTAAGGCATCTTGTCTATGCTGCATGTCTGCAGAAGGCAGCAGCACCATGTGAATTTGCCCCTCTTTGGAGTGCCCGGACTGGGGCAGTTCCTGTTTCCCAGGCAGGAGATATGGGGCAGCAAAACTGAACTGAACAAGAAAAACAGGGAGGAAAAGTGTTGTTTAGATGGATGCAAATATATCATGGCTTGGATTCTGCTAATTCCTTGTATAGTCTTAAAACACGTTTGTCTTGACTTGAAAACAAAACTGTAAACTAACTGCAAGTGGGCCCCATAGATTATATCCCAATTATTTTTTCTCCTTTATAAATCCATGTGTGCAGTTCTTTGTAAGTTAGGAAACTAAGCAGACAGACTGAATTTAGCATTAATTATCTTAATTTAATGTGGCTGGCAAATGAGTCTGAATAAAGTCTTTTTCTTTATACTCTGGGTTTTTTTAAAATTTGCATCTATATGAGTTACAATAACAGTATTACTCTGAGATTTTTAGACACAACTTTCATCTTTAGCTTTTGTATTGATTTATTATAGGTAACATCTTTGCATTCCTGCTTATATCCATTATTTAGTTAGAAATATATTAAGTAACTCTGGTGAAAAATATGGTTAATACATTTCAGCACTGGACTCTTGTGCTTGCCCCTAGTTTCTCACAATTTTTTTTAGCTGTTCAGTCTGCAAAATGGTACTGAAAACCAGTATCAAATCTTACTTGTGACAGATTGCCAGATTACTTTTTTTTAAACAAAGCCAGACTGAATATTAAAAATGTGTTGGAGAAAATACATTTATATAATAAATTATCCAGGCTGTGCATGGGGTAACAGCAATGCAATAAATTATGTTGTTTCTGTAAGTACTGGATAAGCTGCATTCAATTTAAACGTCTGGCTGCATCACTGTCATGCTGGCCAGGAAGTCACTGGGGGCCATTTTAACATTCCTGCACCCCTAAGTCATGGAGTTAAAATCCTTCTTTGCCCTCAAATACAGAGTTATTCAGGCTGACATCTGTGACTCGCTGCCTGCAGTTTAACTGAGATCTCTCAGTCGAACACTACATGCAGGTTTGTACCTTTTTGAGCAGTGAGTTTTCAAGCCTCTGAGTGATGCAGATAATGTAGGTTTGGCTCATGAGAGGGGTGTGCTCATCTTGTTTGTGTGCCAGCATCCCCAGTGCCACATGCAAATTTACTGGGGTTTTAATTTTTAGACCAAGGTAGCAGAGAATAGCCAAGTGTTGTGCTACCATAACTAAGCAACATCACTGCCTTGAGGAAATGATCCAGGCAGTCCTGCTTTCTCAGAGGGACAAACAGGATTGTTTCTTTCAGCATAGTCTTGCACATATCCCTGAATATTACATGTGACCATGTAATGATGTCCTGGCTTTCCCCAGAAACAGGAGGGACCCAGAAACTTGCTTTTGAAGTTTCTGAGTGCAGTAGAGCAGCTGTTTTCCCAAAACCAAGCAAATTTAGTAGTTAATGTGCTCGGGCTTCTCCCACTCTGTGCAGTATCACCTCCTAACTTTTAACACGCTGTCCAGGTGGTTTTATCTGTTTGATTAGTCAGCATAGTTTGACCCCTCTGTTGCCAATTTTAGCTGGCATTTGGAAGGAGAAGGTGTGTTAGATACAGAGGAATGGTCAGGCTACAAATCTATTCTCGTAATTTGAAAAATTGTGTAAAGAATTACATGGCGTGACCATGTCAAAAAGGCGTGAGTTTCTGGCTTTTGCATGAACCAGGATGGTGCAGTCCAAACTGCTCCAGAGCCAAACAGTCTAGGGACTGTATGCCAAGCCATGCATGGACAGGAGAAAGACTTCAAGTTCCCTTGCTGTCTCCTTGCTGGTGGAACAGCATCAGCTCTTTGTTTCCCTTCTGAAGTTTCTAGTGCACATGCAAGAGAAGATATTTGACTCCCAGATGCCCATTTGCCATCTGCTCTGGGTGCAGGGTGGCCAGCTCACTGGAGATGTTCCCTGACCCAGTTTCATCCTGGGACCACCTTTTGGGTGGATCCCTCTTAGCTCCCAGCGCTCCTCTCGGTGTGCCATCCCCTTCAACTTACTCCCTGGGGCAGTTAAGGGAGTAAGGACTCCTAGGAGGATCCAATGTATGCCCAACTGGCAGTTTAAAAACAAAATTGAAAATACAGTGTGAAATAGTAAGTGTTTGTCTCCAGAGAGAGGTACCACCTTTTGAGCATAGATTGCATATGTTACGCTGTTTATAAAACATCTTGAGGCCAAGAATATGACTTGGTTTTTTGGGCATCAGCTATATTTAGTCAAATTAAAGGAGGGAGGGGGAATGCACTTCAAGAAAATACAGAAGCAAAGCGAGACAAAGAAAATTTACTAGTCTACAGTGGAATGGTTCCTTCTGAGTTATTTCTCCCATTCTCATTATAGAGCACTTGGACAGTAAAGTTAGGAGAGATTGCACAGCTGAATTATGACTGTTGCTGCATGAAGGAACCTCACCTGCTTTATGTGGGCTGTAAAAGAAAATTGATAATGACGTTTTAAAGACTACAAAGTATGAGTAGCTGAACAGAGCAGTCTGGTATAACTGTCTTATAGATGCTGTTTTTGCATAATAGAATAGTACAAGAGCTGGTCTGTGGCAAATTTAGAGACTTCTCATTTTTTTAGAGCTAGAGAAGCTTCAGATTTTCTATTATAAATTATGAAATAAAATACATTTGAAATTAAGTATTTTAATGATTTCTGTGATGAGTTCTTATGAAATCAGGTTTGACTACGAAGCAGTTGGATTACATGGAATCAGTACTCCCCAACAGAATGAAAGAAAAATCAGTGTTTTTTGTTAAAATACTAACTTGCTGGAAAAGAACCACGAGGATGGGTCACCTCACTGCGTTAGGTTTAAGGCTAGTTAGTGCCTCTTCCAAGCAGGAAGGGTGCGAGTGTCCCAGAGGATACTGTAAGCAAGCCTGTGTATTTACAACACATCCCGTGCTCCCATGGTAACTGCTGAAGGCAAGGAATTTATCCTGGAGCAGATAAGGTAGCTGAGCTCTTCCTTCCATGGAGGGAACATGTAACTACCTCAGGTTTACCATGAGGCAGAAGTATTTAGCAGCAGTCAGCTTGTATGCAGTAAATCAGATCCTTAGTTTGCTCCTGAGGGTTTGCTGATTTATCCCTACCATAAAAATAATTAGGATTTACTTTTTAACATATTTTCTTTCAGTTCTCTTGCTATTTAATTTCTCCTGTTGATGGCTAGATCATTTCTGTGCCTTTCCACCTGTCCAATGGATTTGACAGTTCCCTGGTCATGTCCTGGTACTTTTTCCGATTACTGTTTTTGCTGTGCTCATCTAAGGAAAAACCTCTTGCTGTTACTGAAGTACTTGTGTTCATGTCACAAATACTAGCACATGGTGCATGTTGTGGATGAAAGGCAGGTTGTACAGTGTGCTATTGACAGCACTGCAAATGACAGAAAGGTGCAAAAACCACAGGAGACTTTTCCACATCCATCTGTGCTGCGATGACTATGAGGATTTATCTGGACGTTTTAAGTTCTAATCCAGCATTTGCGAAAGCCACACATTTGGTTATGAACTTAGTTTGGAGGAATCATCTGTGAAAACTTCAGTATTTTCTGGCTAAAACATTCTTTAAAACTTAAGTACTTAGAAATATTTTGATTGTTCTGTTTTGAAAACATGAGTGTGAAAGGTGGGCTGGGAGGATGCTTGTCCCTGTTTCCAGCATGAGGTGATAGAAAGTGGTTATCTAGTCCTTTGTTTCTGTAATTTCTTAGTTTCTGTGGCTACAGGTCCTGCAATTCAGGCTGTTCTCAGTGCTGCCATGCAAGAGCTGGTCTTATATTCCACATGGGTGACAATGCAGCGAGTGGAAAGCTGAATTTCAGGCTGTAATTCCAAATTTCTTGCACTTTCACAGGTTTTAATTTGGCCTCATGTTATTTACAGAATTTTTTGTGTGTGATTTAATTGAGTAGTCACTGTGAATTTTGTGGTGTTCATATGCATGCAAGGAAGAGGGAGATTTTGTAAGTGTTCAGCGTTCACATGGACGTAAACAGGTGGGTTTCCAGCAGAGATATTTGCATTTGAAAACCTGCTCTAAACGGGCTGGGCTTTCCCAAGAGAAGCAGCACCAACAGTGAAATGCAGCGATCGATCAGCATAGAATTGTGTGAGCATTTGATGGGCAAAATGTTGTGGTATAAAGACAGGGCCCAAGAATAAGCTCTTTGTGGCTTTGTTTCATTCCTGAAAACTGTGACTGAGAGGCTTTTATTGTTTAAAAAAAAAATTAATCAGTCACATTTCCACATAACTTGGAAAATATTGCAAGATACAACATTCTAAGTACTTTCTTTATTCTGATTTTGATACTAAAAAAAATAAATCATATTTTCATTTGTCTGCTTGTATTCCCTCAACTCTAAAAGTAATATCTGAATCAGTGCTTTCAGTCAGAGAGCTGAAAGCGTGTAATTTAGTGTACATATTGATAAACTCTTTCAAGCAGCTTGCATTCACTATGTGTTCTTTCTTTCTTAATTTTAACCATGCAAAACATTCCCTTACTTATCATAACACTTCTGTTACATGCCTCGTTTTTCAGGCCAAGTTCCTGATGGTATTTAGAGTTTATTTTAATTCTTAATCAAACGAGCTGTCCAGGAAATTCATCTGAAAATACATATATAATAAATGTTCAAACCCACACCAATGGAGACACCCAGTGGAGACACTCTGAGTTGCCCAGGACGTGCTGCATTACGCCCAGGAGTGGGCGAGCATGAGTTGCCTCGTCAGGGAGACAGCTGCGAGTATTTCTAAGCACAGCAGCTCCGAGAGAACTCTGATTAGTTTGCCTGCCTGCTGCCTCCTGCCCTTGCTGCCCTGTGCACACAGTTGTGGCGGTGCTGATGCACCATGAGTGGTACATGAGCACCCAGTTCCTCAGCATCTGTTGTTTTGTGTGACTGGGAATAAAGCTGCAGTTGCTGGCAAATGCTGTTTCTCTCTTGCTGCTGCAGAAGCTGACACGTTCAAGGATTCTCAGATAAGTCATATGGATATTTAAGAGATGTCCTATTGGCATGTATTTGGAAGGTGGTGTGGGAAGATGAGGTGAAGATCCAGGACCATGTCTGCTCGTAGCTGCAGAGCAGAGGAGACCGTTTCTTTCAATTGGGTCCTACTCTGTAGCATGTGAGATGCTCCAGTCTCAAAAGACAGCAACTCTGGTAACCTAACATTTTCCAGTCTGCAGTGGAAGTCCTAGTCCTCCTCTGGTGGGCAAGGTTTCCTTTCCCCCTGTCCTTTAAGTGTGACCTTGGGAGAGACCACAGTGAGGACAGCAGTCCAGACTGCCTTTATCAATGATTTTGGTCAGGGAGACAGGCACTGTGCCTGCCACTGACTTTGGAAGCAGGTAGGCAGCACTTGGTTCATCCCTGGGGCACTACAGAAGCAGAATATAGATTCCAGGCTGTTTATTTGTATGTGCTATAAAAGCTGTCCTTGGAATGGGACAAGCACCAGACCTGAGAATAAGGCAGCATTACTGCACACATGCTCTGGGAACTGTATGCAAATGGAATGAGCTTTAGTTGTTGTGAAAGTGGTCATGGCTGGTTGTTTTACTTCTAGTTCATTCAGAAAGCAAACATTAGCCTTTCCAGTGATGGGACAGCATCACACAGATGGGTTCTGGTGTGCCTTCTGGCATTCACTAGCTGTGGAACACGGGATTATCTCGGGTTTTGTCTTTTTGAGGAGGAGAGGAGGAAAAGAAAGGAACACTTACAATCACGAAGAAGGAAGGATAATTTCTGAGTCTTTGTTTTTATGCAGACATAGAGTGAAATTTATAGCTTACTGGTTTTCTCATTGCTTGGGAAAGAAGGAGTATATTAATTATAATTCTGCACCAGAGCCACCAGACAATTGGGAGAGACGGTGACTTTGACTTAGGCTATCACAAGTTGGGCAGCAGAATGTGGATTTTTATTAGATATAGCAGAGCATTATTTGTGTTTAATTCACATTTCAGAATGTTTTCTCATTGACAAATCAGAGCTGCAAATTAAGTACGAATTGCTGTCCCAATGGCACCCAGTGCAGCCTGCTGACTCTCTGTGCCCTCTCACAGAAGGAGACTAATAGGAAATGAGAGACAGGATAATTTTATTTGTTGGTATTCCTATGTTGGGCTTAATGTCAAGGTAGAACACCATTTTTTGCCACAGGACTCAAGAGTGGTCGATTTTCAAGTCAGGCCTTGAATTCAGATGGCACAATGAGACTCCATTCCTATTTCAGGTGACTCAGAGACTCAGCAGAGCTGGCTGAAGGCAGTTCATGTGAATAACCACCAGTGACTGTCCTGGGCCAGGCTGGAGATCTCTGATGCCAATAGAAGGAATATTCCAGCAGACTTCACAGACTAAATATTTTGTGTTTCTCTTCCTTGCAGAAAACACCTTCTGCAGCGGTGACCATGTATCGTGGCACAGCCCTTTGGACAACAGTGAATCTAGAATCCAGCATATGTTACTGACAGAAGACCCTCAGATGCAGCCCGTGCAGACTCCTTTTGGGGTCGTTACTTTCCTACAGGTATGGCCCAGCCACGGTGTCTCTCACTGCCACCTCCTGGGCATGGAAGGCAGCTAACACTGCATTGAGCTGTCATATCTTAGATGTTTATTATCCTGTCTTCTAGCTTCCTTCCTTATTTGATTACTGTGGATCTCATCTTTGAGCTGTTACTCTGGAGGTACCCAGTAAGCCTTTTACCAGGACTGAACAAAGGCACTTGCAGTTCTCAAGACTTGAGACAGGGAGAACGTTTACATTCCACCTGGCAATGAATATTACATTATTGCTCTGAAATTTCAAATGTAAGCATAGGAAAAAAATGTTAAGAGAAACACTTTTAAAAGCTAATGTAAAGATAAACTTAGATTAATTATATGGTAGTATTGGTAAGTGATCCACTGGTCTGAGTTCCAGAAAAGGAAGGTCTTAGAGCAGGACTTGGAGCTGTTTTAGCAGTACTTAATGGCAGCATTGACCCAAAGATTCTTTAGAAGCTGAGTTTTTCTGCATTGATCTACTGTTTAAGAAAGGTTCAGGTTTGCTTTACAAACAAAACATTTTAAAAATCCTTGTGAGTTAACCCCGCTGTTCAGTGTGGGGATCTTCTGTGGCCAAACAGGTTTGCTTGCTTTCCCAAAGTCCTTCTTCTCAGTAATGTCTCTTAGATAAGGGCTGCTTTGGATATTTTTAAATTGCATATGGAGTTAATAACCTTAGTGGAAGAGCTGGCATAGTTTATGCCAACTGCTGATTTGTCCCTGCTCCATGGAAAAGCTTCCATCCTGTGGGAAAATGCAAGTGTCTGTATTTTACAATTTAAGTGTCAAGTTATTCCCATTTGTCTTTGGTTGTAGTTGCAACAAAGCTCTGTTACCACAAACCTGTACAAGGCAACCCCTGTGCAAGGGCAGAGACTTTCCTGAGTTTTCTGAGGTGCCCAAAAGTCTGTGTTTTATCAACAAGAAAGATTTGGGTGTGGGATTAATTAAGGAAAGGTGAGCTGTGGGACCTGGAAAGAGAGGCGGAGAGCCAAGCTAAACAGGGTAATTCCTGGCTGACTCTCCAGTTAGTGCTGCATTAGTCTTCATCTCTTCGTTAGTGCCCAGCTGTCCTAGATCAAAGGACAGTCAACTTGCTGCATCCTGAGGCCCTTGGCCTCTAATCTTCCACAACACATACAGTTGACTTGATTTTCCCCTTTGTTTGATGCTTGTTGTTATGGACTTATTTTGACCCGTGAGGATAAATGATTGCAAAAAGCAAAGAATGAACACAAAATAGTTTCCTGTTTAGAATCTGGTTGTTTGTGTGTAATTATTGAGTGAAGGCCCAGGGAGGGTTGTCCTGAAGGAAGGGTGATTCAGGCTGTTGATGGAGGAAGCTGGGAGGTGGGTGGGGAGGTAGTGCATCTCCAAGGGCTGGATCTTGCAAGGGGCAGGGGGAGGTGAGGTGTGCAGAACTGGGTACGTGCTGATGTTGGTGGCTCTCCACACAGATCTGTATCAGTGCAGATACATGCTTGCAGCAGAGGCATGTTGTGCATTTCTGCTTGGTGCTCTTCAGTTGTTAGTTTTCTTCTTTCCTGATAAAACATAGGAAGAAAATAGAAGGCCATGGCTAAAAGAATTTTACATCTCGGAGTGAATCATTGTGCTCAAAGGCACAAAACAGAGGTTGATATAGCAGGAAGAAAGTGCCTTCCCCTATCAGCTGAAGGGTGTTTCACCCCTTCATTTGAAGCAGCTGATCTCAGCTGCTGTGAGAGAGACATCTGGTATTGCTCAGTGTGGCAGCTCCTATCCTGAAAAGCAAACACATCCTGCCTTATACAGGAAGACTTGTTGCCTGCAGTGACAAGTGGATTATGTGGTGTGTAAGCAGCTTTACTTTATGGTGCTGGGTAAGATGTAACCAGTCGGCAAACTGAGCTGGTCAAGGATTTTATGAGCACCAAAGCAATCCTGTATGGCAGCCAGTCCCTTGCCTGGTTGAGACTGCTTGTACATTTGCCCCTAACAGTTGGCTGACAATGTTTGCATGTGCTCAGACCCCTAACCTGTCTTGCTCAGTCCTGTCTTGAGTGGACTAGACTGAAAAGTCAGAGCAGACTAGTGTATAAACCCTGATTTGTCACCAGATCCTCCTCATAGTTAAGTTCACACACGCTGTGAACAATTAAACGTTATGTGACCAGGGCATTTCACATGGTAAGTGTAGAGAGAGCATAAGGAATTGCAGAATCCCACTGTTGTCTCAGGCTCCATTTGTCCTAGCTCATCTAGTTAGATTAAAGAAATGTTGTTTCTCTGTATTTGTACTGTTTGATCCAGTACCACATGGTATATTTTCTCTACAGTTCTTGCACAGTTCCCATCCAGTTTAGTATCTCTGTATTTATTCCAGATTGTTGGGGTTTGCACAGAGGAACTGCATGCAGCTCAGCAGTGGAACGGTCAGGGGATCTTGGAACTGCTTCGGACTGTCCCAGTGTAAGTGGTCATAGAGCCCATATAGAGGAGCATTTCCATAGAGAACAATTCACTTGTTTATTTTTATTAACAATCTTTAACTTGTTGATGGAACTTATTATTTAATCTGTGCTGTAGCAAGAGATGGGAATTCATTGCAAATCTTTTCTCACGCACAGACACTTAGATGGCAAATTAATGCATGTGGAAGTCCACATGTTCAGGGTGAAACAGAATGAGGTCTTGAAAGCTTAATTTCCTCCCTCTTATGCCTGCAGGGTTTTCTCATTGGTTCTTCCTGAGAGAGCTGGGATAACTGTTACTGGTGACCTCTCTGTGTAGTTCAAAAGAAAGGAAGGAGAGGGTCTGGCTTTCAAAGCTCGGGTACTGTCTGAAAGTGAGAAAGTCACTCTCAAGCTGGTCCCACTCTTGGTGGGCCAGTTTGCAACAGGAGGAGCATTCATGCAAGTGAAGTTCATTGTTTCGCCGTGGGAAAAATAACAAAGATGCTGTTGGGTTAAGGAGGAGAGATGGGTTTTAAATGGTAAATGATATGTTGATGCTTTATTTGCTGCCAGGCTGCAGCTAAACATTTCTGGCTTGCAGGTGTTTTGTTTAAATATTTTTAAATTTAGTGGAAGTTATTGCCATGTGATTGTAGCTCAAAAGACTTCTTTTTTTTAAAACAAAATAGTTCTGAATATGTGTTTCTGAGCACAATAGTACACTCTCTAGTGCCACTATAACCTTGAATTGATTGATTATTTGGAAGAGCTGGACTTCCTAAACTTGCATGTTTCCCTTTTTAGGCCCAAGTACAGATAATTCATGCAAATGCCCTAAAGAAGAGTGTATTAGTCCAGCTACAAGCTTTGTTTCTGGGTCCCCAAGAAAATAAACACTTTCTGCACCTCCCCTGGCTCCTCTAAGTCAGTACAGATATAGCACCCCTCTCCTCGGTCTGCTCTCAGTGTTGATTTTTGGCTTTTCTGCTGTGGTACAAGCACCTTTCCAAGGATAAAATGAGACCCAAATGTGCATGATTTGAAGGCAAAGCTACAAACTACTAAGCCATTGATGTCGAGTTGGGGTAAAAATCTCTTGAATCCCCATGAGGAATAGAAGCAGGTCACACTTCTGCAGTTAATAATTCACAGCTTCCAAAGTGATGTGAAAAAAGAGTTGCTATCAATGCATCTGAAAAACTATAAAACATTAACTTTTCTTGCTCTCACTCTAAGTGCTTTGGGAGACTAACACAGACTGGGCCAGAGGAGGGGGCTTTTGACTGCAGTAAGTGTCTCATGAAAAAAAGTAAAACTTTTTTTATGGCAGTTCCAAAAGACTTCAGTTTTTACCTCAAATGAAAAGCACTATCTAAGGCTGACTTCTGCAGTCTGGCTGCACTGTGACCCAAAGGAAAAATCTCTGAGTAGTTCATTATCAGAGTAATCTGTTTTCTATCACCTTTGTTGGGAAACATCTTGACCCTTCCAATTCTATTGCTAATGAAAACAAATATTTTCATGAACTATCTGAGTACTTGACCATTAAGTACCAACTGAGCTAAATGTCTGTTGTGGGGATATTTATCAGAGCCATAAGTTCTTTCTGGTACTGAACTTGACTGATGATTTTGGCAAAAAGTGCAGCCCCGCTGGGACCCTACTCTATCTTTAGATACAGAACAGAGGTATAAATCTTGACCCCATGCCTTGCCCATCTGCCTTAGACCCAGGCTACACTGAATTTCTCAGTCCCAATTCAGTTACCTGTAAAGATTAAAGCCCAGCTCAGTCTTGTATGAATAAGTGGGCCTGCAACAGGGAATTATGACCTGTGTCAGTCCTGACAGCTCTGCAAGTTTTGGTGGTGCCAGCCACTAAGCAGGTCAACCACTAGGTCATGAAGGGGTTTTATTAACTCTTTGGGAAATGTAAAGGGCAAATGCATGCTATGGGAGGTATATGCAGCATAGAGGGGCTTCTAGGCTTGTTTTAAACTCTTACCTTGTGCTCCCTTCCAGTACACCTCCACTCTGAGGACCCTTGGGGAGTTCTAGCTAAAGAATTTCTTTGGTTCATTATATGTCTGTCTTTCTTTGTAGAGCTGGAGGCCCCTGGTTGATAACAGATATGCGAAGAGGAGAGACAATATTCGAGATTGACCCACATCTGCAAGTATGTCTTTAGTTTATAAAATGTCATGTCTTTTGTCACAGCCAGGGAGAATTGCTTTAATGATATACAACAGTTCTATTACCTTCTCTAAAGGTGCTTTGATCTTCTCAACATTTGCAATCATCCTGGAAAAGTCTTAGAAACTTTTCCCTCACAGAGGTGGTTCAAGAGGGCACATGTCCAGCCCCAGGTCTAGGAAGAAAGTTAGAGGAAGGAGACCAGGAAAACAGAATCTCCTACGTGAAACAAATTGGTGAGGTTTGGAATGGATGTTTTAGAAAGGAGGAAAATAGAAGAAGATGAAAGAACATAGAACAATACAAGATTTAGAAATGATACATCAGGAAATTCCTCCTTTCTTTTATATTGCAAGCATAAGGAGATATACAGAAAACTCAAAACCACCTAAGTACTATTTTTTCACAGCAAATGTGACAGTGTAGCTCATTCTTGTAGGATGTCACTTGAGGCCAAGTAGTTAGTGTGGTCTGAGAATTAATGGGAAGCCAAAAGTATCACATGCAGTTATTAATAATCCATGCAGGAAGATATACTGAACCTTCTTTTTCAGAGTTCAAGTTAATTTCTGACATTTAAAGATCAGAACAGGACCTCAATGGAGAGGTCACTCTCCTATGGACTTTTGCTGATCCGTGCATTTGGGAGACAATTCTGCATTCCTTCAGCAGAGTTATGGTACTGGAGTACATGGGTCCCCAGGCAAATCCAGCACAGTGCTGGGCATGTTTCAGTGAATCACTGTGTGTTTGCCTTTAACAGAGAACTTATGGCTTAGCCTGGCAGGGCACGTGCATATGTGCACATTTTGCACAAGCTATTGCATTTGCTCATGGTCTGCATGTCTGCATCTGATTACCCTCAGTTGCCTCACAACATCTTTTATTTTGAAAGCTTAAGAACAAAACCAAATTCTACTTTTACTGTTTTTGAGGATTTGTTCATCTAAAATAACCCCAGTCTGAGAAACACACACACACAAAAAAAGTTCAGCAAATGTCCCACAGTATGGGAGCTAATACAGCTCCAAGTCCCATAAAGTTTTCAGGCTCTTCAGAACTTTGCCCTCTCCCTTCCTGGAAGGTGTTTCTGTTCTCTGCACACTGGTGATTCCTAATGATAACAGGGTTTTCTTCAATTTACTGTAAATGAAAAATAGCTCAGTTTACTGGAATCTGAGTCAGCCAAGGCAAGTTAAGGCAAATGAAGAGTACCTCTGCCTCACCAGTGTGTCCTGCTGCTGAAAGCTGCTATGTCTGTGGTCCTTCCGGACTTCACACTGAAGACATTCCTGTTTCTGTTCTCGCTTGCCCTTGCAGCAGTCCATATGTGCAGGTGCGTGTGTGTGTGTGTGTGCACCTCCTTCCTGTTCTGCTGCTGCAGCCCCTGGGAATTCATAGGGCAAAACGTGCTGCTGAGTCCTGCAAAGAGCCTTTGCTGAGTGCAGGGAGCAAGGGCTGTGCCAGGCTGAGTTCAGCCACGTCATTAGAGCTCCTGCTCTAATTAGTGGGGAAAGGATAAAGTGTCATTTTCTTGGTGGTGGTACAGGGTGTGTGAGACCAGAAGGGCAGCAGGGGAAGAGAGGTGGAGGGGAGAGAGGGAGCAGGCAGAGAAAATGGACAACTTTCCCGGAGCCAGCAAGCATGTTGTCTGCCTGGGAAGCAGGCAGAGCTTGTTTGGAGGCTGCATTGTCTCTTGTGGGAATTGGTTGAGGCCTAAACCCAGCCCTGGCAGCAGCAGCTGTACTTTCTGTTCGGAGTTGCTGAGAATGGATCCCAACTAAGATGTCATCCCAGGATGTCGGCAATTAACACTGTGGCAACGCTGGCTGTTTTCTGTTCAGCCAGGCTTCCCTGTAGGCCATTCAGATTTCCCTGGCAGCACTGTCAAACAATCCCTGTCGGTCCCTAGCTCTGCACTGATTCTCAGTGCTTTGCTTCTGTTTAGCAGATATCTCAGAAGAGAATAAAGCTGATTTGAATTTCCTGAGTTGTGGTTGCTGCTCTGCGGGTCACACTGCAGTGCTCTGGCTCGTTTAAAAAGGGATCAATGACTTATAAGAGCCTCAGAGCATCCCTCCCACATGCTGAGAGGAAAATAGGACAGAAACATCCTTTGAGGAAGGAAAGAGCTGAACCTCCTTTGCCCTGGGCTCCTTCAACCTCCTAGAGCTCAGGCTGCCCTTTCAAGGGAAGAACAGCCCCTCAGTCCAGGCAACTCTTTGCTGGCTAAAGATGGGGTAGAACTGTGAATTGCCACAGCCGAGTCTGAACTGGTTGGGGTTTTTTTGGACTTTTCCCCCTTCAACATCAATACTCGCAAACATTATAAAACAGGCGTGCAAATTAGGCTGCCTTAAGCCATCTCGTTTCCATCAGCTCCCCTTGATCTCCAAGGGATGCCAACAGAGCAGCACTTCTTCCCCTGAGGAAGTGCTCTGCAAGCCAGCTGAGCTGCAGATGAGAGTCCCTTTGCCTCTCCCCGAGGCTCTGCACACTGTCCTCAGGGCCCGGCTGCAGGGATGGAGGAGCAAGTCCCAACAGAGCCTCAGGGCCCTCTGGACTCTTCTGCTCCCTGTTCATGGGCAAGTTTGGTGGCTCTCCCATGCTTCCCCAATGACTGGGATGAAAAATAACCATGCTGACAAGTTACACCTCTCCATGCCAGCTGATCTGGGTCCTCACAGAGCATTGCGGAGGGCTCCCGAAGGAGCCACGTGCTGAATCTCACTTAAAGCATTGTTTGCATATGTAGGAACGGATGTATTTTTATTTCTTTTTCCACAACTTCTATTTCTGGGTAAGACAACTAATTTCATGTTTAGGATGTAACAAAAGAAAATCCCAGCAGATTTGCTATTTCTCAGATTTTCCTATTACGTTTTCAAGAAACCAGTTTCCCCTGACGCCAGAGGAAGATCGCGACAAGGAGCAGTCTCTCAGGGAGAGAGATGGAAGGCAGTCTCTTGAATACTTAAGTCTAAGTCAAGACTGTTCTGGTCCTACCCCCAGCCACAGGATCCTGCTTCCACTTTTGGGCCAAAGAGTGGATTTTGGGAGGTGATCCAGATGAAGGGGAAAAAAAAAAAAAAGAGTTGGCTCAAGGGAAGGGGTAGGAGCACATGGAGGAGGGTGGGACTGCAGTCACTGCAAATTACATCAACTTAAACCGCTGTGCAACCACACCCTGAGTGCTTGTGCTTATCTTTGAGCTGCTCAAATCCTCTCTTGAATGATCACAAGAAAAGGCAGTGCTCTTCCTTGAGCACAGCGTGCACAGCTGGGCAAGCGGAGAGACCTGGATTTAGCCTGGAAACTGTTTCTTAGGGGATAGACTTGGCAAAGCACTGGATGCTTGCACAGTGTATCGTCTGCAGTGAGGAGATAATACACTGGAGGATGGTAACATGGAGCAGAGAGATCCACTCGCATTGTGCATAACACAGCTCTGCTCTCTCCTCAAATCTTCAACATTTCTTGGGGCTGGTTGCTTGCTTTGAGTTGACTGAGATGTATGCAGAGAGATGGAGACCTTGCTGGTGTGACCGAGTGGTACCACAAGTGATACCCCTTCAGAAAAGGGTGAAACAAGGCGGGTTGGTTCGGAGCCAGGGGAGAGGTGACAGCAGTTCCTTCCTCAGCGATGCTCAGCCCCGAGTTTGTTCAGCTCAACATTACCCCCTTGTGGGTCACAGGTGGAAATTCAAACCAATGCCAGTGTCTGAGCAGGTAGTATCCCGTGGAAGTTTTGGCTGTAGCTTGGGGCAGTCTTGCTGTCAGCAGATGCATATGTCCTTGAGAAAATGCCTGGTACCTTGGAGCATCCAACTGGCTGTGGTTGGTGTGTGACAACACCCAAACGCTGGTTGTGTGCTTGGAAGGTCCAACTTGTAAGGGAGGGAGTTTATTTATTTGCCAATAGAGAAAGCCATGCAAAAGCTTTGACACTGGGAACAGACCTGTGTCTCCTTGCACATCCAAATCTGCACGTTCGTCCTTTATGGAACATTGCAGCACACTGGAAAGCAGAGGTTGTCTGGGCAGTTTGCAAATGAAGAACCCTTGTGAATGATTAGTCTCTCCATGAGCTGTTTTCATTGTAGGACTCCTTGGTAAGGTTGAAAAGAGAACTTTCAGTTATTCAGGGGTTTGTTGTCATTGGCATACAGATCGACTATATGCCAGTAGATCAACTGCTAAGCTCTGCTTTATACAGGAGTGTGTAATGTAGTGTCTTAAATACTTCGAGTTGGTGTAGATAAGTGAAAGAGGCAACCCTGCACACTCCAAGCCATTGGTTTCCACCTCTCTCTTTCTCTGCTCTGTGCCTGCCAGGGCCATGTAGTGAAGCAGAGGGGAAGGAGTGGAAGTTCAGATCAATCTGCTGGGGAAAAGGTTTGTTCAGTTCAGACCAGCTCCCTGATTTGGCTCAATGTGCAGTCACTGTTTGCTGACACACCAAAGCACGGGGGCCAGAAAGTGAAAACTGTCCCCAAAGAGGGATCTGCAGGAGCTGCCAGAGGTTGGGCTGCACCATGGTGGGTTCCAGCCCAGGTTCAAGGCACACCCAAAAAAGTCTTGGTGTTTTGGATCTTTTCAAGCAGGAGAGAGTTGACAAAGGGATTGAGACAGATGGCTCAAACCTGAGTGGAGTGAGTGCCAAATGTGCCTGGGATGACCTCAGCCGGCCACCCGAGGATGATGAAGACAGCAGGAGCATCTGCATTGGGACCCAGCCACGGCGGCTCTCGGGGAAAGGTAAGAGCTCCTAGGCCAAGTCACTGTCGTGACCTTTTGGCTTGTTCTCTGGTGGGTCTGGGCAGTGCACTGAGTCACACAGCATCTTCGTGCTCATAACAAACACCACAGTTATTGGGAGGCTCTGTGTGTCTCAGGGGAGCAAAATTAATTTTGGCGTGGCCTCTTTGAGGAAGGCAGGGGAGAGGAGAAGAGATCTTGGCATTGTTTTGTCTAAATGTTTTTTTCAGTTTTTAGGCAAATCGTAATCTGAATCTGCAAAGTTAAACTGAGCACTTGGTGAAACCAGGACTGTAAACACCTGCAAGGTGAAGCAATTGTATTTTCCCAGGCTTTGTTCCTTATTAACATTGTCACTTCTTGGGTGGCAAGTTGAACTGACACTACACATTGCTGCAGCTGAACTCAAGGGATTTTTGCAAATACAGAACTCTGGAAAGAAGAAATAAAATACAGTGGAGTTCCCCTTTGCAGTGAGATGCCCTCTTAGGGTATGGATGTCATAGCCTTTACAGTGGCTTGAAATTATGCATGTTACCTTTCAAATAGGTGAAACAACATAAAATTTGAGGGCTTAATATTTCTTGGAATTAACAGTGGTTTCCACAAAAATGGTAATTTACTTGTTCTGAAGTTGACAGTAAGAATTATTTAAAGGCATATAGAGTTTCTTCTGGCTTCTGTGCAAATATTTTGAACAGCACTGGATCTAAACAGGCCGTTTTTCCTCAGCTTTGCAAAGGAAATGCCAAATATAGGTATACGTGGTGAAATTTGTATATTCTTCAAAAGATTTTGAAATTATTTGGATATTCTTTTGTCCACCCAATTCTCACATTTCTCAAGAAAATATAAGAAAACTTCTAGGAAAGGCAGGAAAGCTTCCTATTGAAAGTGTTTGGCCAGTAGACATTTTAGAAAAATGCAGAAGTAAAAAGACTGCATCTGAACTGCATAATTTGCAGCTTATTTTCAGATGTGAGCTTGAGGCTAACGGTTGCTTTGCATAAAATTTCCTTCTTTTGTGAAGCTTGTTGTAAATTAATCAACACATTTGCAAAGCCAATTGCAAAAGACTTTCGAACTTTCATACACTCATTTGCTAAAGGAACAAATTCCTCTTAAGTCTAGTGGGAAAAATGATTTCCAGTACAAAGGCTTGGAAGTATCAGGAGATTCTGTGAGAGCTACAGAAACAGCAAACACTTCATTTATGAAAATTTACAAAACTACTCAGAATTTCCTCATCAAGAGGACTCATTACCAAAGGTTCCAGCTCTCCTTGCCTGACATAACATCATAGCCCGAACCAAACGCATTCAAGCTGACTTTATAAAGTGAAATAACTCCTAAAAAAGTGCAGTTAAGTATTAAACCATAGCATCTCTTTATTTCTTCCTGAAGGGGAAGAGTTTAGATGAAACACATCTTGTGTCTGTTATGTTTCTGGGGACTCTAAATCATGTTAAAAAAACTTCTCTTTGCAGATACAGAGCAAATCAGGGAGACTTTGCGGAGAGGGCTTGAGATTAACAGCAAACCTGTCCTACCTCCAATCAATGCACAAAGACAGAACGGGTTGAACCACGACCGAGCACCGTGAGTTTTCACCTTGCACACCCAGATGGTGGCATAGGGAGGCTAAAGAGCTCAGCATGGAAAACAAAGTTGAACCTGGGTGGGAAGAGACTTGGCAAGGGGAGAGGGAATCTAGCAGTGAATACTTGCAAAGTGCAAAGATTGAGGGAGAAGAGTTGTCCAGGTTGGATTAGTGGACAAGTACTCAGGAGGGAAGCTTTTGAGAGAGATTTTGGGCAAACCTTGCTAATGCAGAGTGGCTCTGACTGTGTTCTTTAGAATGTGCTGTTCGTGGTCTGCTGTGTTTGAAATCAGACTGGACTGATCCCTATAAAATGGACTATGCTGAAAAGTGCTATGCAGAGCTTGGTGGCATAGATGACTGCTGATATTTTCACCTGAGTATTTTGTTTTCAGGCTCATACTTACAAACCTTTTGGTTAAAATACTGATTTATTTTTTTTCTAAGTGACTTTGATCTTGCCTTGCTTAAACAGGTGGATTCTGTCAGTAATTATATGCCAATACTACCCTGGTCTCTAATAGTCTAACAGGTGATTTAAATGGGACTAGATGGGCCTGTAGATCTCTCATTTGTAACTTTTTACTTCAGTGAATCTATAGGAAATTACCTGTGGTTTCAAGCCATCTGTAGTTTATGCACTTCTGTCTTTTTTAGTTTCTCCCCTCCCCCTCTTAGGCTTCAATTACTAGTTAAGTGTTTTCCCATCAATTTTAATGTTTTCATGTAAATGATACAGAAGGACATGCATCTTTGCAGCACTCTTTCATCTTGGCATTTCCTCCGGTTTTAGTCTCTGATGAACACTTGTGCTTTCTTGTTCCAAGAGTAAAGATCATCATGAAATCAGTGCTTTCCTGTAGTGCCAGGCAGGGACAGCATCCTGCTCTGTTTCAATTCCTGTTTCATTCTTGATTCAGTCATTTCATGAGAAAAATATTTCTTGTTCTTTCTTATTCCATTTTGTGGGTGACTTCTGATGTGCTTCATATGTGAATGTTTCTGAGTTGCCTAATCCTTTTGGGGAAGTATTATGTCAATTGCTGATGCTGCATACTAATAACTAATATGAGATACTGGTGCTTGGGTTAAAAAAAAATCTCAAATTGCTTTATTATTGCTTTAGCGATAATCTTACTTATGCTATATAGTAATTATATGGAGCCAGATTCTGACCTGACTTGGGTTTTGAGCAGTATTTCCCTGCCTGAAGGTTGGTCACATTGGCCCCACTGAAAAAAAATACTAAATTGTACCATCTGATTTGCACAAATCACACCCAGACTTGGAAGGCTCAAAAGTACTGGGCAGGGTTTCTCACAGATGCTGGGCTCCTGCATGCATCTGCATGCCCATTGTGAGCTCTGAGTCTACAGTGGTTGGGGATGACCAGAAACATTTTGGGTGCACATCAGGTCAAGGAGGCAGCTGATGGGTAAGCCTTAAAGCTGGGAGGCAGTTGTTGCTTAGATAAGGCAGCTTTACGTTATTCAGGGTAAGATAAACAGAGATAGGCTTGAGACAGAGTGGTGAAAGGTTAGCAAAGGTCTAAGATGAAGCATACAAATATTTACCTGGGTTTTTAACTGTTCCGAGACAGAGAGGAAGGCAGGTCAAATTCAGAGCCTTGTATCTGACAGTGCTCTTTGCTGCAAATCTCTCTAACCTGCAGCGGCTGTGCACCCACCCTGCCTGAAGCCTGAGGGGTAGGAGTGGCTGGGTCCCAGTGTTTGCCTCCTAGAAGATCAATACATTTCTCTGAAGTCTATGGTTATCACTGGGGAAACTGATAGCTAGCCTGTTTCTCCACAACAGCACTGCAGTTAAGGAAAGAGAACTATCAGCTTTGTTACTCTGGTGGGATAGGGGAGATCTCAACTTAAAAGAGCAGTGTGTCCTAATACTTCCTTCCTCCATCTTACTGACTACTTTGAGGGAAGTTTGAAAAAAAAAAAAAAGGAAGTTTTCTACTTTTGTAGTGACTTCCCTTCTCAAATTCATGTAGCAGATACAATGGGACTTGTTCAATGCATTGACCATACTGAAACGGCTGGTTTGTGCTGGAAAGAAGTGTTCACTCACAACCTTTTACTAACTGGTACTTAAATCAGAAATGATGATTACCCTTACTGTGGCTAAAACTGATCAGTCAACATATTTTCCAGAACAGTGTGATACAGATGAAGCAGAAGAGGAAGATCTTGTTATGTCTCAGCCTTTCTTAATACACTGTTTCAGCATGTCTTATGCATTTGAGCAAAATTGCTCAATGTGCTATTAAGTACAAGAGTATGATATGGAGGCTCTCATCTCCAGCTGCTGCACAGGAATGTAACTTAGAAGCTCAGCTTTTGCATGCAGTAATGTATCCATATCCATGTTCCCTATAGGTACCTGCAGGGGTTAAGGCTGAGACACGAAAGGTACAAACCCCAGTGCAGATACAGCCATTTCATAGGACTTGCAAGTACCTGAGATGGACAATTCTGCACATAGACCTAGTCCTTCTGGTGTGATCCTTGCTTGGATTGCTTGGGCCTGGTAGGGCTGGGACTCAGTTCTGTCCTTCACTGTAAATCTTGTATAATCAAAGGCAAGTCATTTAGCTATTGAGCTTCAGTTTCTGAATCTATAAAATGGGACTAATAACAATGTCATCTTCTTGAGGCACCACAAGGATAAATATGTTAACGATTACGAGGTGCTAGCTGATGGGAAGCAGGCTTGTGTGTAATCATATCCTGCACTGTACACACCAGACCATAAAATATCAAACCCGTGGTTCTTTGCAAGGGTCCTCTGAATAACTGGTGCGTTAGAAGCTCTTCAGAAACTTGACAGAAACGCTCTGCTGGGGAATGGCAAATTGTTTCAAATCTGCTTTCCATAGGGAGCACTGCAGAACCCCAGGCTGTCAAATTTGCACCCAGCTGACATTAGGATGCTAAAGCCTGACACAGACTCTAATGGCTTTGTGCAGAAGAGGAATGTGCTGTTTATTTATCATGGGTTTGCAACCACCAACTGCTTTCCTAGTAGCCTTCTTCCCTTTCTTTTATCCTAACCCTACCACCCACGCAGAACAGTCTATTAGGGCTTAAAGCAGACAACCTGTTCTGCATTCAGTGTCACAAAATAGTATCAGAAACACTCAAACTTCCAAATATTTATTTATATAAAACATAGAAGATCTAGATTCCATACAAACTTCCCAGTCTTTGACCGTTTTCAGCACTTATGCAAAAGCTTCACGTTGTTTGGTTGCAGATAGGGCTTGATTCAGTGTTTTGGCTCCAACAAAGCACATACTTACATGTTAAGCATGCATATTACCAGTTGTTCACTGTCCCAGAGTCCTAAAAAAACAATTCCTTTGAGAAAAGCTGGTTTCTGTCAAAACCCTGTTGGGCAGCTGTAGTACTTTGATTCATTAGTGTTATTACTGTGGACTGTGTAGCCCTTTTTCTCCTAAGGATATGAATAAAAGCACTCTTAAAGCTTAAAACTGCATTGGACGTCTGTTTCTCAAAATGACTGTTAGCTCAGTTCATAAGCAGTCATTAAATCAGTTCATATGTATTAAACAAAAGAACATGTAAATTAATCTTTGGAAACATGACTAATCATTTTGACCATAGGTAACCAAATACTGTCAGTTACCTCTTGGAAAAATAAGGCATGTATGAATACAAATGCGCTTTTCAGTGGCATGTTATTTATTTCCTAGGACCGATCAGCTTCATAGGTGCTGCTCAGAGAGACAGAAAGGCAAGGCTCCCAGTCTCCTGAGCCATGCAGATTCACTCTTGCTGGATATGGAAAGCTGTTACCCACAGAGGATGTTTAAATGTCAGACTAAACACTGCTGCTGTTAAGACTTCAGTGGGCTGGAAGCTCCAGATGTCAAAGTTCAGTGACACTTGTGGAGTCTTGCTCCGTTCACTATTTAATTTCTTGATGTAATAATTTCTGGGGCCGAGTCTTTAGTTGTCCCTGGCAATTAGCTCTGTGCTCTCCTGTGAGGTAGGTGAGCAGTATCTCTGCGCTGCAGATGAGGATAGAAGAGTTAATTTGCCACAGTTGCAGTAAGAACCAGGGTTGGGATAGGGGAATTCTTGACCTTTTCCACCCCTCAAGGGCCCCCTTGATCATGCAGCATTGCTGAAAGTGATGTTTTTTCTGCCTCTTGGCTGACTCAGACTGTTCTACAGTGAGCTGAGGCATGGAGTAAAAAACTAGAGCTAGCACACGGCATTATTGCACGTGTTAAAGCTAAAATTATCTGTAATTGTTGGATTTCACTGTGCCAGGATTCAGGTATTGCCCACGCACATCCCCAGTGTCTGAAGGTGAGGTTTGAGTGACAGAAAAAGGTCTCCCAAGGCTGTATTACTTTGACAAGGCTTTTCCAGCATGTCTCTGCTGTTTATCGCTCTCCCCCTTCTTAAGAAGGATCAAGTGGTGTGGTTCAACATGCCTGATTCTGGGATTTCTGTCTGGGATTTCCCGGGTAACTGTGCTTGTGCTGGTCCCCTCATGCCCTGTGGTCATTTGTCCAGGGACCCACAAAGACCTCAAATCCCATCTACATCCAATTTCCAGGCAGAAAGACAGGTTGAGTCTAGGGAAACCTGAACATATGGTAGGTCTGTGGCCATGTGCTAATTCCATCCAGCCCTGAACAGTTTCCAGCTGTGCAGGGGTAATGAAGGCAGGTTCCTGGCAAACACAGTAGGGAACAACCCTCTGGCAGGTGGGGCTGGCAGGACTGTCCTGGTGGTGACCTGCTGGAGCACTGCACCCTGAGCATCTCAGGTGGTTGTCTGTCCCTTGTGGGAAGAGGGAGTTGTGTCACTCCAGGATTTCTCCCAGGATAACCCCAGACTGTCACACAGTGTGCCTGGTTTGGACCACATGAGTAATAGTGGCACCACTTCCAGGACTGGAGTCCACTGCCCTTGTAGATCCTCTGACTTGGTAAATAGGGCGTGTGGATTTCTCCTGTCAGGGAGTTGCATTGGGTTAATGCACGTTAATGAGCTCCATCTGAGCAGAATTTCTGAGGAAGCTCTGACGGTAATACCAAGATGTAGGATTTGCTTCCAGGCGACTCTGCACTTTGCTTCTCCCAGTTGCACTGGGTTTTGAATCTGCTTCATTTGGGTGGAGGGGAGCTGTTGTCTGTGTAGCTCGTTTCCTGTCTTCAATTCTTGGAGGCAAAATTTACTTAAAGGCATTCTCTGAAACTGTCTGGTTCTGGCTAGGCTTTCTGATTCTGCAACCACTGAAGAAGTAAGTTTCCAATCCATGCTTATTTAGGCATGCTCTCTCATTGCAACGCCATTCAGCGGTGTCCTGCTTGAGTCAGGAATGCTGAATGGGGGGAGGCAATATAGTTTAGGGAGTGTCTCTCAGCATGAGGTTGAGTGCTGGGTGACAAGCTTGCAAATCAGAAAAGTAAATGTCTGGAAAACCAGTGTCAGTAGAAGTGCAGGACAAGGCACCATGCTAATAATTTGCACTCCTGCATAGTTTTTCCCATCTAAGAATCCAAAAGTGCTTTGCAAACATTGACTTAATCCTTGCAACACCCCTATGTGGAAAAATGTCTCAGTTTTTACAGACAGGGAACCTGAAGCATAAAAGAGTTGTTTGACTTTGCTCATGAATCTGCAGGGTGCAAGTGGCACAGCCTAAATCTCTCAATCCCAGTTCAGGTGCAGGTCTTGGAACAGTCTGGCCCCTGCAAGCTCTGACAGCAGTTATTATGCAGCTCTCCAAAGGGATATGTGAGTGGCAAGAGGATTGCTGCTACTGGCATTGTCCTTGCAGCCCTTCCATGCCAGAAAATGCACACAGAACATCGTCACTGTCCTGTTTACCCAGGCTGAGGACTCGAGCTCCCCTTGTCTGTGTGACCACGGCAGGAGCTGTGTGTCCTCCCCACTTCTGCACTTACTTGCCTTGGTGTGTTTGTGACGTGCTGTAACACTGTGTGCCAAGATGCTTAGGGCTCTTTCCCACAACTGCTGGTTTGCCCTTCAGGGAAAACTGTGGGAAAGACACTGGAAGATTGTTGGCACTTAAGTGATCTTTGACCATATCTTCTTGAGGGAGTGAGGAGTTTTGAAACAGCCAAGGTTGGAAAGGGAAGAAGGGCGGGGAAAGAAAGGAAAAGTGGTCAGACCTTTCTCTCCCAGCTGTATAAGCTTCCACTGATGGTTTGCATTTGCTAACTCACAGTGCTGGGGCTTATATGGAGGAAGAAAGGAACAATGACAGAAACTAACGTCGGTGATGCAGTGGGCACTCACTCCTACAAAGAGCCCCTGCTGTGGTCAACTTCCAACAGCATGTCCCTTGTGATTTTGGTACATGCGAGAGTAGCTTGGAAATGTAGCAAAATTATGCTCCATATCAGCAACAGGGCTTGGAAGGGAACTGAGGTCTCTTTCCTTGACAGACCATGAGATCAAGTGCTCTGATCATAAAGCGAAACGCAAGTGCAAGAATAAATAAACCTTTCTTAATCCGATCAACCTGGTTATTCTGGAATCCCGTAAAATAACTGCCAGTGGTTGCTGGAGAAGGGGTTGCTATAAACATGACTTAGAAGGAGAGGACATCCAAACTTTGTGCAATCCAGTGATTGCATTGGCGATTTTCCAGGATCCCCACGGGTTGCTGCTAATTGGCATTAAATGAAGCAGGTTGCAGCCACCCTCATCTTTAATACAAAGAGAGGGTGCCCAGGAGGCTTACAGGTTCCAGCCTGTGGCTTCTCACATTGAGAAGGAGCACAGCACAGTGGGACGTGGAGTCTCCTTAGGCCCTTTCTCCTTGTTAGCAGAGGTCTGAGGAAGGCCACGTTGAACACCTTTGCAATGGTTTGACCACCCTCTCTTTCTCAAAAAAAGAACAAAAAAAAAAAGGAAAGAAAAAAAAATCAAATATGGCTTTAAATTCACATTAATCAGCATTCATGAGGTTTAACAAAAAAACAACAAACATAATTTCCTCCCTCTCTCCTCCTCCCAGAAGCAGACTACTGGTAGAAACCTAAGCTGGAAAAATAGTTGAAAGTCAGCTAAAGTCACCTTGGTAACTGCGGCAATACACTTGCCCAGAACAGGAGACATCAAACCCAACTACAAACAGCTTTAAAGAAACAAAAAGAATGTAATCATCTAAAGAATTAATCTGACAACTGCCCACGTTTACACCTCCCACAAGCTCCCAATCAGAGGGAAATGTGCTTTAATCTCCTCCAACTCCCCTCCAGTTTCACAAAACAGAGATGTGCAGTCCTTAAACTGGGGCATTTCCGGCATGCTGCTTCCATTTAAATCTGCTGCCTTTCCTAATGCAGCAGCCCTGGCTTTTGCAGACTTGTTTTTTCTGGACACTGAGAAACATGAATTTTTTTGTGTGGGTTGGATGAAGTATTAAATCTGGAATAGACAAAGTTTGCAACATTTTACATGATAGTCAGCTAGATCTTAGTCATAACAAGTAAAACTCGACTGACTTTTGCTGCTGATTTATTTGGTGATGGGGTGGAGGAAGCAATGACTTACGGGTAACTGACAGTCGTAAAAACAGAGATGTTAGTGTTAAAAAGCAAATTTTTTCTAGTGGATTTTTTTTTTCCCAAGTCTGAAAACTACAAGCTGTGGATGGCAATGTGTGTTACGACATGAATGTTTTATTAATAACAACCTAGAGGTCCTGCCGACCCTTTTTCTGGGCTATCACCCTTTGGAAGGGTGATACAGCACAAGGATTTCCAGTCCCAGAGAGAATTTTAGTTGGTCTTGCTGAGTCCCCATATCATGTGACACGTTTCCAAGTCTGAAAGTGATGGCACTGTGGCGTCTTGGTGTGTTAAGTGCAGTCCACAACACACAACTCTTGTTTAGAAAGGTATAGCTTAGAGAAAAGGTTATTTGCTTTCTACTATGGAAGTTTCACCTTTAATATCTGAAATTGTGTGAGCTTCACTGAAGTGAAATAAGAAACAAAGACTATGACTATTTTGGAAAATATTTGTGGAAAGGATTAATACTTTCATGTCATTCAAAGTATTAACTACCATTTTGCTTCAACTTTTTGACAGAAGAGCTGGTTACTTATTAATGTGAAGTCATAATTATTGACAGCCCTAAAGTCATGACAGTTCCGTTTGATAGTTATACATTAGTCAACATCTTCTCTTAAGCATATAATGACAAACAGCATTTGCTGTTTTTAATAAGACTTAGAAAGCTTTGCCCCTTGCCTCCAGAATACTGTCGTCATTCCTATTAGTGCATTAACAACCGAAGGCTGTTTCCCCTCCGGACTGCAGCCCCTTTGTAGCAGCTGTACTGGCTAGCATGGGGGAAACATAAAAACCCACCTTCAGCTCGGGGAGGGCTTGGAGGCCACGGGCATGGGGAGCTGTCCTGCAGCTGTCTGTCCTGCAGAAGCATGAACCTACAGCATCGATTGCCGGGCAGTTGTGTTATGGGAAGCACCCCACACACTCAGGCAGTCCAGGTGAGCAGGGCACAGTCTCTTGTCTGTAGCAATAACATTGCTGTAAAACTCCTGATCCGCTTCCAGGGTGCCTAAACTCTGGAACTGCATTTAGGAGTGCAGGCTTATGGCTTGCTTGAAAATCATGCGTTGCTAATGGCTGACCCTTTTGGTAGGGGCTGATAAATGAATGATTGGAAGCTGTAGACCACAGGCTGACTTTCCCACAGCTCACTGTGTATATAAGATCTGATAAGGAAGTTGAGACAAAGCTTAGCTTAAGGTCAACTGATCATTAATCAACTGTAACTGCACTTCTCAGGTAATCAGCCTGCAAAATGCTGGCCCACTCCACTCTTTGAAGACCCCACCTACAAAGAGCTGTAAAATGTTTGCTGAAGTAGATTAAACACAACTTTAAGTGCCACCTATGGACTACAAAGCATGTTGTGTCTTTGCTTCAGGGTTAACCCACTAAACTGACACTTTGCTGACTGTCAGTCCATCAGCCCACCCTGTGCATAAGCTCTATCCTGACCTACTGTGTCCCTGCTGGGTGCGTTATTGCTCTTGTGTGTTGCTAAAGCAGAACACAGGACATGTTGTACAGTTTTTATCTTGCAGGGAGCTGAGTTCTGATATCTTTCTCCTGCATGTCGCTGACCTGGCAATGCAGAGTATTTGCAGGCTTGCACCGTGAGATATCAGAGTTTAGCTTATTCCAGAGTGGGCAGCTCAGCCTCCTGGTGAAGGGCTCACCTGGGACTAGGTGACCTGGTGGAAGCAATAGGCTGATCTGCACTTCAATTCACACTGAACTGCACTGCTATGTGTGTGGTTGATGGGAGTAATTTTGGGACAACACTCAAAGGTAAAATCCAGTAAAGGTATCATCTGGGTCAAGCTGTTTCTTTACAAGCGTTTCCAGATGTACATTAAAGATGGTTCAGCTTGGATGGAGGAAAGATATTGTTTTAACAGTGTTCCCAAATTGAGCCACAGCTTGATAGCCTTGTTTGGCTGTTTGTCTGTCTGGCATAATGGAGACACATTGCAATGTGGCTTCTCAGTTCTCTCCCGCTTTCCCTGTCCCTCTCCTCTGGTGATTCTGTACTGTAGAAACTATCTTAAGAAAGTCTTACCTCTATTAAGTTCATATTGAATGCCAGGTGGCAAAAGTATAAATTAGTTATCAGACGCTTCACATAGGTCCATGTCATACATAAAAATTGTAACCCAGCCTGTCCTTCAGTCTTTGTTCTGGACTGTCAAGCAAGGGATCACACTGATGCTCTTTGAACATATAAAGTGTTTATGGTCAAGTATTTTGTGATAGACCATTTTATTATCTAGAGGATTTAGTCTGGCAAAGTTCCTAATCATATAACAACATAACCTTTAGTCCTAGCTTCATAATATGCTGGCCTTGCAGAAATGAATGAATAAGAAAGCAACACTGCCATTGTCTTAAAGCAGTCCCACTTACACAGGAAAACAATCTGTGGATCTTCTACTCATCACATGTAGAGTCTCTCTTTTGGCTGTTGCACTTGCTGCTGGTGGAAGCAGAGAATTCTCAAAACCCTTTGGTTGAACTGTGTAAAAGATTGATTTGAGCACAATTGCAGGGATGCCACAGACCTCAAAGATATCTGAGCAAGGGCACAAAGGACTGGACATTTCTCTCCTGTAGACCACTGCCTGAAAAATCCTGAAGATAAAGCAAAAGCAGGAGGGAGGGCATACTTGGTAATTCTTCTAAACCATTCTGTAGTGTTTGGGGGGGTTATAGAGTGTAGTTTTGCTCCAGTTCTTTCCAGGAATTTTATTTCTTTTGTACTGGAAAGGGATGCAACACATGTATGCTTCAATTCAGATTCTGGGTTGTCAAATCAAGATGAAGAGCTGCATGCTGGGACTCACAGTCTGAGGGAGACTGTCTCTGTAGCAGTGATAAAAACTCAGATGTGTCTTCATAACAGTTTGTTTCTGTGTCCTTCAATATTTGCAGACACTCAAACACAGCAGAAACAGCACACAGCATCAGCATCCTGAGCATATGTGTGTTTTGTCCCTTCTCTTAGGAGCCGTAAGGACAGTTTGGAAAGCGAGAGCTCGGCAGCCATCATTCCTCATGAGCTGATCCGCACGAGGCAGCTGGAGAGCGTACACCTGAAATTTAACCAGGAGTCCGGGGCACTCATTCCCCTCTGTCTAAGGTGAGCGAAGCCATCCTCCTCCTCAGCTTGTGCTAACGTGCTGCTTTTGCCTTGTGGCATTGTTTCACCACACAGACACACATGCAATGGGTCCGTAAAGGCTAGAACTGAGATATTTTGCCAAAGCAGATTGGAAACAGATGATTCTTTGCATGTGTGTTCATCATGGTAAGACTTTTTCTCATTCTTTTTATGTCCTCCAGTGTATTTTGAGTGCTGAAGCAGGACAGGGTTATCACAAGGGGGTTTTTTATTAGTCTCATGCTAGCAACTCTGTGATAAAGAAGGGATGTCTTAATATACTCTGTCAAAAAATCCCTGAAATTGTTTATTCTGACCTGTGGACTCAAATAAGTGGTTGTGCAAAGCCTTTTTGCAGTGAGTTTAATCCATACAACAAGTGTGTTTTGTAGACAAATGATGGCATTTACATTAGTGAAGGAGCAAAACATTGCGTGCATACTCTACACATTGTCTTTCAGAGGTTCAGGCTGTGCATACCTCTGCCTTCAAGTTTTCCACAATTTCAGTCAGCACTATTTTTAAAAATACCCATGCAAATGTTGTAGTCTTTAACATGAACTGTGGGGTAGAGACAAATGATTGTAGGGGATTGAGTTACTTCAGCTTAATGAGTTACACATTGGTAGTATCAGAGTTATCAGGAGCAGGTGCACACTTGCCTGTGCCTGTTGAGAAACCAATGGGTTAGTTAGCACAAACGTATTTTATTTTACATCACAAATGTGTAAACAGTCTATCCTGATCAGTTACCACACCTCAGCTGACCAGCACTAACTCATCAGGCAACTATGATTCTGTTAGGCACTAAATATATTACCTGAAATTTTCCCTATCGCGTGTTAGAAGCTATGCCTGCATCTTACACATGCTCTGAGCCTAAATACCAGAGCCATGATTTTCCCTTGCATTGAATAGAAAAAAGAGAAGTAATACCACAGATGGTCTTGTATATGTATTTTCTAGGCATTTGCTTAAGTGATAGAGGTGACATTTGTCATGCACTTGGGCAATTGATTACTAGGTATTGTTGTGGTAGGTAAGTTTGCCTGCAGCGATGAATCTTCTTAGAAATGCATCTCCCCATTCCCACATGATGTGGAGTCTGGACTCTTTTCTGCAGTTTTCATCTTACTGGAAGACTGGCAGTCACCTGCCCTTATGTACATCAGCACCTCACCATGAGGACAGGCATGCAGTGGGATTTAGGTGTATTCTAGTTCTGTAACAAGGCCCTGAGATTAAGGAGGGAGATGAGGGATAGCTCCCTGCCTCAGAAGGAGGCTTGTGACCTGCTTTTTGGAGCTAATCATTGATATATTCCTGAAAAATTAAGTTACTGCCTTCAAAATTGTTTCTCATGCTGATGGCAGAAACTATAGTGATGTATCTTCACCATTGTGTTGAATGCTGTGCACGCCCTCTCAATTCATGCACGTATGTTTAATTCCCCAGGGGAAGGCTCTTACATGGACGGCACTTTACATATAAAAGTATTACAGGAGATACCGCAATCACATTTGTATCAACAGGAGTAGAAGGAGCCTTTGCTACAGAGGAGCACCCCTATGCAGCACATGGACCTTGGTTACAAGTGAGAAAACCTCCTTCCTGCTTCTCCCCTTCCTCCTTTACTGTGTCCTAAAAATGATCCTACTAAGGGCTTATGTGGTTTGAAAGTGTAACAAACATGTATTTTCGACTGCAACATCTCTCATAGCTCTTGCGTAATATTTTCAGTAATTATAAAATAATGGTGAAATGTTATTACTTATATTAATAGAACTCAAATTGATAAGCAGTGGCTGGAAAGTTCAAAAATCATCTGTGAATACAGAAGTGTCCATTTCCTGGAGTCAGCGAACACTTTACGGGCTGTATTTACTCTTGATTTCTTCCAGAAAGGAATTTGGGGAGGCAGAGTGGAATGACCTAAACAAGAATGGAGCCAGGGCGGAAGAGCTGGAAAGCTGTGGGACTGTGATCCTACAGAGCCAAGATCTCAGCTTGACATCATCCCTAACGGGAGAGCAGCACAGAGAGCAATGCTTCTTTCAGTTTTAGCTCTTTCCTGTTGATTCTTTGACAAAAGCTCATGATGGCTTGAAGCACCCACACATTTTCTGCATCCAGATGTTTTCAGTATCTCAGATTTTTCCTGGAAAATCCCCATCTGCTTGGTGTTGAGGGTCAGCCCTGTGGAGCGGTGATGCACTAATGATATGACAGCATAGCGCTATTCTACTCTTCATGGTTATAAACATACTGCAAAAATAAAAAAGCTTGGGGGGATGTGTTAATGCAGAAAAGCCCATCTCTGAGGAGTCTCTCAGTATGTCTCTGCCTTCACTGTTACTGTGGCATTCCTGCCTCCCCTTCTTTTTTGAAGACAGGGGTTTGTTTTAGCATTGCAGTGCTGCAGTTTGCCTTCCAGTGACATGTTTTCAAGGCTTTCCACAGACCATGTTCATATGTCTGGAGGACATCACACCTTGAAAGCTGTATGACTTGTAAAGGAGCTGATCTTGGCCAGAAGCATCTCATGTGTAGGGATTTTCAAAGAGCCTGTGTGCTTTGATTGTACTGACTGGAAAGTGCAATGCTCCTGTAATGATTAACAGCAAAGGGTCGGGTTTAAGGGTGGGTCATTTGCTGTTGGTTCCTGTGCTTGCCAACACATGATACACAGGATCTTGTGACTGTGTTAACTCCAAACATGAGTGTTTGTTTGCATTTACATCACATCTCAAAATGTATTGATGTGTAGAGTAGTCAGGTAACCTGTAAACAATGAAGAATGGCAATAATTATGTCACCATTCAGACATGTTAACCCTTAGGAACCTGGTTGTTTCATGCCTGTTACTTTGGTGCTGAAAAATGTTTAAGCTTTTTGGTGTAGGTGGGATGGAAAGGTGGAGAATCGCTGGCTCAGATGGTAGGGAGAAGCAAGTTTCCTTGGTTGTCTCCTACACAGAGTCAATGTATTGGATCTTCTCATCTGGCGTGACCAGCCCTGCTGTTGGCCCCTGCCCCGTCCTGTGTTCCTGTGTTGAGTATGAAGGAGGACAGGCTGGATGGGGGAGGAAGGGAGGCTGAAAGCAGCCTGGGACAACAGGAGTAGCACCCGGTTGTGAGACACATGTGGGAGTGTCTGAGGCTCTTGGCTTAGAACGCAATGGGAGGCTTGATCCATGCTCAGCAGTCCCTTGTGGTGTTGGGAGCAGGGGAGGGGGAGGTTCATGTGGCTTTGCTTCAGAAGTAGAAGAAGTTGTGGTGCATGAAATTTCCAAGGAGGCGAGCTGTGTTTGGTTTAGTCCGTTGCAGCCTGGGCTGGCTGAGTTGGCAAGCCCTGCTAAGCTTTCACAGCGAGGCCCAGAGAGAATTTTTCTCCTCCCTCGCTTGGGACCCCAGGCAAGTGAGGAGCTCCAAGGAGAGTTGGCGGCTGAAGGCAGAGAACTGCAATGCAGGGGCTTGTTGCAAAGGCAAGTAAATGGAGGAACTGTGGAGAAGAGGAGACGTAGCAAGCTTTTCCTCCTGTGGACTTTTTACCTATCTAAGGGAGAAATAAGAGCCTGAAAAATCCCACCCTCAACTCTGCAGCAGCCAGAGACTGGTTTCTCCTGAGCCTGAGCTTTGGTGCAGTGAAAGCCCAAACCTGCAGACTAAACACAGCACCTCCTGTTTACATCTCGTGGGCTGGAGTGGAGCATGTCCAGGGTGGGACAGGCCGAGAGCTGCACAGCCTATCAGCCCCCACTGCCCGGGCTGAGCAATGAGCTGAGAGTCGCCGGGCTCCGGTGGAGGGTTAGCAGATGACAGGAGTTTGGCAGGTCCCAGCACCATTCCTACCAGACAGGTGTCCATATCACCACTGCAGCTGGTACTCAGCAGGAACCGTTTTAGCAGGCTCAGCACAAAAAGCAAGGAGTCATTAAGACCACAGAGATTGGACAGCCCATTTCTATCAACAGTTTTTCCAGGTCACGTTTAAGGCATGTTAGTAGGGGAAGCCTGTCCTGCTGCTGCCCATGCTCTGGGGATGATTAGATTATTTCATTCTCCAGAGTTGTCAAATTGGCACCTTTCCCAAGTACTTGGAATTTTATTTTTTTTTTCATTTAAGTAACATTTAATTAGTTCTAAGAAGCTAAATTCTATTAAAGGTCTAAGCATGTCAGGCTGGTTTATTTCTGAACTTCTTCCACTGTGTCATGTATTGTTGAACAGGGAAATTGCTTTAACTCAGAAATGTACAAACATATTCAAGAAGTCCTCCTTGTTAACACTAGACTCCTGTTTATATGCTAGTTACTGTGGCAAAGTCTCTGATGTGTAACACTTGCATTAACATTACACATGATCAAAGGCTTCCTCGGTTCTTTCTTCCCCTTCCCCCAGTGGTGTGACAGCAGAGCCCCCACACTGCCTCCTAAGCACCTCTCCTCTCTTTTCCAAGGGGTAGGTGTTCCAGATGCACAGGGAAGGGCTGTGCAGGAGATGTCTGACCCCATGCTGGAGGGTTAAGATGCTGATCATGCAGACAGGCTCTGACATAAACTGCCCCACAGTGACATTCATATTTGTGGTGGAGCGTCCAAGGTTCTTGGTCCAACATCTGAGCTGTGCCAAGCATGCAATTCATCACAGATCGACCTTGTTTGTCTCTAAAACATTCCCAAAGCAAGGTGAGGTTGTGCGTGTGTTCTCCCTCCCTCCCTTACTTTTGTTCCGACAGATGATAGAGACGCTGTGTTGAAATGTGTTACTGATCAAGCCCGTCCCAATAAAGTTGCCTGAGCCTTTAATACATATTAATATTATCCTGGGGTAGTTTGTGTCAAAGCCTGTCAGCATGCATCATCCTTTGGGAATTACCATCATTAAGTCTCCAGTGATGGGAGTCAAGACATGCTTCTGCAAAGCTCCTTTGCTTTTATGTGGAGCCCTTTGCCCGTCTAGCACAAAGCAGGCTGTTCTCCCCTCCTGCCTTGCTCACCTGGACTGCTTACTCTCCCCAGAGGGGAGAAGGAGGTTTGTTTAACACTACCTTTAGATAATTTCTGCTCCTGCTGCTTTAGGCACTCATTGTTCTAGGGAAGAAGATGACACTCAAGTCTTTGATCATGTGCAACGTACATGTTACACATCAGATATTGCTGCAGACTCTGACATATGAGCCAATACAGCACAGTAAAAACAAACCTATAGTTAAAGAGTCCTTGTTAACTGTAAAATCTAGCATACAGAATTTAAGAAATATCTCTGCAATTCAGCCTTGCCCCTCTTACACATGTGTGTTTCAATACAATATCTAACTGAAGGATCATAGCTATTTTTTAACAAAGTATTCCTGCCTCATTTAGTGCACAGAGATGCAGTGTGTTTGGGGGATGAATCAGGACTGTGGAGCAAAGCAGACTCTTGCTTACAGGACTTCCACTTCATTTGTTTGTCAAAATTGGAACATGCGTAGTAAATGAGGCAGGTAATTGCAGAAAAATCACAACAGTCTTACAGCAAAGCCTGTTAAATATTGCCCTGCAGAACTGGATCCTGTTCCTGCCTCTACTACTGTTGTTTTTTTCTTGATGTTATTCCAGTGTCTTAAGTTAAAAAGTTCTCACCTGGCCAGGGAGTTTGTGCTCCTCATTTTTTAGAGGCCCAGCTCAAGACCTGAGATCTGATCTGTGTTCCCAGTGACAGGAGACCAGGAGGAATCCCCCTGCAGATATCCCTGTGACCCACAGGACTGAGTGGGCTGGAAAACAGGGACCTGCAAGCCTTGAGATGGGCATCCACAAGAAATAGACCTTCAGATTCAGTTTTCTCTTTATTCATTTTCCTGTGTCTGTTCAGGGAGATGTTCTTCCAGTCATCCTGTGAAGGATGTAATGAATTCAGTGCTTGCCAGGCATTCCAGCTCCACAGATGAACACCAGAAACAATTTCAGGAAGAGATTAAAATTTGTTCTTGCAGGTCAGGAGAGAGAAAGCATCTCTCTGGGGTAGCGGGTCAGCCTGGGAGCCATGTCAAAGACCCATGCTCAGCTTCCTGCTCTTACAGGTTTTCTTCATGAGTTGAAGTCTCAGCTTATTTTAGCCTCCATCCCCCATTTACTGTATGGAGAGCAGCACTTCCCTCCATCACAGAAATGTGAGGCCAATGCTATGAGAGCCAAGCCACCTCAGAGGCTATGAGAGTGGTAAGGACAGTAAGATGAGGCACTTCCAGTGTTAGCCATGCTGGCAGTAGTTGGATGGAGCATACTAAATAAAGGGGAAGAGAGTAGGAGAGAATGGGGAAGCAAGTTGAATGATAATGCAAAGAAATTATGACTAATGCTGCATTCAGTGAGCAAAACCATCTTGAGAACTGAGCAGGGCAGAGGTCTTGTGGGAGAAAAACTGCAGGTGATCCTGTGATTACAGATTTGTTTCACAAGATAGACATATGCTGGAGCCAAATTAGCATGGCACAATCTGTGTGCAGCAGTTTCCAAAGTTTTGTGTGCCCAGTGTCACTGGTCTCTGAGTGTAGAGGGGTTTTTTCCAGGTAATTTACTTGTTTCCAGAGCGAATCCTGTTAGGCAGATGGAGTCTGTGTTAGCACTGGGCACCCTCTGATTCTCAGCACAAGGTCTGTGTCTCCATGAAAGCCAAGGAGTTCACAGTGGTGGAGGGGTATTACCTTCTAGCACTAGTCACTGCTGGGGCACGCTCTTTGCTTGCTACCCATGCCAGTAGGTTCACAATGTCCATCTGACAGCACATGGATGCTGAGGCTGTGAAAACGGGGTTCTCCAGTTACCTTGCCCTTTGTGTTGCCTCCATTTTGGCCTCTGATCTGCCCTTCATCCTGTTTTTCTGTGTCTCCATCTTCCCTCGTCCTGGCCCATCTCTGCTTTCTTCTCCTCCCCTTCATTCAAGTTGGCAAATTCCTTCTCTTCCTCCTCCACATGGCCTGACTTCCAGCAGAAATGCTGAGAGCACTGGAGAGTTTCCCTGCCTTTAGTCCTGATGTGCCTGGTGACATGGCAATCGCTCAGGCTCAGAGGAATGATCGGAGGGAAAATCACTCCTTAGCTACCTCTGCCCTGTGTTTGGGACAGAGGTGCCTTGGGCTGGGATGTGCTCAGTGAAGAAAGGCTCTTCAGTACATTTTTCTGCATTTCTTGGACAAACTACTTTCAGAGGCTTCTGACTTAGCAAAGCATTTTCATGATCAGGAGAAATACTTACCATCCAGGACACTTGTTTGTTAATCTTGATCACCTTCCTCACAAGGGGTAGTTCTTGTGCTTTGCAACAAAATGATCCTACACATTTGCTATACCGTCAAAATACACTTTTTCCAAAATACCTCTTGATTCCTTTTTCCCTAAAAACCTTTAGGAAAAAAAATAAAAAACAAGGCATCCAGCATGGAAAAATAAGTTGAGATTTAAAACAACAAGGTCAAACCTCTCATAGGAAATGTTAAATGTGCCTGTAGGCAGGGTAGGTACATGGAAGCCGTGGGAAGCATCCAGCATGCAGAAGTTATCAACATGCGCTATCTGTGCTGGCAGTCACAGCAGAGGGGGGATTACTGTGAGCAGGGTCATGGGGGATGATCCATTCTTTTGGTTTGGCAACCTAAGGGAAAAATCTGGGAAAGAAGATCTTTAAATATTTTCAGTTTTTCTCGCTGAAACAAAAGCTGTAAAGAGACCAAAAGCTGAAATAAAATCCTTTTATGTTGAATGAAACCAGAAATAAGAAAGTTTTCCTCAATAAAAACAGAGGGAAAAAATCTAGTTTTGCAGAATAGAGTTGGAGATTTTAGAAGTTTTGCCTTCTCTAATCAATGTTTGAGGGATAGAATACTTGTGTAGGACATAAGAAACTCATATTTTATTTTTTTCCTTTAGTTTGAACCCCTATTTCTACTTCTTTGCTTTATGGGCACCGAAACTATAAGGTATTTTGGTTCTTCCTCAGCTCATCCAATTGGAGTTGTTCCACATCATATAAAACCCTGAATTAGTCACAGAGACAGAGTGCAAAAGAGAATGACTCTGTTCCGGTAGAGTCAGGACATTCCCCTGGAAATGAGCACATCTGGTTCTTCTCTCTGCTAGACCACATGTTAAATCATTTATGCACATTGGCATAGTGGCAGCAGCAGAGGTTCAAAGCAGCATTTGAAAGAGCTGCTCTGATGCTTGAGATGCCCACTTGTAAGTGGCAGCTATGGGTCAAGTCCTTTCTTGAAGAGATAGGATTGATTTTTGGTCTCTCCAAACTTGAATAGAGGTGTTATGCCTGGCATGGTGAGTTTAAGGACAACACTCAGAAGCTGGTTTAAGTTGTGTACAACTGTGGCCTGCTCTTCTCCAAAGCAGTTTTATCTGTTCATTCAAGAAATTTTTTTTCAGAATCTTTTGAGTGGCTTCCCCCAGATTCTTGAGCAGGTCTTGGAAATCTAAGGTAACACTTTCCCAGTAAGTTTATTGTGATCCCCAAACACTCCCCAAATCCTCACTGCATTATCCCTTTGAGTTCTTCCAGAATGAGACACTTCCAGAATGAGACACTAAGAGAAACTTACTTTGGGGTAGAAATATCCCGTTAGGACATAATGATCTTCTGATATCAATGCTTCTGCAACATGTTCTCTAGTACTTTGTCCAGGCTAGTTTTGAATGAGTCAAGTTCTTTCATCCTTCTTAAGCTGACTGTCTATCCTGACACCTAATGCCCCTCCCTTGCCACTCAAAATTTTTGGCTACTTTGTACAGCTTTTCTTCCACCTACTTGGAGCATTCCTTGAAATGCCTTTTCTTCCTTTGCTTTTTCTCTCTAAAAGAATTGTTGCTGCCTGTTGTCTTGGCTCACTTGTCAGCCCTCTCCCCAGCTGAGCCAAATTTTTTGATTTGTTGAATCAAAGCAGCCTTGTCTGCAAGACAGATCTGATCGGTCTGGGTTCTAAGGATCTCAGGTCCTCAGAATCAGCCTTGCAATTCAGAATGTCATGGAGAGATTCCACAAGGTCAAAATCTTTCAGTGTCATCATATACTTCCTCTTCTGGGATTGTAACATCACAGCGTGAAGCAATAGAGCCCCTGAGGCATCTGTGAGTGGATGCTTCTCCTTTACAAGGAGGGTTGTGAATCTCCTGGAAGAGCCACAGTGGAATTTCCAATCAAAGGTGTTTGTTGCAATACTGGTATCTTTGAGGCTGTAATGAGAGCTGTGGTGGATTCAAGCAGCAAGGTGGCCTCTTCAGACAGTGTCAGAGCTGAGCTGAGCGAGAAGTAGAACAATGATGTGACAAGGCCTCTGCCCTGAGCCACTTGCAGACTGAGGAAAGCAGTGCGAAGAAGGCCAGGTCAAGGGGAGAGCAGAGAGATGCCTGTGGAACGACATGTGATTCATGAGGGGATTTTATTGGTGGGAATTTCAGTGGGAACTGCCAATGCCCTTCAACTTCACTTTTTGCTGTGCTACTGACAAGAATTAAGCTGAAACATTTTCAGGGCAAAGGACTCTTAAAAGTTGCTGTATATTTGCAGATGTAACAGATGACATGTGGCTCAGGATACAACTGCTCCACCCATTCCAGGCATAGCACCTGATGGACGGACATTTTCTTAGAAGGGTTGGTATGGTTTACATAGGGGTTTATGGCAATGTGTCCCCACCTTCTCTGGCAGGGCTGTAGAAGCCAGCTCTGTACTAAGTCCAGAACTAATAAAACATGGTTTTCTTTCTTTGACAAACCTGCTAGAAGAGCAAGTGGCAGTATTTAATGCAAACAAAGCACTAGGGCAAAGTGTGGGATTGTTTGGTTTTTTACCTAGGTAGGCAAGAAAATTGAGTATTATCAGTAAAAGCACCTCTGTTTCATTGTACCTGGGCCAATTGCTTGTGTCTTACCCCGGACAAAGTATGTTTCCTCAAGTTGGGCAGAGCTGCAGCTCTATTCCTAGCTCAGCTTCTGTAGGTCTTCCTTTGTCAAAGCCTTGCCAGCTGTGCCAGGCATTCAACATCGGTGTGACCTCTGGTCTCAGCAGCCTTTTCTGAGCTGACAATTTTAAGCCCTCTTGGCAGCTGAACCCTATAGTGAGAGATGGGGTGTTAACTGTGGGGTGGTACCTGTAGGCTGACTATAGTCTTTAATGTTGTACTAAGCACCGGTGGCTTTCAAAGTCAGCCAAATTCATCTAGAACCCTTTGACCTTGTGTACATTTTAGATTTCGCCTCTTTTCCTACCCTTGCAACCGTGCATCTGTAACAAGTCACGGTACAGGTTTCCCAGCCAGCTGCGGGTATGAAACACTGAAAGCTTTCACATAAACTCCTTCAGGTGACCCATAGGTAAGCCCTGTAGGTAAGAAGTAGATTTCAGCAAGCTCAGGTGAGACTTGCCACGAGAGGGAGACAGCATGTGTTCCCTGCACACATCCACCTGAATGAGACAGCCTAGCCTGGTATTTTGTAACGTGTCTGGACACATGCAGCTGTTAGTGAAGCAGTGAGAACCCAAACTCCGGACCTCAGCAGTGCTGTAGGTACCTGTGATAGAAAACTCTTGTGTCTAGTCATCCACTTCCAGGCATCTGTAGCATGACTAGGTGCCACAAAACACACAGCAAAAGGCATCTAGATGTGCTGGCAATGGGATAGCACGTGTCCTCTCTAGCTCAGGTCAGGGAGGTCCTGGTGTGAGCAGGGCAGTGCAGCACCCAAGGAGATGTTTCAGATACCTGCAGCTGGCTGGCGGGGCTGTTCACTGTTCATACTGCAAACAGCCTTTGCCAATGCTGAGCTGCACCCTGTAACCAGCTTTGGCAGGCTGGGCCAGCAGAGTGTTTGCACAGGGCTGTGAAAACACAACACTGTGAGCACCGGGCTGCAGCAGTACCCGGGACACCCACCACCATTCGGGACCACTCCTTTGCTTCCTCAGTGCCAGCTGAGAGATTTCATGGGAGAAAAGGCTTGTTCAGTGCGCATGGGATGGCTTCGTTTGCCCTCCAGATTGTGCTGGCTTTTCCCATGGCTGCAGCACAACAGCAAGGCTCTGTTTTCCTTTGGGAAAGGAATAAGCTGCTTCATCATTGTGATCTCTGTGCAGTGTCCTGTTGATAAGATCAGTTAACAGCATCAGAGGAAAACTCTAGATTCAGGTCTGAAGTATAAAGTGAACGGGGCCTATTTGTTTAATTTGAGCTTCTAAGGTTTAAATCCCAGAGGAAATTAAATTAGGTGCCTAGAGCAATGGCAGTCTGTCATGTTTATTTGCTGGGAATGTCACCTTTAATATCATGCACATATAACGTGTGTGTGTGTGTGTTAATGTAATGGGGTACCATACTGTGCAGGAGCAGGCATGCTACAAGAACTGGAAACGTGAAATACTCTTAGTCAGAAAGGCTGAGATGGGATTGGATTTATTCTCATCCTTCTCCATAGGACTCACTCATCAGCATGAAGGTGGTTTTGCTGATTGCAGGTGGGGATGGCAACCTGATCTATGAGCACAGGCCTTAGTGCTCTTGGGCCATTTTGATTGGGCTACTTCTAACAGGAGAAATCTTGTCTAGACGTGAATCTGGGATCACAATACTTCTTGCTTCCAAGCTCTTCAGCAGCTGGTGTGCTGCCGGCACATGCCTTCCCCTTGCATCCTCAGGAGAGCTCAGGAGTGCCAGTTTCCTGTGTTGAGGGACGTGACTGCTTGTACATTTGGTAACACCAGCACTTTGGAGCCTCCCTGCTTCTCCAGGAAAGAAGGCAGGTCTCCAGCAGCATTGGGGTAGTAGGGTTTGGGGTGGGAGTTTTTTCTGACTTTAACTGCTAAGGACAGGCTCCAAGAGACACACTGTGTGTGTGAATGTCACTGCAGCAGTTTGTCATTGCAGCCTGTGACGCCTGCCCTCCACCAAAGTTAACTGTCCATGCAGGGCTGGCGCTGCGATCTTTCCTCGGTGTGCTGCACAGAGCAGGCTGCCATTGCTTTGAGCCCCCAAGTGCAGTCCAGACAGCTGAGCTGTGGACTCCTGTCCCACTCCACTTGTCAAACCCTTCAGGGAGCCAGTTCAGCTCAGTACATTGGTGGAATTTGGGGGTTTTTTTCAGATGGATTCCGAAAATTCAGAGAGGGGACAGTGCGCTGCAGATGGGCTCAGTCATCTGAAGGCATGGCACCCCAGTTTCAGTGCTAGCCATGGTGCTCTGCATAGGTTTGTTTGTACTCTGGGAGTCTGTGGCTTAGCTGGGACCTGATCTCTCCCCTCCTTCACTCTCTCCACCCTTTGCTGTTTACCCCTGCATACCCTGTCTTGTTTTCCTCCAGCCTCAGAGCAGCTGGCTGCCTCGCACACGTGGTTCTCATTTCTCTCCTGCCTCTGGCACCTTGGGAGCACCCAGGGGTCTTCCTGCTGTGCATGTCTTCTAGTCTCCCTGCCAAAGCTGCAGCTCCTCATTCCTGTTCTCTCACCCATCCCAACCTCTGGCATTTTTGCTCATCCGTGGATGGCTGAATATTCATTTCCCCCTGGCCTGATTGCTGTGAATACCAATTCCTCCTCCTTTTTCCGGCTGTTCTGTAGATTTTGATGTCTGCCAAATTGTTTTCATTCCCTCACCCCACTGCAGACTGCACCTCCGCAGAAAGTGATCTACTCCGTGCAAGCCCCAGCTCCCCACCCAGCTCTTCCTTCTGAGCTGTGTGATCAGGTTGCCCTCCTGCCTCCAACTCTCCCTCCTCCTGCAAACAGTCAGCAAACAAGTGTCTCCAGTTCAACAGGCAGAATAGTTCCAGGCTCCTGCAAGGAGACTGCAGCAGTTTGCGGTGGTATTGCGTGTTTCAGTGCAATGTTCCTCAGCTTGCCAGTCTGCAGATTGGTGCCAGGTTGCAGAGTCCTGTCCAAAGCAGCAAGCTCCTGGCTCCTGGCTGAAGCAGGTTTTTTTCAGGTTCGAGGTATGATTAAAAAGGCCTGGTGAAGGTGCCTGCATCCATGCTGAGCAGTTTGGCCATAAACCTCTGCCTGGAGCCTGCTGCAGGTTGAAGTTAAGTGAAGAGGAGAGTGTAGTGAAGAAAGGAGATTGTGGTTCCCCTATCCCTTGGGAAATCTGTGTGCAATGGCAGTAGAGTGGCAAGGTTGAGGGGAGAGGACTGCAGACACCTGGTGGCTCTTGGATCTGGATTTGATGGTTTTGGATCTCTTGTCTTGCCAAACAAAGGAGAAAAGGGAGACCAAAGTCTTCCCTTTCTCCTTCTGCCCAATAGTTCTGCTTATGCATTGCCAAAATGGAGCCCAGAGGATTCCACTTGCTGATGGCATCCTGGCAGTCACTTGTTCTCTGCTGGTGTTCCTGGCACCAAGCAGCCGGTGGCACAGATGACTTCCTGCATGGCGGTGGGACAGCCTGGCTGCCCCTCTTCCAGATGTGAGCTGAGGAGCAGCACAGCTGGGCACTTAGCTCCACCGTGTTTAGTGCTAGCAAGGTCCCTTGTCTGGAGCACATGGCTCATAGCTGAGAAGAACGGGAAAAGGGAGGGGTGAGAAAGGGGGCATGGGGATGGTTCAGGATGGAAAGTAATGCCAGAGGTGGAGGAAAGGGTGGACCGAAGGAAGGAAAGGAGGAGCAGGGGAAAAGAAATAAACCTGGAGGCTAAAATGGGAATAATAATCCACTGGATGCTGCTGCAACCTAACTCCCAGGAATGCTGCTCCAAGGCCCCCTCACTGCGTGGGGATGTTTGCCTGGTCCTGCACTGCCGGCTCTGCTCCTGTGCCAAACCAGCTGTCCTGCCTGGAGCTCTGGCCTTTGTGGCTGTTGTGAAGAGGGCAGGATGTGTTTGCTTTTGGCTATCACATGGTTTTTTAAAGAGGGTGGGAGTTCCTCCGCTTGAATTCCTGGGGCTGGTTTCCCCCATGGTGTCTCTGGTTTCTGGGACTTGGGAGACTCCATGGAGCTGGGGTCCTGGCCCTCATCTGGGACTTTTGACTTGACAGCAGCTGTTTTCTTGGGCTTCTTTGTGCTTGCTAGTCTGGCTTTGAGATGTGCCAAAAGTTTTCCCAGCACAGGCACGCAGGCTGTGCATGGAGGTGCCTAGCATGGGCACCTCTGGGAGCATCTCCCATACCCAGTCTGGTTCATCTGAACAATGTGCTGCACTGGGGCCAGAGCCTTCCCCATACCCAGAGCACCAGCTCTGTACAGGTCTCAGGCTCTTCCTGTGCTGCTGTTTCCTGATTAAACTGTGAGCTTAACTTCAATGGATCAGATAAAAGTGGCTGTCTCCCACTGTCTCTCCAACAGTTGTTATCTTGACCCTTTTTCCTCCTTCCCCACTCTGTCTAAAGCCGAGCCTCTAATTTTAGACTGAGGAAGATAATTGAGGGTCAAAAAAGATTGCTGTATAATTTCAACATTTTTTTCAGTGGTTGGGGTGGAAGGCAAAGTTAGGAGCTCCTTGCCCTCAAACCTTTGTATTGCGGGAAAGAAGGACATAGGGGAAGGAGTGAGTTGGTACAGTCTGCTCTCTGCAGAAGTCACACTGTTTCCTGGCAATTGGCTAAAACTAGGAGTGTAAAGGCATAAACTACTGTATTTCCTTTGCAGATCCTATTGACCGAAGAGTTCGTAGAGAAAATGCTGGAAGATTTAGAAGATCTGAATTCTCCAGAGGAAGTAAGGCTGCATCATTCCCATATCTTCGCTGTACTGTCCCAGAGAGCTCAGCCCATCCTGCAGTTTGCTTTTGATCCTCCCCTCAGCATGAAGGCTGCAGCCCTGCCCCACAGACTTGAGGCCTTGCTAAAACCTTCACATCTGCTGTGAAATGAGGCACTGAGAGAAGGGATTGCAAGAAATACAGAACAGGGATAGGTATTAAGGGAAACTCTGCCTTTCCTTTCCACCAGCATCTTTCCCAACATGGTATCTGAACACCCCAAATCAAAGCAGCGCAGCCACAGGGCCAGGTGGCACGTTTTTCTCCAAGCCATGTATAGATAGTGTCCTTGCCAGCAGCTCCAAGCATATCACCTTCCACCTGAAAGTGGTGGCAGCACATTTACTGCTGAACAATCTGTTGTATGGGCCTCTTTTTTTGGCTTTGGAAACAGGCGGGGGCTTTATCACATCTGCTACTTGGCCTTCACCTGCTGCCCCTGCACGGCGTGCAGAGGACCATCACCAGCCTGGAAGTGCTACAGCAGCAGCCAGGGGAGCTTTATAAAGCTTTGCTGTATGGTACTAAACTTCCCCCTGCCATGTGATCTCTTCCTGGGGAACATTTAACACCCCGTCTCCCATGCATGCCATATAAATATTCTGCTTGACTTCAAAGAGCAGTGGCAGAAATGACATGTAATATTTTTAATCCCATTTTTTACAGCTCCCTGCAGACTCTAAAGAAACTTTCCTTGGCTTGTAGAGCAGCCCTCCCATCCCTTGCCCTGCTCCCCTCCCCCCCCCAGGAAAACCTCAGGGCTCTAATTGTTTAATCCAGAGTTGACTTAATGCCAGGGTGTTCTTCACTGTGTGAGTGCGAAGAGCATGCTGCTGGCTGTGCAGTGACTTTCAGGCCAGCTTTTATCCAGTTAAACCTAATCCAAAGCTCATTTTTGCTAGTGACATGGAAGCCCAGGAGCACTTTGGTTTGAAGGCCCTTTAGTTAAGGTTTTGGATGGCTCATGTTCCTTCGCTGTCCATGGAGAGGCAGAGAGCATGGCAGCTCCTGGCACAGCAACCGGGTGTTGGGTTCCGAGTTACTGTGACTTTGCTAAACTAAAAAGTGAAAAACAAACAAATGCAAAGGATGGCTTCTCCAAGAGGATTGCTGTGGAACCACTGCTGTTTATGAAAAGGAAAATACTTGAGATGAAATGTGATCTTTCAGCATCCAGATTCCTCCAAGGATTTGTAACTTGCAGGATCCCAAGCTGGGCCAACTGAAGGCATTCCTCAGCAGCCCTGACTGTTGCTGATGATGTTCATGTGGTAGAATGAAGTGCTGTGAGGAGAGTCTCTCCTTTTCTGCATAAAGAGCCACCTGTGTTAAGTGAAATTAAGTGAAATAATCTGTCTGAGTATCCTGAACATATTTTTCTCGTGCCTTAGACAGTGAACTCAGAAAAATTTCCTGAGCAGTACAGGACAACTAGATTACATGGTGCAAGCTATACAAAGGGCTTGACTTTATAAAAAAACATAAATGGGACTTGGGCTGTTTGTTTCCTAGAGGATAAAGAGTGGGAGTTTATAGTAGCCCCTGTCCTGAAGAATCCTCCTGCCATGCCCCTAGATCATGGGTCAGACTCTGAACCACCAGCCCAGCATACTGAGGTCAATGGATACCAACCACAGGTTCCCCTTGTGGGCAGCTGCAAATGGAGCAAGGTCAGAGTAAATTCATATCAGAGCCACCCTTGCTGTGGAGCAGGCAGCTGGAGGGGATCTCCTTTAGCAGGAACCTGCCACTGAACCTGTGTTAATGTCTTTCAGAAACAGGGTGCTTACGGGAAGAAAGACAGGTAATTGGATAAAGATGGATGATTTGCAGGTCGATGTCCCCTTGTACCAGCTCTCTAATTCATGTAGCCCCTGGGAAGGTTCCAGTGCTGCTGGCCTTGATCTGAGGACTCTCCTAGGACAGGACCACTGTATCTGTAACCATTCTGAATTAGCCACCTCCGGGTCAGATTGTCACTGGTGGTGTTGGATCCCGGTGTGATTCCTCCCTGTGAGTCCCATCAGGGTATCAGGGAATATCGCAGTGCAAGGCAATGCAACACTATGGGTGCAGTAGAGTTTTGAAAACAAAACGATCCTACAAACTGGCTTCCAGAGCTATGCCCCACATGGTTTGGATCCTCAGGCTGGGATGGTGTGAAATGCCTATGCAAAATTGCTTGCCTTTGGGCTGTGGGTAGGGCAGATTTGTAGCCTGAAAGATTCCACCCTTCACATCCCACACCCCCTACAGAGCTTTTGAGAGACCTGTGAATGCATGGGCACTGGTCACCTGTGGTAGTGAGAAGGGTTGCTGGTAAGGCTCCTGGGAGCTCTGTCATGCCATGGTTGTGTTTGGGTTCAGAGGTTTGGGAGTGACTCTCTAGCCTAAGGGGGAGTGCCCTGGGGTGGCATCACGATGGAACCAGTGTGCTTGCCTTGTTTGGGAAACAGTGGCCAGAACCAGTGCTGTGTAAACCAGACTGGGGCAAAAAATCTCTGTTCTGTGTGGTTCAACCACTGTTTGCAAAACAGCCTGAGCAGCAGAGTGCCTATGTGAACACGAGGCGTTGTACAGCTCTGTGGAGCCTTTGTAAGTGCTGTGCAGGCACACTGGCTGTCTCCATCCAGCAGTTTGTCCTCCTGGAGGTGGTGGCTGTTTGCAAGCCTGTCCCCCAGCAGAGCTGTGCTGGCTCACCTACATCCCACCCGGAAGGAGCAGGGGTTTGAAAGCTGTCCTAAGCCTTTTTTTAAAGCAAATGTGGGCTCTGGGGGACAGGGTGGGTGAAAGGAAAGGGACATGGTAGGAGGGAAGACACTTCAGGCTGCAAATCTTCAGAGGTTGGGAAGGGGAAATGGTGTCGGGGGCAGAAACCCTCCAGAATTCGTCTGATGAAATAAACAGCACTTGGGCTGAAAGCTCAGAACTTTACTTTGGCAGCTGAGGCACAGGCCACATTATCTAATGTCCACTGCTGTCCAAAACATACTGATGGGGAAATGTTTTCTTAGTGGCCTCTTGTTTTGAAAAACAATAATAACGTGGGGCTGCCTGCCTTTGCAACAATTTTGGTTTTTTCTGTGCAGGTTGTAGCAATATGCATTAACTGGTTGTCTTTATTGTCTTACAGTTTAAACTTCCAAAGGAGTACAGCTGGCCTGAAAAGAAACTGAAAGTTTCCATCTTGCCAGATGCTGTGTTCGACAACCCGCTGCATTAGAGCTGAATTACACTCTTCTAACAACTGGGAGAGCCAAGTTACTGTCCATTACCCAGTGACTCACAGGATAATTAATGCAGTAAAAACTCTGCCTGCAAATAAAAAGAGTTTGCTGCACAACCACTGCAAGCAGAAGAGGAGCTACTCAGCACCAGCCCAGACCGAACTGAGCCCTTTCCTTTACCCTTCCCAAGGCTGAACTCTCTGGGAGCAGCCTGCGTATGTGTGAGTGCGAGTGAGAAATATTTAACTATGAAAATTAGTAGTAAGGATCCTTTTTCTCTCCTAGCTGCAGAACTCCCCTCTGCCTTAGCCCAGGGTGTAGACGCTCTGCACGCCTGTATTTACACATACATTTCTGCCAGGTGCGAGCCTATAATCCATGGATTAAATGTTCTTTACGTGACTCTGGAGTCCTTTTGTTAGCCAAACTTTTACTGACTGCAGAACTGTTCTTCCATGTGCTTTTTTTTTTTTTTCTTTTCAGAAACGGAATGGTATTTCCCCTGTTTAAAGGAGGCCAAAAGCTCACATGCTTGAAGCTGAACAGATTTAAAGATGAACTTTCTAGTTCAGTCAAGAAAAACAAACCCAGATCCTCCCTGCCCTCAAATTAGGCATGTTTTAAGTGTTGGTCTTGGTGCTATTAGCTATGGTATCACTGCAAACAGAGGCAACTTTATTCTCATGCATCCTGTCCTTGTGCCTGAACCCCAGGGAAGGTCGCAACCTCTGGTTTTGCACAAGCAGGAGGAAGAAAGCTACCGGGGCGGGGGAGATCTCCTGTTTACAGTGTGTTTATCTTTAAAGAGATACTGTCAAGTATTTTTTCCTTGCTATTGTACAGAATTTGAGAAGCTAGAAGGGATTTCACAGGGACAACTTCAGCAGCTCTACAGGATCAAGGGGGCTGCTTGAAAGCATATGAAGTGGAGATCTCTGCCGTCCTGGCATAGCAGAGAGGAGACTCAGCCTCAATAAAGCCAACTATTCTCCCTGTTCCAGCAGGGTTGTGCCCTATTGCAGCTCCATTTCCCCCCCTAGCCTCGCTGTGGTGGCTCTTGTTGCTGACCTTCCTCCTTTCAGATAGGTTTGAACTGTAAAGCATCAAAATCAGTTTGAAAAGATCCTCTCTCTAGATCCCTGTGGTTTTCTCCTTGGAGGAAAATGTGGTGTGCAGAGGAGCCGGTCTCTGCAGTGCCAGGTTGTGTCTCTGCATCGAGCTGCTGGCCCTGTGGATACGCTGCAGCAAACCACCGCAGGCTTTACCCCCTGCTGCTGCTGCAGGTTGTTTCTGATGCATATTCCCCAGCCTTCCTCTGCCCATTGTCTTTTGGTGACAACTCTTCACTCCTTGTCAGGGGAGGTGCGGCTTTCCTTCCACCCCTTTCTGCCTACAAGATAACTTGGCGGTTTATGCGCAATTGCTGTGTGATCATAATACAAGTATAACAAAAGCTTTTAACACTTAACTCCCCTGATCAAACAGCAAAGTCCAGGAGGCCCCACAGTACCCCAGGGTTGGTTTTCTGTTTGTTTTCTGATTTAATTTCTTCCCGGCACAGTCAGCTTTGATGTTTTTTGCATATATTTGAGGCTGGTTAATGTTGGTCAAGAAGCAGAGCTAGGAGCCACAAAGCTTTCCTTGGACTTGCTACAGAATTCCTCTGTGGCCTCAGGCGAGTCACTCAATGTCTCTCTGTGCAGAGAGGGTGATTATTGACTAGAGGGCTGTAGGACCTACCGAAGCATGCCAGGGTTTGCAGGGGAGGGCGTGCTTTGTGTACAAAGTAGTATTTGTACTATTATAATTGTTTTTATATTATAATTTAAGGCAGACCAAATGCAGGGTCCAACACTGCTCTGCAGAACCTTCCTTTCTGCAAAGCTACGAAGGCAATTTACATGTAAATGAGTTTGTCATTTTGTCTGAACTCAGAGGATCATCTTAAAATCCTGCTGTGAAAGAACAAACTTTCAGATATCTGCATGTGCCAGCCAGAGTGAGTTCTGTGCTGAGGCAGGCTGCATTCATCCATGGGATCTCTTGGCCAGTTTTCATTGTCCTGGTTAGCACTAAGCATCCCTTCTGCTCTGTAGATGTGTGTGCAAGGGACAGCGTGGGTGAGACAGCAGCATGGAAATGTACCAGTCCGGCTTCAAAAATGACGTGCCCAAGCGTCCCACTGCAAGACAATGAACAAACAGATGATTGTGGCAGTGGGGAAAAAGGCAAGGACAGCAACTACAATTTTGTCCCATAGCCATCCACCAACAGTAGCCCATGGATGCTCTTGTAGGAGCTTGCTGGGGGTGCCTGCAGCAGAGCTGGCCTGTTGCCATGATGCTGGCTGCTCTTCCTTGTTTCCAGATGCTAGCTCTCATTAAAAGGAGCTTAAAATCCACATCTTAGTGGAAAAGGGACATTTGGAAGGTCAATTGTTGCTGTTCCTGCAGAGATCAGCACGGGGCAGAGAGAAGTCCATCAGACCCTCTCTGAGCTCTGACACACATCTGGAAAGCTTGGGACCTCCTGCCCTATGAACTCTCTGAGCCTTCTCGGCAGGGCTGCGGTCCCGTACGCAGGGAAAGCACCTCCTCCAATCTGGCTTGTGCTCCACTTCTGCCTTTCTCATGCATATGTTTTCCTTGCTGTATTTACTCTCATCAGACGCTCTGGGTTGGGTTTTCATTGACTTCAGAGGGAGCACGCTGAATGCATTCTGATAATCCTCCCAGTATCCTTGTGTGTGTGTATTTTTGTTCCGTGTCATGTATTTATATATAGTTCTGTGTATTTGAGTTATGAACAGGTGGCATGCCAGAAATCTCTATTTCTGAGACACTTTCTCACAGATCTTTTCTGGTAGCCAGATAACAATTGAGAGGAAGGCTTGAAGGGAAGGAAGTGAAATCTTCCTATTTAGTTAAGGGGGGAAATATTAGACAAATAACTGCTAAAATAGAAATGTGTGTCTTACTGGTAGACCAACTACGAGACAGAAGCTGGTGAAAGTCAGTCCTTAAGCTCCCAGGTCATGTCACTGCCTCTCAGCAAGTTATCTAAGAAAGTTGAATGTTATTCAGTGTCATGAAGAGCTAGGCACCCACAGGACCTCCCCTCCCCTCATTCACATGAAGTTTGCAACCGTGCCAAGGGCTTACTCACTGTCAAGTGAATGAGATGTCAAGTTTGGATACTTTCATCTCAGAGCAAGAGGATATGCCTCTGTGTGAAGGAGTTGGAAAAGAAACCTTTGTATTTTAGTGAGCAAGTAGTTTGAAGGAGGGAAATGCATCAGTGTTAATAAATGCCACAGTATTTTTCTAGCCTAAACCTGCTGAGATGATAGGTCCACTGGTGCTGATTTCTTTCTAGATTGTGTAGAAGGTCTGATGCAGGTTTGTATGGAATCAAAACCTCTGAGGCTTGTGTTGGCTAAAGACAGTGGCCTGGATGGAAATGAAAGCAGTTTAGAAGCAGCAAGTATGGGTTTTCTCCCTCCTGGAGAAATCTTGCAATGCAGCTCAATCGGGATATTTCAAAAGATGAAGAGCCTTGAAAATCCAACATGTGACAGCAATTCTGAAACAGAAGAAGTTCTAAAAGCCAGGACTACTCTCTCTCTCTCAATTTCTGATTAAAAACAGGACAAGGAATGTATCATTTCAGTATTAAAGTATGTGGGATGTGATCTGAGCAGAGCAGTCAGTCTTGTAGCTGCTGTGACCATATTTTCAGTGGCTTAGATAGGTGGTGCCTGCTGTGTCTAATGTCTTTGAGAATGGTAATATACTAGTTTTACTGTATGGGAATTTGCCAGCAGAGATTTGAAATTATATTTTGAAGCCCTTCACTTCAAATATTCAGTTGCTCTTGGATGGTGCTTGAAATTACACCATCAGATCATCAAATGGTCTTGGAAGAAGTGAGGGTTATATTGTTTTTCATCTGTGAACAGTAGAAATACTTAGAAAAGAAAAACAGTTGAAAGTGGTGCTTGGCTTGTGGGGGCAGATAGCTGGGGAGAGGTGTGTGTGGGGCAGCAGGTGAGCAGCCCCCCTCCTGCACCCACAGCTCAGGCCTGTTCAAGGCAGCACAGTCCTTACACATCTCAGGCTCTGCAACAGGAGCTAAAGTGGGTCCAGAGAAGCTGAAAACCAAAGTGGGAACCGTCGGTCTCTCGCACAGCACGGGGGCCGTGCAGGCAAGTCCTCATCTCCATGCCAGGACCCACAGAGGTCCTGCACAGGGGCAAACAGCCAGCCACGCACATCCCGCCGTGTTCATCTCTGCAAAGGGCTGCGGTGGCCGTGGCTGAGGTTGAGTCAAACATGGGGAGGAGCACTGTGCCTGCATCAGTCTCATTGGTGTTCTGAGTAGGGCAGGGTGGGAGTGGAGCTCCTGCTCCACTGCCCCTCTCGAGAACCTCCAGGCTGGTCACTGAATGAGCTGTATTGCTCACCCACCATCCGTTCCCTTCATCAGATGCCCCCCAGCTCCTCACAAAAGCCTTTCTCAGATGCTTCACTGGAAAATGTTTGGCTGACTGCTTCTCAGGACACTGGGTTAGCTGACAGGCTGGCATGGCACTGTGGCTGCTCAGCTGTTTAGCTGTCCTGATGGCTATTCCCTCCTCCTGGGTGGGCATCCAGAGTCCTGCTTTTTCAGCTTGTATCTGACCAGGGCAGGGCAGCATCATATCAAGAGGGGAGAAAAGCTTCAGGCCAGAGGAAATGCTTAGACCTGTGTGTCTGATTTTTCCCTTGCACCTTGTGGCTCTGCTGTATGAAGTCTTGGGCTTCAGCCCCTGCACCATCACAGCCAGGTGAGGAAGAGCTCCAGCACCAAGAGAGCCCTTCCACCTCCTGGGTTTGATTCTCCACATAACTGCCCTCCATTGAGAGAACACATTGTGCCTTAATTTTTCCTGTGACTGAGGCTGCAAGGGCAGCTTGAATTGCTGGGCAACCAGGAATTCCTTTCTGTGCATCTGTCCCTATCGATAAATGCCAGCCTGCACAGCAGCCAGACTGTATCCAAAACAATCTCAAAACCCACATTTGCCTCTGGGTTCACCTCCCAAGATTTTAAAGCTGGATTTAGCTCTCTGGGACCTAACAAGCTCTTTTTCAAACTACTATTCTTATAACATTTCTTCTATTGTGCAGTGTCTGCTTGTTCTCTTTTCTTTAAAAAAACCCAACCCTTGTGTTTGACATGAGTCCAAAATTTCAAATGGAGAATAGGCCTGAGGTTGCAAATGTCTTTTAAACCTCATCCCGCATAGACTTGTCTCTCTCAGGCAGAGAACCTGTACTGTATTGTGCTTCACCACCTCTTCATTTCTGCCATGGTTCTGTTTCCCCTAAAAACTCTGACAGACCATAAAATCATCCTAAGTGGCACATCAGTTCAGAAACATCTGCTGTGAAGAGGGTACCCCTTCCCTTTCCCTCGCTGAAAGACCGTGGCATCATTTACTGTTTGGCTTGTAGAGCCCTGACAGCAGGAGAGGAACATCAGCCCAGAAAGGGCTGCACGTGGCAGATGTGGCTGGCCTGCTGGGTTGTTTTTAAACTGCCCTAATGCTGTGTCTGCCCTCTTTAAAAAGAGGAAGAGAGAGAGGAAAAAAAACCCAACCTCAAAAAGCCAGAGGAAAATTTCCTGCCGATTGTTGTGTTTTGCAAACACTGGTCTTTTCTCTCGCCCTCTTCCTCCACTCCCAGAGAGGCTGGAGATGAAAATGGCTCCTTTGTTCCTTTCCCTGGGGCCCAACTGCAGCGAAAGTGCGACTCCGGAAACCCTCTGCTGCACGAGTGGTGAGGGTGGGAGGGACCAAGCTGTCACCGTGTGCGGTGGGTCCTGCACAAACACGGCATGTGTTGACAATGCTGTGAGCAGGATGGGTGCAGGAGGAAGGACTCTGTGGTGCTGGTGACGAGGCTCCTGCACCACTCCCCTGTGGCAGCAAGTGGGATGCAGAACCCATGGGGGCAGAGGAAGGGGAAGTGGGTGTGCATGGCCAGGTCATCCCGGAAGGGACTGATCACAGGCTTGGGGGCTCTGGGCTTTTCGCTTTCCCCAAAGTGGGAATTTGCAACCCAGTGGAAGCAGTTGGCATCCCACTAGGGGCTTGTAGCAAGGCTCTGGGTCCCATGCTGGGATGTTCCCTGCATGCATCCGGCCCTGTAGTCCTGATACTCTTGAGTCTGGCCACGGTCACGCTCCAAACCCAAATTTAGTTGTTCAAAGCCCTTCTCTCATCTGGCCCAGGCTGGACACACCGACTTCTTCCTTTTTTTAAAGTTACAGAAGTTTTACCACTCGCTGGGGAAGCTACTTGTGTTGTGTGCTGGATGGTTCCTGTAAATCCTAGAGCAAAGGGAAGGTTCCCTGGGCAGGGCACACAGGGGTGAGCAGGACCACAGTGACCCCTGACCACTGGGGTTGCCCTTGAGCCTGGAGGTGAACCTTTCTGTACTTCAGCTCTCTGTATGTGTGTGTGTGTGTGTGTGTGTGTGTGTGTGGTCTGTGGGCACAGGGTCGTGTGGATTGAGGAGCCCCAGGACACTCCCAAAGGGGCTGGAAGGAGCCCGCCTTTCTGCGGCCGCTGTATCAGTACCTTGTAGATGGCCTTTCTTCCCTCTTCTCCTCCTCCTCCTCCTCCTCCTTTTTTTTAATAAAAGACAAAAAACAAATGGAAAGCTAAACTAGCAGAGGTTTTTAAATATTTTATATTAGTTTCTAATGTAAATTCTTACATTGTTATTGCAGTGCTGGGTGTGTTTCGCCTGCACGTGACTTTTTGTAATATTTTTGTGAATCACTAAACGTTTTTTTCCTCCCGTGTATTCTAAGTGCATTAAACGTATTTGCAGAATTGTCAGTGTCCTTCTCTGTGGGTGACTCGGCGGGACGACTGTCTCCTGCTTCGGCAGCCCCTTCTCCTCGTTGGCACCTTCTCCCCCTCAGCCCCCAGGGAGTGAGGTCTGTTGCCCAGACCTCTTGAGTGCAAGTGTGGGAGGGAAAGGGTTCTTTGTTTTCCAAAAAAAACTCAGCAAAAGAGCTGGTCCCAGGCCCTGCCAGGTTCAGGATCTTCCATGAGTGTCCGCTGGCAAAACCCCTTGAGCCAAGGCAGCCTGAGTGCCCCGACAGCCAGGGTTTTCCATGCCGTTTGGACAAGCTGGGATCCGGAGTGCTTGCACGTGGATCCAGGGATGCAGCCAGTTGGCTGAGGGATGGCAGCCTTGTCCACTGGCACGGGAAGGAGGGAGCTGGGGTGAGTGCCGGGTCAGGTCCGTGATCCTGTCCGCTGCCAAGCACCTCCTGGCTTCAGCGGGATTTGTGGGGGTGTGGATGTGCACGCAGAGACTGAATTTGTCAGAGAAGAGACACAGCAAACACTTACAAAAAAATATTACTGAGCTAATGTTGCAATGATTTCCCAGTAACGCAGAACGATTTTGCAGTAATATTTTTACACTCCTCAGTAATAAATGCCTTTAAGGTCAGAGAGAAAGGGTGGAATATCTAGAGGGGGAAGGGAGATCGCTGTGCGCAAAGGAAGGGTGACAGGGAAAGGAAAGGATGCGCAGGGAACCAAAATCCAGCTTTGGGCAGGTCTTGCAGTTGCTCTTCGTGGGTGTTACCTGAGTCCACCTGCATCAAAAGGGGAGCAATGGGCAGAGAGGGTTTCTGTGAGGATTTGTTTTCTTTTGAAGTTTGGGGTGAAAACCATCCTTTCCCTAGGAACCCTTCCCACAGCCACATCCAGACACAAATTGCCCCAACCCCAAGGCAAAGCAGTGAGATCTCCAATCTCTGCCAGGACAAAGCAGCCCATGCGGGTCATGCTGGAGGGAACTTCATTGCAGCTTGGCTGGGTTTCATTGTGTCACTTGAGGACACTTTGCTGGTCAGTTGGGTTCTTCAGCAAGGCTATTTCTCAGGGTTTGGGGGTAAGAGACCATCTACAGCTGATCCCTGAGCCCAAAGCACCTTGTGCCTCTTGCCTCCCCAGTTCTTAAAGCATACACCAGCACAGGGCCGCCCCTTTAGGACGTCCCAGCAAGTGACCCCACTGCTTGCACAGTGCTGGGAACCCTCATGGCCAGCCACTCAGTTGATTTAATCATTAAAACAATCCACTTCTCCCATTCCTGTGGTGGCGAGGCAGCACGCCCTTTGCAACACTGCATCCCAGCTGATTGCTCTGTTCAGCCCCAAATCAGGAGGGGACTGAGTGTCCCCAGAGCTGCAGCACAGTGGGCTGCCCCTCTCCCACTGACACCCTTACCATCAAACCCCACCACCGGCATGGCCATGCTCAGCCCCGGCAGCCTCGCTGCTCTGCCTCACCCCAGCTAAAAGCACCTTCGGGCAGTGAATTTAATTAAGGTTTCTGAAAAGCAGTGTCTGGGAGCCCCTCCTGGATCTGCGGCTCTGAACTTCATTAGGAGCGGTTTGTTGCTAATAATGCCGGCAGCTTCTCTAATTAATAATGGAAGGGCTGTGAGCAGATGCCAAGCCAGGAGAGGGAAGGGATTTGTTTGTTTATTTCTCTCCTCTCTTGGTGTTTTTTTTTTTTTTTTCTGGAGTGCAGAGGGAGGGCTGGGGCTCATTTCCCATCTGAAAGGTGAATGGTGGTGCCCGGGAACCTCAGTGGGGAAGAGGGTGCACCTGTGAGGCAGGAGGGGGAGACAGGCAGGGTGGGAGATGCAGCCCCATGGGTGGAACAAGGGAGGACCTCCCAAGGCAAGGGGCTCCCACTCCCATGGTGCTCCCTGGCCACTCAGCACCCATCCAACATGGCCAGACTGTGCTGGACTTGGGCATGCAGGAATGGTTCTGACCCCCAAGCCCCCTCCCAAAGCATCACCACCACAGCATGTCCCTTCCCATGGCACATCCCCAGCCCACAGCATGTTCCCCAGCCCGTGGCGGGAGAGTGCAGATGTGGGAAGTAGGGGTTCTCCATGCTTTAGCCCACAGGACCACAAGGACGTGTCATGCAGCACCCAGAAACGTAGGTTTGCAGCTCCCTTTGGATTTTTCTTTATCCCCTCTTTCTGCCTCATTTCTTTGCTGCTTGCTCTCTTGCCCAAGTGATGCTCATGGGGCACAGCCCCTTGCAGCAGCACCTCAGTGCAGAGGAAAGGCTTCCAACACAACTCGGTGTGCAGGACCTCACACATGAACACCCCACACTCCTGAGAGGGGCCCAAAGCAGCCAGCCTGAGCCAGGTCCTGCTGCCTGCCCCTGGCATGGGACAAGCACCCCCAGCCCCAGAGCTGGGCTTTGGGGATGCCAGGCAGCCAGGAAACATCCTTGCCCCATTGGTAGTCACAGCCTCACTGGCCAGTGCAGGAAACCAGGACCTGGCAGGAGTAGGAGAAGACTGTAGCCCCCTTCATGCCCCAGCCCCCTGTCTACGTTCCCACAGCATGTCCAAAAGCTCCCAATAGCTTTTGGAGGAACCATTCCTGCTGTCAGACAGAGTTTGCATTGGAGCAAAAAAAAATGGCCTTACCTTCCCTGACACCTCATCACTCACATCAACTGAAGGAGTGTTTGGACAGGCCACCATGGCTCAGCCAGAGTGGCCTCGGTGCAGGCTCTGTCCCCTCAGTCCCCCACTGCTCACTGCCACAGGGCACATTTCAGGCAGCAGCCATTGCCACAGTGGCTTTCCAAAAAATTATACTTCAGGTTTGGACTCGTTTTTCCAAGGGGAAGAGTACTCTTAATGCCCTTTCCCATCATTCACATTTCATCAGACTTTCCACACGCCAGGCCACAAACCTGGGGGAGGGCAGCAAGCAAGGCTGCCCCACGCTGGAGATGCTCCTGCCACAGGAGATGGGGTACTGCTCCAGAAGGGCTGGACAGCAGGAAACAAAGGAAAAAGCATGGTTAGATATTAAAAAATGGCCAGGAGTGTCCAAGGCTGAGGCAACCTGGGAGACACAGCTTCCCTCCTGGGCTGGGATCATCCCTGTCTGCTTAATGCACAAATCCCTGCTCCGGCTCTTAAAAACGCTGGAGCAAACAGCAGGGCCGTGGCACCTCACAGCTCCTGCTTGAGTTTTGAACAGGAATATTATCCAAAGCTTGCAGTAAAAGGGGATAAATAAAGTTGAAATGGGCTCAGGAGTGGAGGGGCGGCCGGGCCGTGTGACGGGGAGCATCCCTGGGGGCACAGGGTGGCGTGGCAGCCTGCCCAGCCCCGGCACAGCCAGCCCAACAATAATGTGAGGCGTCAGGAACACACTCCGCAGTGGGAATCTCAGTCCTTGCCTTAAAAGGAGATTTTGGGGAACGATTTTATTGGAAAATTGTTTTCTGATTATTCAGCTTGTTGAAAGTTTCATTTCATTATTTGCAAGGCGACAGGAGGGGGGCTTCGGCTGCACAGGAACAGCAATGGCCGGGGATGTTTCCGTGGCTCTCTTTTCCAGAAGAGCCCATTAAATCATCCTGGTTTACCTCCCGTGTTTGCAAACCAGAGAATTTCCCCCCATTCCCCTCTCACCGAGCCCAATAATTTGTGTTTTTGATTCAAGCGGGTGGTCCAGGACGACATCCTGTCTCGGCTCAACGACTTCAAGAGAGGAAGAATCTACCACCAACTTCCCTTGGCTGTTTGTCCTGGTGGCAAAAAAAAAAGCACCCATGAGAGCAACACCCTCCTGCTGACATATTTCTGATGTGGCTGCATCCTGCTTGCCTCGAGCCTCTTTGGGACGGAGGGGGCTGCCCACGCCACCCCTCAGCTGGTGTCTCCCACACAAGGTGTGTTCCCTGAGCCACACGGATGGATACAGGAGGATAGTGGGATCCCCGTTAGTGAGCAGCTCAAGAGTTAATGAACTTCAAACAGATGTGACCAACATGTCAAGACATGAGAAGTACGTGGTATGGATGTTTATAAGTACATCGACAGAAGGCATTCATAAAAGGTTATAAACCGTGGTAATAAGCAACCCATCAACTTGTTTGGACTCTAACACTTGATTAACCATTTATTAAAAGGTGCAGTAATCATTTATAAGCCATAAGTGGGACCGAACATAAAGTATGACTCCTTTTATGTTAATAGATGCCTCAAGAATTTCCTCTCCCTCCATGCCATGTTTTGGGTGGTTAAAGGCTAACCCTGGCTGCCAGGTGTCTCAGCCCCTCCTTAGTGGTGTGCATGAGCTGGATTCACTCCAGGAGCCTCCTGCTTTCCCAGCACCCATGGTGGGGATGTGGGTGTCCCCACCCACCCCAGGTTTGGCAGTGCCCAGGGGAGGCAGTTCGTGGGGAGCTCTGGGTTTATTCTGGCCAGCTCTGGGTGACCTCACCAGCACCCCAGCATCCCTCTGGATACTGGCAGCAGGGAGGGATGGACAGGGAGGTGTTTACTGCCAGCAGTGCAGTGGGCAGCACCAGGTGGTGGGCAGTGAGGGAAGCCTGGCAGCTCCCCAGGGAGAGGAGGGCCATCGGTGGCTGCACAGGCAGGAGGAGCTCAGGCACTTCTCCCAGGCTTTCCTGGCACAGCCCAGCACAGGCCTTGACACCCACAAATTCCTGTTGGACCCCAAAGAGGCTCCATGGGGGGACAGTAGGCACCAAGTACTGAGCTGAGCAGAGTGGAGCAGGGACCAGGAGACTTCAGAGGGGTTAAAAGCATCTGCCTGGAGATCCTGGAGCGCCCAGGGAAAGGAGCAGAGTACAGAGAGAGCTGGGAACCCACTCCCTGCATCCCTCTGTACAGGAGTCAATCCAAGCCCCAGGCTGCCAAGGCACCAAGATAGGACAGAAACGCCTCTGACACAAAAGCAGCTTCATCCTTCTGTCAACAGGACCCTCCTTTTCTGTTTGCCATCACACTCCTACCCCCAGACAGGTCATGTTTTCCTTCCTGGTGTCTTAACGAGACCTAAACCCATAATTGCTCCCATTACACAATCAGGAGTGACAGTTTATTAGCAATGCTTCCTGACCTAATTTAGACCAGTACCCTCCTGCTTTTCCCTTTACTGTGGGCAAACAGACCTTTAAGCTTTCAGAGAGGAAGCTGAGCCCCAGCAGCAGTGGGTACACAGGCTGCAGCTCTGGAGCAATTCCTTGCCCTCACCTGTCTCAGCTGCACCAAACTGGAACTCAGTGGTGCCACTGGGCTTTGGGACTTCGGGTTTGAGGGTCATGTGGGGCACAGCAGCATTAGATGCTCTGCCCTTCAAAGGAAAGTCCAGCAGCTGCTTAGTGGGGGGCTTTTTAGCATGTGTGTGGCACTGAGTCATTTGGCTGCAGCTGAATTTAATTGCAGGGAGCGTGCAGGAAAGGAAGAGGAAGGTTGAGAAATTGCTCTGGAGTGGAGATTGCAAAGGTTACACCTTGGTCTGGACAGGGACCACAGAAGCCTTCTTGTGGGAGGGTGGCTGAACTGAACTGCAGGTGGGAATGGAGGGATCATATCCTGCTCCCACCCTGCCTCCCGTGACCCTGCACCCAGGGGACAGTGACACGGCAGAGCGAGAGCCTTGGGGCAGGAGGGCTTGAATGACCACCCAAAAAGTTGTAAGTCTTGGCCTCACCACTACAACACAGATCATGTCAGAAAATCCTCAAAGAGTGATTTTAGTTCCTCCAGCACAGCCTGGGCTTAGGGCAGAGCCAGCCTGGATGGGCTGTGGGAGCAGCCAGAAGGATTTGCTCCCAGCACCACCTTCCCTTGTCCCAACCTGTGGTGGGAGACCCACCACACTGGGGTCTGCCAGAATTTGCTACTGTCCCTTTCTGACCCCATTGAGATGAATGACTTTTAACCCTGGCCAGTACATTTTTCAGAGCACGGTGGTGAGGCTGCCCTGAAGCTCTGCTGAGAAGTAAGAAATATTGGGCAAACCCCAGGGATAGTGGTGGCTCCCTTGGATGCTCTCATTATCAGGCTGCCCACTGGCAGCCTGGCTCCAGCAGCACCTCTTCAGCTGGCAGCAAAAGGCAAAATGAGACCAAGCTGCACTTTTTCCCTTTGTCCACTTTCACAAACTTTTCCAGCTTTTCTGCCAGGTCCCATCCCCCGGGTGTCAGGGGAAGGAGCCACCCCAGTGGGAGGAAGAGCAGAGGAGCCCGTCTGGTCACCAGTCTCCATCGTGCTCAGAGAAAAAAAAGAAAAAGAAGAAAAGAAAATTGTGCTGGATTTTTTTGTTTGGTTGTTTGGGGTTTTTTTTTAATATATATGGAGGTTTTGTGGCTTTGACGCAGTTTCCTGAAAATCCTGCCTCATCCTGCCAGGGACTGAGCAAATGCACATCCCAGCCCTCGGCAGTGGGGGAGAGAAGGAGGAGAAGCCAGGGAGGGAGAGAAGAAAGCCTTTGCCAAACTGGCCTGACCAGAATGTGACACAAGAGCAGGAAATGAGTCACGCCGGCAGGGCAGCTGCTCCCAGGCATTTGCATAGAAAGAAACCCCACCAGGCAGGGAACCACACCAGCCCCTGTCCGGCCCCCCATGCTCCAGCACCCATCAGCACTCAGAGACTGGACAAGGCAGTGAGCCCTCGAGCATCACCCCTGCCCTATGGCTGGCTGTGCACCCCTGGATTTGGCCATTCAACCTCAGATTGGATTATTCCACCCTGGATTTGCCAAAGAGGAGCTCCACTCCATTGCCCCCTGCCATGCAGTTCTGCTTGGTGAGGCCTCGATATCCACTTTAGCCCATGACTTCTCGGGGAAGAAGGAAGGAAGCCCAGCATTTTTGCCCAAGAGGAGCCTCAACTGAGCACCCATTGCACAAGGGTAAAGGTTTCCCGTGGGGCCAACAAGGGCATCATCATCCCTGCATCCAGCATACCGTTCCAGCCCAGTTCCCAGCTGCTAGTGTTAGAAATGGGTGCCACTTGGCCCCAACAGCTGGGGGGCTGGGAACCTAATTTGTGTGCTGTGGGGAGCAGGCTGCACACCCAGCTCCTGGTCCCTTTTTGTTATCTCAGAGGACAGGAGGTTTCCCCTGAAGCTGCATCCCACACACATCTTCTCCCAGCAGGTGCCAGGCTGTGAGGAGGCCAGAGCAGGCAGGTGCCAGTGTGGGAGGGGACAAGTGTGCCACTGTGGGACGGCTGGGCACAAGTGGTGCATGTTGGTGGTGTGGGGTGACCAGCCATAGGGACATTTGTGTTGTGCCTTCTCCACGGGGCTGTTTCCCTCCTCCTCCACCCCAGCCAGGAATGGGGGATGGCCACAGGCAGATTTAGTGCTGCAAACCAGACTATTGCCACCCTGCACATTCCTTACATCCTTAAACCCAGTCTTCAGTGAAAGCCTTCACTGCCTTAATCACATGGCCAAGGGTGGAGGGAGCTTTCTCCTTCACGCTAAGCCACCTCACCAGGGCTACATGAAAGGGGGACAGAAGGACAGTGATGGCTTTTCTCTGACTCACTGAGTTATAAATGACCCGAGAAGCACAGCACTTTGCATTACTTTTGGAGGGCTCCAGGCTTCGGGGGAAGGCATGGGGCTGGGTGCCAGAGCCTTCAGGAGTGTTCCCGAGATGGGGTGGTGGCAGGCAGGGATGGAGTTACTTTAACAGCCGACTACTCTGTAAATCTCTGCGAACATCCTCCCTCTCCCATCCGCTCAGGAGAGTCCAAAACCCTAAACACCAAAGTGGTCCCTCCAGGGCAGGGATAAGGGCTGCTGCAGCGAGACCACTGGTGAAGGGGAATGACGGCCTGGCAGTGTCTGGGAAAACTGAGGCTTGGCAGGGTTGAGGGATGCACACCAGGACTCAGCTACAAACCGCCTCTGAGGCACCTTGCCCTGGGCTGGGACACCCATATGAGGCTGGATCTTGGAGGGGGGAGACTAAAGCACGGGCGGGCTTTGTGCATCTTGCTCCTGCTGGTGTCCATCAGCCACCCAGCACTGTCAGGAAGGGGGTTGGGATCTGTGTAGGCAGTGGGGGGACATGTCTACAGCACCTCTCCAGGCAGCTCCTGCTGGTTGTGGAAGAGCAGCAATGACCAGCCTGCCTTTGGGGCTTCCCTTGCCAAGGGAGCTTCTCCAGGATGGACAGGGAGATGGCATCATCCAGATGTGGATGTGATGACAGCAGGGCCAGCGCTGGTTCCAGGATAGAAGGATTCCCAGCCGAAAGTGGGTGCAACTTTCAGCTTGACTTAGCCCCGTCCCTTCCACCTTCCTCTTTTAAACACCGGTAAATAACAGCCAGCTTTCCCAGCTCACCCACAGCAGGAGTACAGGAGGCCCGAGTAGTCCCTTCAGAAGAGCCATATGCTGGCTGGGGTGGGGATGGTGGCTGTCACCAGGGGCTGTCTGGTACTGCCTGTGTTTATAAAGAAGTGAGAGTCATGAATAGTTTTGCGCTGACTTTTCGAGGAGAGGTTTGCCTCCGCACGGGCTCAGCCAGTCAACTGCGGTTCTGACACATCTCATGCCGCCCTGCCCAGCTCCCGCCAGTCCTGGCTGCCGGACAGACAGCCTGTAAAACCCCAGAGCAGAGGTACAGCCCACGGGCTTTGAGGCCTGGCAGAGCAATTACATGTCAAACCACTCCCTTTGCAGGAATTGGCACTCCAGCCCCAGGAACTGTGGGATGAGTGTGCGGGTTTGGGGTGGGGGGTGGCCAAGGGGTGATCCAGGGTGAGCCCCAGTTCCCAAGCCATATCCATCAGTGTCTCCTTATCAAAGTGTCTGTTGGTGGCACCTGCCTGTGCACAGGGGATTCCTGTAAAAGACACTGTGGAAAGACCTGAGTAACCCCCACATTGGGAGTGGTGCAAGATGCTCATCCCTCTAGCAAGATGCCCCAAGTGGTCCAAGGAACTGGGGATATATGTTGCTATAACAGACATTACTGGGTGGTGTCTCCAGACGTTTTGGTGGGTAGCTTTGAGGCTGCAGTTGGGGAATTCCTGCTAAATCCCTTCCAGAGGCAAATTGCCATCAGTGAGCGTCACCCAGGGGCGAGGCTGGGGTCAGATCCTGAAACCACTGACTGAGCCTTCGCCTCCTTGTCACTCCACCATAAACCTGACTGTGGACCTTGAGCATTTTTTGGTGTAAATACCCTGTTTCGAGCCATTTGTGAACCCCATGCCAGTGGGAAATGGATTTTACACCAGCAGTGCGCTTTATTCCCAGCGGCCTGGCACATATGGTGGGGGTTAGGTACACAGTGTCCCGCAAAACAGCTGCGGAAACATTTGGTGGGAGAGCTGTTAACAGAGACACCTCTGTGCCCCAAGCTCTGGTGGGAGGTGCCAGGGCCGCCGGTTTGGGAAAGACCCCGGAGGACAAACGACTGTTGCTCTGCATAGGGAGGAAACACACCTGAAAAGGTCGCTTGCAGAGAAACAACCCACACAGGGGCCAGCCAAGAGGGTGCAGGAAGCTTGAGGGCACTTATCACAGAATCACAAAATAGTCTGCGTTGGAAGGCACTCACAGGGACCATCGAGTCCGACTCCTGGCCCTGCACGAGAACATCCCCAAGGGTCACACCATGTGCCTGAGAGTGTTGTCCAAACGCTTCTTGAACCCTGTCAGGCTTAGTCCTGACCACTTCTCAGTGTTCAACCACGCTCTGGGTGAAAAACCTTTTCCTGACATCTAACCAAAACCTCCCCTGACACAACTTCATGCCATTTCTTCGGGTCATGTCACTGGCCGTCAGACTGAAGAGACCAGTGCCTGGCCCTCCACTTCCCCTCGCAAGGAAGTTCTAGACTGCACCGCGGACGGTACCCAGTGCCAGCTGTGACCCAGATGTGCGCTGGTTCCGGGGAAACCGGCCTTTTACGGACCGGCACCCTGAGCACCCCTGGCCGCGTAGGGATGCCGGTGGCCGGGCAGGGCGGCCCCACGGGGGACGCGCCGGCTCGAGGGGCCACCCCCGGCCGGTGCTCGGGCCGTCGGTCGGTCCGCACGGCAGCGGGCCCCCCTGCGCGCCGTGCCCCCTTTACGGGGCGCGGCGGGGGCGGTGCGGGTGACGCGCGGGGCGGGC